>JAWNZC010000406.1:3567500-4167500 GCA_035771165.1 Paragorgia papillata
AATTTACCGTATCCCTTGGGAATGTGCATGATCTAGTCTACATTGGAGAAACCGGCTAAAACTTCAGTATCCGTCTCAAAGAATACCTTGGTTGCTGCTCAGAATGAAATGTCTTCCTTTGCTAACGCACGTGGGCCACCAATCACCGAATCCTCTGCAAACAAGCATCACTCATCTGCACCGAAAGCAAGTATATCTCGCGTAGGATTAGGGAATCAGTACAAATCCACAAGCACCGTACTATGCCCCAAGAAGGCCAATCTCTCAACAACACTTTGACTGCACTTTTCAATAACATTCAATAATTTCATATTTCATGTAGCAGTTTCTTATGACATTTCCTTTGTTGTTGTTGCTGTTGTTGTTGTTGTTGTTGTTGTTGTTGTTGTTGTTGTTGTTGTTGTTGTTGTTGTTGTTGTTATTGTTGTTGTTGTTTTTGTTTTCTTGTTTTTTCTTTTCTTTTTATCATTTATACTTTGTTATTCATTGTATTATTTCATAAAATTTGTACAGCTATGAGAAATTAATTAGAATCTTTTATAAGTTATCAATAGTCCACTAGTATGATGACGTGACAGATTCAGGCGTTAGATTTTTGTAATGACTTTTACAAACTATCATATTTCTCTGATGATATCCTGAGCAACACAGGACGAAAGCTCAGCACACTAAATATATTTTACATGGTTGTATCCGCAAAGATTTTATAATATTATAACAATAATGTTTAAAATAAAAACAAACTCATAAAATGAACTACAATGTTGCTTAATTGCATGTAATCATGTTGATTGTAGTCATTCAGGACAACTTCTAATTGGGCAATCACTAAACATTGCAAGTACAAGGTCCTATTTTTTTCGCGAAGAAAATATTGTACATTTGGACTTCAAAACAGCAAACGTATAACAGAAATATAAGACAATTCTATTAACAAATGTCTTTGTTCCTATTGCTTCTTAGATTACGATGTTGTTGGATGTTATAAGGACACCGGTAATCGCGCAATCAACACATTGGAAGGAAAAAATTCTGTTTTAGACGGTTCATATGGATCACGAAAGAACGCCATTGCAAAGTGTGCTTCGGCTGCAAAAAGTGCAGGTTACAGTATGTTTGCAGTTCAAAATGGTGGATGGTGTGCAGCCAGTGCTACGGCAACAAAGACGTTTAATAAATATGGAAAGTCGACTGCTTGCAAAGCTGACGGTGAAGGCGGACCCTGGGCCAATCAGGTCTATTATATTAAAGGTATTTCAAAAATCATTAATAATTTCATTGAATTAAATACGAAGAAATTCAATAGCATGTGTGCTAAGTGATTTTATATATTATATGCCAAAAGAATATGCTCAAATTTTCTCACATGCATATTTACATGGCTTAGACAACATTAATTAGAAATTTACCGTATCCCTTGGGAATGTGGTCTAGTCTACATTGGAGAAACCGGCCAGAACTTCAGCATCCGTCTCAAAGAACACCTTGGTTGCTTCTCAAAAGCTCAGACTGAAATGTCTTCCGTTGCTAATACACGTGGGCAACCAATCACCGAATCCTTTGGAAACAAGCATCACTCATCTGCACCGAAAGCAAGTATTTCTCACGTAGGATTAGGGAATCAGTAGAAATCCAGAAGCACCGTACTATGCCCCAAGAAGGCCAATCTCTCAACAACACTTGGACTGCACTTTTCAATAACATTCAATAATTTCATCTTTCATGTAACAGTTTCTTATGATATTTCCTTTGTTTTTTGTTGTTGTTGTTGTTGTTGTTGTTGTTGTTGTTGTTGTTGTTGTTGTGATGGTGGTTTTCTTGTTTTTTCTTCTTTTATTTTTATCATTTATACTTTGCTATTCATTATATTATTTCATAAAATTTGTACAACTATTAGAAATTGATTAGAATCTTTTATAAGTTATCAATTGTCCACTAGTATGATGACGTCACAGATTCAGACGTTAGATTTTTGTAATGACTTTTACAAACTATCTTAATTCTCTGATGATATCCTGAGCAACACAGGACGAAAGCTCAGCACACTAAATATATTTTACATGGTTGTATCCGGAAACATTTTATAATTTTATAACAATAATGTTTAAAATAAACTCATAAAATGAACTACAGTGTTGCTTAATTGCATGTAATCATGTTGATTGTAGTCATTCAGGACAACTTCTAATTGGGCAATCACTAAACATTGCAAGTACAAGGTCCTATTTTTTTCACGAAGAAAATATTGTACATTTGGACTTCAAAACAGCAAACGTATAACAGAAATATAAGACAATTCTATTAACAAATGTGTTTGTTCCTATTGCTTCTTAGATTACGATGTTGTTGGATGTTATAAGGACACCGGTAATCGCGCAATCAACACATTGGAAGGAAAAAATTCTGTTTTAGACGGTTCATATGGATCACGAAAGAACGCCATTGCAAAGTGTGCTTCGGCTGCAAAAAGTGCGGGTTACAGTATGTTTGCAGTTCAAAATGGTGGATGGTGTGCAGCCAGTGCTACGGCAACAAAGACGTTTAATAAATATGGAAAGTCGACTGCTTGCAAAGCTGACGGTGAAGGCGGACCCTGGGCCAATCAGGTCTATTATATTAAAGGTATTTCAAAAATCATTAATAATTTCATTGAATTAAATACGAAGAAATTCAATAGCATGTGTGCTAAGTGATTTTATATATTATATGCCAAAAGAATATGCTCAAATTTTCTCACATGCATATTTACATGGCTTAGACAACATTAATTAGAAATTTACCGTATCCCTTGGGAATGTGGTCTAGTCTACATTGGAGAAACCGGCCAAAACTTCAGCATTCAGCATCCGTCTCAAAGAACACCTTGGTTGCTGCTCAAAAGCTCAGACTGAAATGTCTTCCGTTGCTAATACACGTGGGCAACCAATCACCGAATCCTTTGGAAACAAGCATCACTCATCTGCACCGAAAGCAAGTATTTCTCACGTAGGATTAGGGAATCAGTAGAAATCCAGAAGCACCGTACTATGCCCCAAGAATGCCAATCTCTCAACAACACTTGGACTGCACTTTTCAATAACATTCAATAATTTCAACTTTCATGTAACAGTTTCTTATGATATTTCCTTTGTTTTTTGTTGTTGTTGTTGTTGTTGTTGTTGTTGTTGTTGTTGTTGTTGTTGTTGTTGGGGTTTTTTCTTGTTTTTTCTTCTTTTATTTTTATCATTTATACTTTGTTATTCATTATATTATTTCATAAAATTTGTACAGCTATGAGAAATTAATTAGAATCTTTTATAAGTTATCAATAGTCCACTAGTATGATGACGTGAGAGATTCAGACGTTAGATTTTTGTAATGACGTTTACAAACTATCATAATTCTCTGATGATATCCTGAGCAACACAGGACGAAAGCTCAGCACACTAAATATATTTTACATGGTTGTATCCGCAAACATTTTATAATATTATAACAATAATGTTTAAAATAAACTCATAAAATGAACTACAATGTTGCTTAATTGCATGTAATCATGTTGATTGTAGTCATTCAGGAAAACTTCTAATTGGGCAATCACTAAACATTGCAAGTACAATGTCCTATTTTTTTCACGAAGAAAATATTGTACATTTGGACTTCAAAACAGGAAACGTATCACAGAAATATAAGACAATTCTATTAACAAATGTCTTTGTTCCCATTGCTTCTTAGATTACGATGTTGTTGGATGTTATAAGGACACCGCTAATCGCGCAATCAACACATTGGAAGGAAAAAATTATGTTTTAGACGGTTCGTATGGATCACGAAAGAACGCCATTGCAAAGTGTGCTTCGGCTGCAAAAAGTGCGGGTTACAGTATGTTTGCAGTTCAAAATGGTGGATGGTGTGCAGCCAGTGCTACGGCAGCAAAGACGTTTAATAAATATGGAAAGTCGACTGCTTGCAAAGCTGACGGTGAAGGCGGACCCTGGGCCAATCAGGTCTATTATATTAAAGGTATTTCAAAAATCATTAATAATTTCATTGAATTAAATACGACGAAATTCAGTAGCATGTCTGCTGAGTGATTTTATATGTTATATGTCAAAAGAATATGCTAAAAATTTCTCGCGTGTATATTTACATGGCTTAGACAACATTAATTAGGAATTTGTCGTATCCCTTGGGAATGTGCATGAACTAGTCTACATTGGAGAAACCGGCTAAAACTTCAGTATCCGTCTCAAAGAATACCTTGGTTGCTGCTCAGAATGAAATGTCTTCCTTTGCTAACGCACGTGGGCCACCAATCACCGAATCCTCTGGAAACAAGCATCACTCATCTGCACCGAAAGCAAGTATATCTCGCGTAGGATTAGGGAATCAGTAGAAATCCACAAGCACCGTAGTATGCCCCAAGAAGGCCAATCTCTCAACAACACTTTGACTGCACTTTTCAATAACATTCAATAATTTCATATTTCATGTAGCAGTTTCTTATGACATTTCCTTTGTTGTTGTTGTTGTTGTTGTTGTTGTTGTTGTTGTTGTTGTTGTTGTTGTTGTTGTTGTTGTTGTTGTTGTTGTTGTTGTTGTTGTTGTTGTTGTTGTTGTTGTTGTTGTTGTTGTTGTTATTGTTTTTGTTGTTTTTGTTTTCTTGTTTTTTCTTTTCTTTTTATCATTTATACTTTGTTATTCATTATATTATTTCATAAAATTTGTACAGCTATGAGAAATTAATTAGAATCTTTTATAAGTTATCAATAGTCCACTAGTATGATGACGTGACAGATTCAGGCGTTAGATTTTTGTAATGACTTTTACAAACTATCATATTTCTCTGATGATATCCTGAGCAACACAGGACGAAAGCTCAGCACACTAAATATATTTTACATGGTTGTATCCGCAAACATTTTATAATATTATAACAATAATGTTTAAAATAAAAATAAACTCATAAAATGAACTACAATGTTGCTTAATTGCATGTAATCATGTTGATTGTAGTCATTCAGGACAACTTCGAATTGGGCAATCACTAAACATTGCAAGTACAAGGTCCTATTTTTTTCATGAAGAAAATATTATACATTTGTACTTCAAAACAGCAAACGTATAACAGAAATATAAGACAATTCTATTAACAAATGTCCTTGTTCCCATTGCTTCTTAGATTACGATGTTGTTGGATGTTATAAGGACACCGCTAATCGCGCAATCAACACATTGGAAGGAACAAATTCTGTTTTAGACGGTTCATATGGATCACGAAAGAACGCCATTGCAAAGTGTGCTTCGGCTGCAAAAAGAGCGGGTTACAGTATGTTTGCAGTTCAAAATGGTGGATGGTGTGCAGCCAGTGCTACGGCAGCAAAGACGTTCGATAAATATGGAAAGTCGACTGCTTGCAAAGCTGACGGTGAAGGCGGACCCTGGGCCAATCAGGTCTATTCTATTAAAGGTATTTCAAAAATCATTAATAATTTCATTGAATTAAATACAAAGACCTTCAGTAGCATGTCTGCTAAGGGATTTTGTACTTTCTTCTCTGCAGAGGCTCGAAGGCGAAGGCCGCGCAGGCCGAGGAGAAAACGCGCGGGGAATGATGGGAAGAGGGAAAGAAAATGAGCCTCTGCCAGATAATGATGTCAATATGGCGTCCACATTCCCTTATGGAATAGGCGTCATGCAGAGTCGGGATTTCAATATATAATCAAATCTACTACGGAAAGGTGGAAATGAATGAATTGTGAACAAAAGACACGTTTAAATAGCTGCCATACAACTCTCAACTCGACTGAATGTTATTATTACACAAGGACAGGATTTTCCGGTTTTGCTGAAATATGCAAATAAACCGAGAAATTTGCTACCCAAGAAAGTTTATCATTGATGTCTAAAGACGAACTGTTCACTGTCGTAAACATATATCTTACCAATATGTCGTATTATGTCGTAGAACGTTAGCGGTGAGATACCCTGGTTCCCAGAGGTTTTCTCTGTCGTAATTTTTTTACGGAAATAATCTCTGGGACCACCAGCGCTGTTCGTCGGCTTTGTTTATCAACGTTTATCAAACGTTTGTCAGTCTGGCAGCGTTTCGAATTTTTTATCCGTTCCGCAGGTGACCTGCATAGAAAAACTCAGAAGAACATGCAGTGCAACATTAGTCTAAACGTAGATCTACATTGTACTTCGTGTAAACTATCGTCGCTAGGGCCAGAGAACCGAAGATTTGTCACTTGATTGACTCGTTTCGTATTTGACTATTCGGTTTGTTATTTCGTTTTCCGACTTCCAATTTGGTGTTAAAAAAATGTTTTCCACAACTATAATATCATCCTTCTCCGGCGTACTTGCACTTATTGGAAAGCATTGTATATCTTCTTCTACATTATGGTTATCGTAAAAACAATAAAGAAGTCTAATAAATTTATTGAAATATACTTTTGGACACCTCTATTATAGTCCGTTTCAGCTTGCTTTTGAAATCCGATACGTATAATTGAAATGAACATTCCGAACTTACGTTGCAATGTTCCGAACTACGTTGCGAGGTAGATACAAATTTAAGTCGGCAATTTGTTTCTGCTTAACCAAGTATCTATTATTATATTCTATACAACAAATAATCTTCTTCTCCGTGATCATGATTTTACCAAAGGAATTCAATTCAAAGCTTAATCAGATTCGAACTTCACGACGAACTTCACGACGAACTTCACGACGATCTTCACAACGAACTTCGCGAAATTCCATACCAAGTTTCCAACCTTCCAGCGAATGTTGACTAACAAATTTCAAAAGCAAGCTGAAACACAGGGAGCCCATCTTGGCAGCGCGTGGGCACCCTGTGGCGGAGTCGAAAGACGCGCGGGGGACTGTAGGACACTCGGTCGTGGTGTAAAGGAAAATAATAAAGGGATGAAAGACGAATTCTTCCTGGTTTTGAACATCGTTTCAAGCGCCTATAGGTATTCAAATTGAGCGAAGTAGTTGTGATAATGATTCATTTATCAAAATATAAATCAAAATGATGCAAAATCTCAACTTTTAGCCGTGATTTTGCAGCTAAATTACATATCGTATTTTCGGGAGATGTGTTCCGCAAGTAGCTAGGACACTACATCATCGTTGACACTTCGGATAGCTACGAAATCCTACGATGAGCTTTTCGGATAAATCAGGAAGTCTCAGGATTATTGATTTATTGCACATTCATCTGACTCTGAGTTTCAGTCGGTTTCAGTATTCTAACAGTGGCTCCCGACGATACGAGATGTCCTGGCTACTTGCGGAACACATTCCACGTTGAACGTTTGGTGTTTCATCCCTTATATTTTTTCTTCTCCCTCCCCCCCCCTTTCCCCCCGTTTTCCGCCTTTTCTCCCGCTTCCGGTAACCGTTAAATTAAATCCCCTGCCACAGTCCCCCGCGCGTCTTTCGACTCGCCACAGGTGCCCACGCGCTGCCAAGATGGGCTCCCTGTGGCTGAAACTGACTATAAGGGGACACCTCCTTTCTTCTTCTTCCGCAAACACAGTGCCGTTCTCCACGCTTATTTTATGCTGCATGTGAGATCTTCGTTGACTCATTTCTATCTTCAAATCTTCTTTTAGGCAATCTAGGCATCTCTCCACACTACCATGCAGCTGTTCCTGCGTTCTCTTTCCCGCAACTTCAAGTTCAAGGGCTCTGTGCAAGTGCTCTCCTTCTTCTCTTCGCTTCACATGCCCAAACCATCTCATCTTTGCTTCCCTTGCCTTCTTGACTATTCCTCTCACTCCTGCCATGTTCTTCACTTCATCGTTTGCTCGTTTCTCCTTCATCCATAGCCATCTCAACATCTGCATTCGACATATAGCATCAGTTTCTTTTTTCTCTTTAGTGTGCAACTCTCTGCACCATACACGAGTATACCGGTCGAATCACAGTTTGGTATACTTTTGACTTCAGATGTTTCGATAACTTCGTGTCGCAGCCTACACCCGCCACCTTCTTCCATCCTTTCCATTGTATTAGCTTGTATTATTATTATTATTATTATTATTATTATTATTATTATTATTATTATTATTATTATTATTATTATTATTATTATTATTATTATTATTTATTATTATTATTATTATTCTCTCAGCCCTTTCACTTCCTTCCTCCTCATGCACAGTACAGCTTATAGGTTACGCAAACTCGTCCACTTGAACCAGCCGGTTTCTTTCTTTTTCTAAAATATTGATCTTCCGTTTCCTCCCTTTTTCACTGGACATGACAACCGTCTTAGTTCCATGTACTCATCTTCAATCCTCTTCTCTCCGAGCTTCACTGCCAGGCTTGAAGTTTCCTCCGCAGTTCTCTCTCTCTCTCTCTCTCTCTCTCTCTCTCTCTCTCTCTCTCTCTCTCTCTCTCTCTCTCTCTCTCTCTCTCTCTCTCTCTCTCTCTCTCTCTCTCTCTCTCTCTCGGTGGTTGCCGTCATGGGCTAAGTCGTCCGCAAAGAGGACTTCCCTCAGGAGCCTTCCCGACACTCAGCACTGAAGGGGACGCAAACTACCGTCCCGGTGCAACATCTATATAACCTGTTTCTTTGACCTCTAGTAAAGGGACATCTATATACAGTATATTAAGTGGACGAGTACACGTTTTGAGTGTCCCGAATGCTATTTCAACTCCATTGGGATGCATATTTTAACTAGTAAACCTTGATATCTTCTTTTAAAATGAGTAAGAATAGACGGGCATTTTGTCGTATTGTGGCTTTGTCGTATTTACAGACAATTCGATTATCATTTTAGGCTGTATTAATCCCAAACTTTGAATATACTCGGGTTTTTTAAGTTTGTCAATTGCAACCAGGTTGTTATGCTCACGCCATCAAGTTTCCAATCCAGTCTTTTTACTATCCATGATAATAGTAATCTAACATAGTGCTAAAAATAAAGCCTAGACAATATTGATGTAAAATAAAGTAGTTTTTAACCCTTTACCGGGCAGATTTCTGGAAGTGTCCACTTGACGATGTGTTAGCAAAATATAAGTTGCCAAATGGCAAAAATGGACTGTAAAGCAAAATTCAGTTTTTATATTATACCTAAATGTTCTTTAACAACTCCAAGTTTTTGTCGCCATATTGGATTCTATCGTGAAGAAAAATACCATCCTTCAAAATTCACTTAACTTATTTCTGTCCAGGACTGTTTTCCTTTTCCCAGAGGTAAATAAAATCGTGTGGAGTTATAGCCAGAATGAAATACCAAGTACTTATGCAAACAGGAAAGAATTGAGCATTTGATTTTCTCTCTGTTATTTGACTCTCCATTCCTGAGAACTGGAAATTTTCACAATAGAGACATTAAGATACCCCGAGTTCGGTTTAGGGGTACGGGTACCCGTAGTCGTATGTACGGGTGTAAATTTTACCTAAGGTTCCTGGCTAGTTCCGGGTAGAAAACCGAGCAGCTAAAGAAGAATTTTGATTGTCGTCAAGACGACAAAACATGTTTAAAAATCAATAGCTTGTACGAAAATACTTTTAAAAAGTGCTATAAATACTTAAACGTTTCCGGCCATTTCTTATCCGGACTCCTCTGCTTACCCGTTTGTCATCTTACGGGTAGACCATGATCTGCCACGGGAAAACGGGTAGATATTACGAGTAAGCATGCTGACATCAGCAAAAATTAATAAACAAATGGCGGTACCCGTACACCGAACCCGGGGTATCTTAAGGTCTCTAATATCTGCTCTGGTTCTCCAGTAACAACGTTTTAGGTATAATTATAGATAAAATATGAGCGGCGGAAAAATTACGGTTATTTACAATGGCGAGACGAAATCTTACATAACAGTGGCGTAGGAAATAAGCTGATGTTGGAGGGGAACCGCTTCAAAAGGGCACTTTGTTTGCCGAGTTTAGTTATTGTCTTTGGAAGTCGTAGAAAAGATAAAAACAAATAATTTTAATCAGGAAAAGCTCAATTTAAGTTGTTTTTTTCAATATTTTATCGGATTTATAGGTATTGATAAAATATTCATTTCCTTTGAATTTTCTTCATGAATTATTGAAGGTCTCAATTTCCGTAATATTTTGCTCTTGAACTATCAAGTTGAGGTGATGGAAAATTAATTGACGTCATATTTGCCTGTGCCCATGTTAGTTGCGCTTTAGAATGTTAGACAATTCATGTTATGCACAAGCATGCATGCGGTACGTTTACGAGCTTGGTGTATAATAATTTAGCAAAGACGTTCGTCAAATTCAGATTCTCAGAAAATGTTTTTGGGCTTTTTGGGCCCCAGACAGAAATCGAACCTGCAACTTTCTAATGATAAGTCATTAGACGGTTGCACAGTATATAAGTTCTAGTCCTGTCTGGGTCTCAGAAACATTTTGTGAGCATTTGAGTTTGAACTTCTATTGCATATAATAGATAACTCACAATCTCTTTCTTTTCAGGTTAATCTTTACACAAATGAATGAATCAATCTTTAACAGAAAGATCTTAAATATTTTTCACAAAGGAACTCGTCTTTCAATTAGATAGCTTGAACATGCAGTATTTAGTCAAGTCTTTGTATGGTATAAAGGAATTTCTTTAACAAACGGTGAAAAGAAAGCCTTGTATGTCACACTAACACTTATATTTTTCAGTATAATAATAAAGCATTAACTACAATTAACGTCTTGAATGTTTGCGTAATATGCGATAATTCGTGGAAAAACTACTTTTATGATTCTGGTTAAAGTTAGAGAGAAGCGTGGGAGGAAATACATGCATATCTAGTAAGTGTGACTATATTACATAGAGAATAATACATGGATGTGCGGAAATATGAAATTTATTTCGAGTGTTGACCAAAGCATTAACGCATTAACTACAATTAACGTCTTGAATGTTTGCGTAATATGCGATAATTCGTGGAAAAACTACTTTTATGATTCTGGTTAAAGTTAGAGAGAAGCGTGGGAGGAAATACATGCATATCTAGTAAGAGTGACTATATTACATAGAGAATAATACATGGATGTGCGGAAATATGAAATTTATTTCGAGTGTTGACCAGGATATCTCACGAGTGAGCGAAGCGAACGAGTGACATATCCTGTTCAACACGAGAAATAAATTTCATATTTCCAAGCATCCATGTATTGTTCTGTTTATTATATAAAAAAATTGTCCTATTGCCTTGCAAAAATTGTATTAAACTATAATGCTAATTCAGCGATAATCGTCACATGTGCGATTATCATAAATAATCGCACATGTGAGATTATCACTTTTATTAGTGGCGGAAAAATCAATAAAACACTCTATTTTATATAATAAAAAGGAATAACGCAAGAAATAACAAAATTCTACATCTACGTAAACAGCCAACACGTACAAAAACTATTTTTTCTTCAACCAATAAGAAAAACGCAAACGATCATTGCGTTTGGGTGTAATATTTGAACAACAAGAGCGAGTGTTTCAGCGGGATATCCAACACGGCCTTTAACCAATCACTACCTGCGTTTTCAAAATGTTTTTATCCCTAAGCCAAATTTTCGTTTAATGAGACGAAATGGAGCCGGCTGTACTTAACTTAAGAGAACATCAAAGAAAAGAAGGATACAAACAACCAATTTAATATATCTTGAAGAGAAACCAGAGAACCTGAAGAAACCAAACGCCGTATGGTCAACAAAAGTGTTTGTAGTCACTCTGTGGTCTAACCATTTTAAATTTAATGGTAGGATTCGATCATTCGAAAACCAGTCAATTTGGTGGTTGTGGCAATTTGTGAATTAACATGGCATAATAACACAAAAATAATACCACAATACATCATTTGAATCGTTTTTACCTTTGCTATTCAAATTTTGGGTTTTCGGTAGCCTGCGAAGCGGGTGGAGTTGAAAGAGAGCCTGCTACTGAAGCAGTAACTTGGTATTTTTATGGCTTTTATATAGTTATTTAATGCAGGGCTGTGATATTTTGAAATCCGATGCTGATGGGCTTTCATGTTGACGACTTTTGAATGATTCCGTGGGGGAAAGAGGTGAGTGTGAAGTGGCATGGCATATTGCACGCGGCATCTTGTCAGTTGGGGAACGAGATGGCTAGTAATTTCAGAACTACTCATCACTAAAATATATTGTGTACGTATGTTATCACATCGAATGAGCTTTCATTTGATGTATAGTTCAAGTTTCTCCGTTAAGTAAAACTCGTTATAATATCCAAAATCTGCGAACCGCTGTTCGAAATATAAAATATGACAAATAAACAGGAAATTGACTTCTCACAAGTGTTACTAGAGAATTTTAGAATTTTTTAAATGATTTTACAAATGAGATATATATATCAGACAGAAGCTATTGAAAAATGTTATTTGGGGTAGAAATTTCTAGTTTTTAGCTAAACGGGAAGTATTATTAAAATGGGGAAACGTCGGTCACTTGATTTATTGCGTGAATGTGTTATAATGCATTATCGGAATCATTCAAAAGTCGTCAACATGAAAGCCCATCGGCATCATAGTCAATCGAGATATGGTCTGGAAACTCGGCAAACTTCAAAGCGCCTATAATGAGCTGTGATTTTATGTTTAACCGTACCTTACACCGTGCACACCTTTGTTTTAGGTTTATTAATATTTAAATAGCACGGTTGAGTGATTGAACTGAACCCTTGCTATTGGACAATTCGTTCATTATACTAAAATACAATGTGTTCAGTGACCGTCGGAGTTCAAAATATCACAGCCCTGCATGCATTAAATAACTATATAAAAGTTGAGAGCGTCTGATGCGATATTTTGCAGAAACACCAGGCCTAAGTTACTCATTAAAAGGGATTAGCTAATGGGAATTTTGCGTACATTCTGTACGCATAAATCCAAAAAGTTACTGCTTCAGTAGCAGGCTCTCTTTCAACTCCGCCCACTCCGCGCCTGCACCCACGATCGGAAATGGCGGCTGTTGAGGCTCGCGAAATACGGGCTGACCCGTACGCATCGTAGAACGAATATCTTGTGTGTAAACGTCATCAATACACGGCCGACAACTCACTTGAGCCAGCACGCACGTGGGCTGCGAATTGCCCCATGAAAGTGGCCGATTTTCTATGCGATTTCCGATCGTGTCCCAGAGAGCCTTCGCAGGCTAGGTTTTTGGGTCTTGTTCTGACAACCCATTTTGCAAATTATGCTAATTATTATTAAAAATATTATTATACATTATAATAACAAAATGTTAAATATTTAAACAACAAATGACTTTACCACCAAACTTTGTTAAAGTAAAATGAAAAGCAACATTTCACAAATTCAAATTGAAAAAATTAAAGCAATACAATAAAACGCAAATATTATATTGATTTGTTAAGATTAATTAACCATTGTGACCGACCCCCATGGTGCGCCACGCGCGCGATCATTATTTTGGAAATTTACAAATTAAAACAGAATTATACCAGAAATTGCTATCACAAGTAAAGTGCTGCCTCAAGTGGGATGAAAATCCTGATTAGTTTCCTGATGTTTTACGAAATTCCCAATATAAGCCCTGGGTATATATTAATTGCAACAGGGTCTGCAGAGGGTATTTGCACAGTTATTTTTGATTTTTTTAATTATAAGATTTAGAATTAAACATTACTATGACTTTTCTCTTGATATAATTGGCAAGGGTTTTGACAGGGTAAACACTATAGTATACAAGTAATAAATCACCATGCAGGGGCGCACATTCGAAACTTTTTTTTTGGGGGGGGGGGGTGCTTTTCGTTCTGGGACCGACTTTTTTTATCAGTAGTATCGAAGCTATGCACCTCCCCAGACCAGGATCTATCTAGAGGGGTTTGGGGGCATGCCCCTCAAGAAAATTTTGAAATTTGGATGCCCTGAAACACCATTTCCAGCACTCTCAGGCGAATATTTCGGTCAGAAAGGCACGGTAAATTGATTGTCATTTTACGCTTTTTTCCATAAAGAATGAAAACTGACATATTTACCGAGCTACCTCCTCAACAGGCATTTATTTCCCAGCTTCTTTCTTTCATAAGGGGGTGAAAATAACTGATTAAAACCATCTGCGGAGGAGGTAGCGTACGGAGTTAAAGCTCGAGAAATCCCATACTATACCTACTCAAATTAAATTTATCATGCTCGTATGAATCAACGCGGACGAATTAGGTTTAAAATTAAATATTTTAAAACTTTCTCAAAGTTATTTTGAATTTCCGTGAGCCAACACTATGGAGTACAGCCCTAAAACAAGTACTTTCTCAGGTATATGGAAACAGACCTCTATCGGGATACGAAAAATCCCAATTGAAGACCAGATCTATAAAATCGGGGTTTTTCTTCATTATCGCGATCGAGGTCGCGTCGGGATTTTGGATTTTGAAGCAAAATCAGATAAATACCCAAGGAAATTGGAATGGTTGGATACTCTGGATCGGTCTATTTGATAAGTTTTATTTAACGACCATCTCTCCTTAAACTCATTTCCTCATGATCAAGTTCCCAAAACCATCACACCGGACGGTCAAGACGGACCGAAAAGGTTGTCGGATCGACAATTCGGGATCGACAATTCGGGACCGAGTTTTTCAAACGACTCTCAATTGTTAGGGGGGGGGGGGGGGGGGGGGGGGGGGGGTTCACGGATCTAGAAGGGTGCGAGCGTGGATTTCGAGACGGTCAGATTTTCCTAATTATTCCAAATTTAAATAATATAATTAATATTTCATAAATAAATAATGAATTGTTAATAACAAAAGGATAGTTGACGTAAGAACGACATTGGCCACAGTAAAAATACTAAACCGATTGTCAAAATAGTAGCGGAGTTTTTGAATCGCATCCTTGACAATCAGTTGCACCGCAATCGGTCTCTGGTCGTT
Source organism: Paragorgia papillata (assembly GCA_035771165.1). Lineage (NCBI taxonomy): Eukaryota > Metazoa > Cnidaria > Anthozoa > Scleralcyonacea > Coralliidae > Paragorgia > Paragorgia papillata. The sequence continues at coordinate 3,582,377 of JAWNZC010000406.1, forward strand.
AGAAGTCCGAGAACGTGGCGAGAGTGGCCGAAGAAGTTACCGAACGCGACGTGATACGAATTCGCTGAAGAAGGAAGGATTGGAGAACACTTCTGCTAAATTCAGCCACGGTCAGCGGGGCGATCTGCTAAATTCAGCCACGGTCAGCGGACTATTAAGGGGTACAAAACCAATCAGAGAGCCAGAATAGAGTGGCTGAATTTGGCGGGAGCCACGGTCAGCCACCCTTGCCATATCTTGTTACAATTTTATTGCGAAATAATGCAATCAAATCTAGTCGGCTCTGGTAGTCGGTAGTGCACGTCAGTCTGCCTTGACCGAGTTCTTCACAGTGATATTAAAGAATGGCTGCGCGTATAGAGGAACAATGATTGTGTCTGCGACAGATAGTCGAAATACTGGATGATTATAGTTCACAAGAAAATTAAGGAAGAGATGTTTGGTTTGTTTGGTTTCTTTATTTATAGCATGATTTCCTCTCTACTAAAATCGTTCGTCAGACGCTAGTTACTATAAAATTGTGTGGTGTTTATACATTGATCAAATTGAAAAACAAGCATGAGATCAAACCGAGAGTCGCGACTCTCTCTTATTACATTGTTTATAATTCTCATCGACTGAAACACAGCATTTCTATCATGGTTCGACTTTGAAATATTATCTGCAAGGGCTCAGAGACTTGTCAGTCGCGTGATTTAACACTCTTAACCGTTTGACAGACTGTACAGAGCGACGATATTTTATACGAGTCTATTTACTAACTCAGTTTACATCTTCTGGCTCTCATCAACTCCACTGGTTTTTTTTTGTCGCTTTATCGAGGGAAAGACAATATAAAACGCAAACTAAGGGACTCCATTTCCTGACCTGGAGTTCTAAACAGTGATCATCGATCTGACAAATGCTTATACTCGGCTATAAATTGTTAATATTAATATTACACTAGCAGGGTTGCTTTGAGGTAAAAATTGGCTGGCATTTGACAGAATACTCAATAGAATTCTAAATAATAGCCAAAGGATACCTAGCTGCTTGACTGGTTAGTTTATGTGTGGATCAATTACTCCTAAACATTTTATTGAATAATTAGAAGATCTTGTCTTGAAAGAGAAAAGAAACATTTTGATTTGAGTAAAATTTATACAAAGATCCCGGTGAAAAACATGTACAAAGTGATCCTACAATATGACTCTAGATCACTCTCAAAATGCAGGAAATGCGTTTTCAGAGACTCTAATTTTCAAAATTTTCCGGGGGACCCCCCTAGATTGTGGGCCACGGTCAGATTTTAAGCTACATCCGCCTCTCTTCGTATTGTCTAGAACCACTTCAGGTAAAGTGTTTTGAATACTTGTTACATAGAGACCTCTAATTCCGCAATTGGTCGTCCAAAACTAGCGAAATCGGGTATTGCGGTAATAAAGAAGCTATAAACTTTCCAAGCCGCTTATATATTAAAGACGTTCTGGTTCAAGAAGTAACAACAGCAGAAGCTCCCGCGCAGTTTCTTCTACGAAAATCACAGGAAGAGCTAAACATGACACAGCTTCCTGGAATTCACGAGTTTTTGTTGATCGAAATTTAAGAAAAAAAGAATAATTCGAGCGGCGGCAAACAGTGTGCTTTCAACTATTATAAAGTCATCCATCGCAGTCTTTGCAAACGTTCGGATGGTTCAGTATGTGTGGCAAACGAGAATCTTAAGGAATTTGATTTTGATAATATCTGGAGGTAGACGTACCTTTTCTCATAGATATTTTTAACGCCGTGTCTGGCCGCACGACTACGCCCGTCAAAGCAACAAATCATGAATTAAGTGTAAATATATTAACTTTCTTTATACTCAGTCTTCATAAACGAACGGTGTTTAATTTGTACGCTTTTTAGTCATTCTACTATGAAAAATTTACTATAATCCGCAGTCTGTCAGATTTTTCCTAAGTCGAAATCACATAATATGATGTGGCAAAGTGAAATTGACAAGACGTCAAAACCGCTACAATAAGCTTGCCAGAGAAATTATTAATACAAGGCTGAGGCGTTCTAGCTTTTCAGTTCTACATGTATATTTTATTATTTGGCGTAGATATATGTAATTTTTATATCAGGAAAAACGACATGCTTAAAATATAGCGTTCATAAGATTTTCCGCGCAGCTATTTTTTGTTGACTAATAAAATAAATAGATAAATAAATAAATATCGGTCGTTGAGGACCACATTTTAACGGCGTTTCCGAGAGGTTTAATATCTACCACTCTTTGTTCATTGAGATTTTTCGCTTTGAAACTGGAAAGTGAATATATATATATATATACAACCTCGAATTTGCAAATTGACTAAATTCGAAATGTGATACTCGCGTTAATGGTATTAAATTTCTCAACTATTTTTTATCCGCTGAACTGACAACAGTATAAAATTCCAAACTCGTACTGCTCCCAGCCTTCACACTTCGTTTGTGGCTACACAACGTTTATTCTAATTTGCATATGTATTTTGGATCTTGTCTAAAGAGAAATACCTCGCACTTTCTGCATATCAACTTTGAACTCGAATCGTCCTCGGTGATCTAAATAATTTCACAAGTATTCTGCACTTTCGCACATAAATCCTAGTCATTACTGCTTTTACTGAATACCGAACCATATGACGACTTTCGAACACGAAAGACGGCAGATTAAACTCCGAGGAAAGATTTCTATCCTCGAGAGTCGGTTTTTCGCCACTGAATAATTTGCCAAACGTTATCCGAATCCGCCATTATCGCTACTATAAGTATAAGAACAGATCAAACTATAAACGTGGACGCTTGTGAGGTAATGTCGAATATGAGCCATTCATCCTAAATTAATTAGTGAAACTTTGCATTATAAACTATCTCTCGAACTCTTTCCTGTCCGAATTGGTCTTTAGTATTTTATTCTGGCTAACGCCAGACGATTTTATTCATCTCTGGGGAAGCCCTTGGACAGGAATGAGTTAATTGTATTTGCGAAGAATATTTAAGAAAATCGATCAACCAATGAAAACGCAGAATCCACCAGCCGATGCAGCAGGGCCTTTTCGCGCTGCCTCTCCGCAAAAGGCCCTGGGGACGAGGTTGGCAAAACCCGACAACTATCAATATATATAGAAAGTAAACTGTAGTAGGCCATAAGAGCTTGTCTTGCTGTGAAATACTGGCGAAGGCTAGGCTGCAACATAGAAGCACATGTTGTCGGAATCGCTGTAATCACAATTTATTCATAGTTTGTTGATCTTTAATGCGATCTCTAATATCATATGCAGTGTGAATAGTAGCTACAGGGCGCTCTGCGCCAGACGCGTGTCTGGCTTGTTGCTCACGTGGGGCAAGCCAATTTTTTTTGTCGAGAAATGGAGGCGAGTCAGATCGGGTACCCGAGCTGGCCCGCTTTAGCTAGATGATTTTCATTTGTGTATGTTTACATGAGGAGCTCCCCCTCCCCGATATGGCATGTGGTTGTTACAGGCGTTTTTCATCAGTTTCTCAAAAACAGTTCACGAAAACTATATGCATATACAGTACAACAACAAAATTAATGTCGCGTTTTTTCCTTGTAAAACAAGTTGCACATGCACGAAGGTGTAAAATTTAGTACGTAACTAGGTCTCATCATGAACTTCAGATAAGGGTCGTCGGTCGCTATCAGATCCGATTAATATGTACCTATTATATAAATTGGTATAGATTTCAATTTTCGACTGCTGCACATTAATTAAAATTTGCTCCTCCAGTAAACTGATCTTCCAGTTATGATGTATGTCAATAGCTTCTCAACAACTATGCATGGTCAGTACTTTACATTTGTTCTTGAATTCGCAAGAAAAGTGGTACGTTCGAGAATAATCTAATTAACACAGCACTGGTGTTTACTTGTGAAGTTGTGGTTGAGCGCGAAAATGTACTCAGCTGTGAAAGATCTTTGGTTATTGCATGTATTTTGACAAACGCCAGACGATTTCATTGACCTCTGGAAACCCCTTACATGGACAGGAATAAACAGCTTTGACCTGGGTTACCCAGTGCCAAATATTTCGAAAAGTCGGAGAGGGAAAAAAACAAGAATTTAATTAGCTCTAATTGTGCAACTTGTGATAAATCTGCCCTGCTAGAGTCGTGAATTTCTCAGTTTCCCCTTCTGATCTTTGGGGAGCTGCCTCCCCTCGTCAGACACATAGCTTAAAAACATATAATCTATCTTTCGACGCTCCATAAAGTTTTCATTTCAGAGCGAAGAAGCTGAGAACTTCCTTCTCAGCTGCCAGCTTTCTTTTTAAATGCAAACATCTTATTCAGTTGCTGACTGTTTCCTTTTCAGCTACGAACTGAAACGGAATATCTTCTAATATTTAGAGAGTATATAAAGCGCTAGTCCTTTTGGAAAACATAACATGTCATCTGGTCCAAACATCTAGTACTCAGTAGTTTCCGAATTCCAAATGAAGGTTGACGTGAAACTAGTATTTCTCGTTTTGGTCGCGCTGCACCAAATTTCGTACGTCGAAGGATGGTTGGGAGGTCGACAGTCAAGCGGTTGGGGCGGTTCAAGAAGTTCTACGAGGTTGGTAATCAAAATTACGAGCGATTTTAATGCGTCCAGATAAATATTGTTTGCTTTAGTTGGGTTTTTTCAGTTTCGCTTTGAAGAATCTTAACTTGCCCATGTTAGGTTTCATGAAAGAACATCAAGAAATTTATTTGTTTCCTATATCATCCAAATAATTTTTGTCGTATAGAAAACCGAGTTGAAGCTGGAGAAGTATAGTATTCTAATCTAGTTTAATGACAAAAAATAGTAGATCTACTATTTTTTGTCATTAAACTAATTAGAAACCTTTCCAATTTGAAGCTCTTGAACTCGCGAAAACCTTCCATCTGCGCTTGGTACTGTACATTCAATGGGTTAACATTATACAATAACCATCCTGCATGCAGATGCATCAGATGACTACCAACAGTTAAAGATCGTAAATAGCCATCCGTATAAAAATAGCCGTCTGCCTCAGTGTATGCGGATGCATCAGATGCCTATCGATAGTTAAAATGGTAGATAACCATCCGTATATGCAAACGGATGTCTATATTGGACATTACTCTAAATTTACGTTATACATGTACGTGTACATGCACTTATTAACTGGGGCCAAAAGCGAGGGAAACATTAAGTTTTGCGGACTCGAGATATATACCAAAAGCTTACCACGCAAAGCCAAAGCATTTTGAATACAACGTCGTGTAATTCCAATTCAATTCAATTCAATTCAATTCAATTCAATTCAATATGTACCAATTATATAAATTTGTATAGATTTCAATTTTCGACTGCTGCACATTAATTAAAATTTGATCCTCCAGTAAACTGATCTTCCAGTTATGATGTATGTCAACAGCTTCTCAACAACTATGCATGCTCAGTACTTTACATTGTTCTTGAATTCGCAAGAAAAGTGGTACGTTCGAGAATAATCTAATTAACACAGCACTGGTGTTTACTTGTGAAGTTGTGGTTGAGCGCGAAAATGTACTCAGCTGTGAAAGATCTTTGGTTATTGCATGTATTTTGACACACGCCAGACGATTTCATTGACCTATGGAAACCCCTTACATGGACAGGGATAAGCAGCATTGGCCTGGGTTACCCAGTGCCAAATATTTCGAAAAGTCGGAGAGGGAAAAAAACAAGAATTTAATTAGCTCTAATTGTGCAACTTGTGATAAATCTGTCCTGCTTGAGTCGTGAATTTCATTTTTTTAAATGCAAACATCTTATTCAGTTGCTGACTGTTTCCTTTTCAGCTACGAGCTGAAACGGAATATCTTCTAATATTTAGAGAGTATATAAAGCGCTAGTCCTTTTGGAAAACATAACATGTCATCTGGTCCAAACATCTAGTACTCAGTAGTTTCCGAATTCCAAATGAAGGTTGACGTGAAACTAGTATTTCTCGTTTTGGTCGCGCTGCACCAAATTTCGTACGTCGAAGGATGGTTGGGAGGTCGACAGTCAAGCGGTTGGGGTGGTTCAAGAAGTTCTATGAGGTTGGTAATCAAAATTACGAGCTATTTTAATCCGTCCAGATAAAAATATTGTTTGCTTTAGTTGGGTTTTTTTTCAGTTTCGGTTTGAAGAATCTTAACTTGCCCATGTTAGGTTTCATGAAAGAACATCAAGAAATTTATTTGTTTCCTATATCATCCAAATAATTTTAGTCGTATAGAAAACCAAGTTGAAGCTGGAGAAGTATAGTATTCTAATCTACTATTTTTTGTCATTAAACTAATTAGAAACCTTTCCAATTTGAAGCTCTTGAACTCGCGAAAACCTTCCATCTGCGCTTGGCACTGTACATTCAATGAGTTAACATTATACAATAACCATCCGTATGCATGCAGATGCATCAGATGACTACCAACAGTTACAGATCGTAAATAGCCATCCGTATATAAATAGCCGCCTGCATCATTGTATGCGGATGCATCAGATGCCTACCGATAGTTACAAATGGTAGATAACCATCCGTATATGCAAACGGATGTCTATATTGGACATTACTCTGAAGTTTACGTTATACATGTACGTGTACATGCACTTATTAACTGGGGCCAAAAGCGAGGGAAACATTAAGTTTTGCGGACTCGAGATATATACCAAAAACTTACCATGCACGCAAAGCAAAGCATTTTGAATACAACGTCGTGTAATTCCAATTCAATTCAATTCAATTCAATTCAATTCAATTCAATTCAATTCAATTCAATTCAATTCAAAACAGTAATTTAATGAGCGCGGCCGCTGTTTGGCTCTAGACAGCCTATTTAATATTACCGCGGATTAGCGGTGATGATTTTTGAGTTTTCCTTGGCGAAATCTCATGGCTGGACTTGCACACCAATTGGTTAATTAGTTTCACTAGATTATTAGCATAATATTTAAGATGTGAAATTGACGTTTTCTTTTTTAGGAGAACAGGTGGAGGATGGTTAGGTCGAAGAACATCGATTTCAAGTGGAAGGTAACAATCCGTAACATAAATGTTGAAAATGACCCAGACACTCAAATGACCTGAAAACAAGAAACACATTTATTTGTCCCTCCAAATTGGTTAATATGCTGCTCCGTATGAATTCAATATAGTGCACGATTATTTGCTAAATCTTGATGCCAGTCAGTCATATTCAAATTTTAACAAGACGCCTGGTCAGGCGTTCACTCGCGGGCTACTGCAAAATCACAGTGCTATATATATAGTAGGTGAAGGTGTTTTGCAATCATATACATGCGCAGGTTGTCAGATGCAGTGCTAAGATCTAAAGTCTATTAAACACATTGGTCACAGACAAAAGTCAAAACACAATCCAATTCTTCGATAGAAAACGCAATTTGCAATAACAAAACACGATTGCCTGTACTTATTAACGTACTATTTCCACACATGTACACAGCGTTCATATGTCGAGTCTCTTCAGGTATTAAATATCAACACAACTATAAACGGCGTGAAGTGTATATAATATCAAGATACTTGCCAGCGACACTGACTAATAACTATGTCTGTGAACACACAGAACACATCTGAGACGAGTGATCAGACATCAGGAAAGAAAAGAAAAAAGTATTATTTCCACACATGTACAGCGTTCAATAAGTCTCTTCGCCCAACCTCGTCCCCAGGGCCATTTGTGGGGGCTGGGCCAAGATGGCGGCCAAGAACAAATGGCCCTGGCACAGGCTGAGCTACCACCACATCTGATTGGTCGAGATAACATTGGATGTTTTAGGTATTCTGATTGGTAGAAACAAGGCGGGCGGCAGGCTAACTCGCGGGCATTTGTTTTTAGGGCTCAAATTATATTAAATATAGTGATACCAGAATTGCCGGCTGTTAAAAACAACTTCAAAATGAATGAAAATGTGAGGAAAGCTGGCGAAACACCTGTAAAAACGTCGGAAGAATATGTAATGATGAGTCATGTCGTCTCTGTGCCCTGGCTGCCATACAACGAAGTACATGGGACGGCAATTCAGAGTGTTTTCCGAGGTGTTTTCTAAATCGGGCGAACGAAAGACTTGGTGAACAAAGTCAAACGTATTTTGGCTGCGAAAGGAAAGTACAACACAGGACAAAATTTACGTGTTTGGCGATTGAGAAGCAGGCATTTTTCAAACAAGAATTCTCGATTAAACGAAGCCTAAATGTTTTTCAAAACGCTGAATTGAATCCACCGAAAACTCACGAAAACAAGGCGGCCCGGCCAGACAACGGCAATCCAGTTTCTTGCGAATTTGGTAAAACGGTGAAGCAAATGATAAATACTAAGCATTTACAGATATTTATTAAAAGTCTATTTATTTTAATAATTCGACAATGTATTTGGAAATGAATGTTTTGATTGTTTTCAGTTTGGGTCAGTCAAGCTGAACTAAATATTCAGAAAAATTTGAGCCTGACTAGGCGCGATAAAGTTAGTGAAGCCTGGGTCCGAGTAAAAAATGAGTCAAAATTTGACTCATTTTTTGCAGCCTGTGCCAGGGCCATTTGTTCCCGCCATTTTGTTTTGGCCGCCATCTTGGCCCAGCCCCCACAAATGGCCCTGGGGACGAGGTTGCTCTTCGCCTTTATTATATTACACAGCTTCATGTTTACCTAGAAAGTGTCACCTGCAAGTTCACTTAATGAACGGCGTGTGTAGGCATTGTAAGCGTATATAATAATATCAAGATACTTGCCAGCGACATTACTGCCCAATAACTATGTCTGTGAACATAACACACAAAACCCATCCGAGACGAGAAATGGCAGTCACTTACTCACTAGCTGGTCACATGCATAGATATAGTCACATGGAATCCATGACAAAAAACCCACATGACAGAACCCCGCCGACAAAAACCCCACTGACAAAACCCCCGACGATGAAAACCCCACCGAGAAAAAAAACCAATTACCAAATTCAGACAAAAACCCCGCATTCAACTTTTTAAATTTTTTTAAATTGTCACAATAAGTTTAAGTTATAATTTATTATAAGTTTAAATTATTGTTCGTATGACTACAAAATATGTAACAGAATTGAGAATGTAAAGCAGCTCTTTATAGAATTATGTGTTATTTTTCAGGCGATGACTCACTTCCTAGAAACGCAAACAACACTCGCTTGCTAATGAGCGTGACCCACTATTCCCATGTGGATCATTTGCCAACTGTTTGAGGCGATGACTCATTTATTGAGAACGCAACATCAAATCAGATGTTCGTAAATAGTGTCGCAACACCATACTTCTTCACTGAAAATAATTTTTAAAAGGAGAATGCGGGTTTTTTGTCTGAATTTAGTAATTTGGGGGTTTTGTCTGGGGTTTTCGTCGGCGGGGTTTGTGTCAGTGGGGTTTTCGTCCGCGTAGTTTTTGTCATGTGGGGTTTTTGTCGGTATCCCAGTCTGTCACATGCCTCAGTTTCGCAAAGCTTATTGGTCAATATCGCCAGCGGCCGCGCGGAGGACTAATAACGCGTCGCAAAAAAATAAAAATAATAAAAATAAAAATAATCGCGAAACGTAGACTCGTCTACCTGCGGTAGCCCGAGTAATTATAAGAAATTCATGCTAAACTCTTTTCTTGATAGCTTCCCTAGACGTTTTTCTTTGACGAGTAAGACCGTCTGGTGTTAAGAGTTAAAAGATAAAGTTGATCAGATTATTTAGTAATTTTAATCTTTCACGTCTTTACTGAAATATTAAACGATGCATAATTACTATATCAACGCGCAAAAAATATTCAGCTTTAATTGTATTGTCAGTCGTACAAGGACAAAAGGACGTGAATGTTTAGACGAATTTTACTTCGGTCTGTATATTAATCTTTATGCCTATTATTTCTTATTTTATCAGCGGTTACTTTCATTAATTAACTAGAAATGCATTAATCATTGTATAATAATAATTATTATATGGCTGGGTTTGATTTCCGATCCGTACGCAAAACGACGCATGCTGATTGGTTCCCAATAGGTCGGGATTTTACGAAAAGCTGCTTCTACTGTAGATAAATCTAAATTTTTCTTGATCAGTTTCTTTCAAATTCTGATGCAGTTCATTAAACGAAAAGCAGAAAAAATAAAGCGCAATTCTATAATTAAGCCCATATACAGTGGCGCGCTGTTTGAACTTGATAAAGTATTAGACTCATATTCGCCACCATCTTTCTTATATGAACTAAACCAAAATGGCATATGTTTTCCCATATTTCCATAAGTACTTTCCGTTCAGCTAAAATCCTGAACTTTCTACCACAAATAGAATTTTTCAGTTGCTTTTTTATGACATATCGCTCTAGGTCGTACGTTAAGCTTTCCACTACGCGTAAAATTAATATCGCGCGCTCGACTTTTCTATTGTACAAATTGAATAGTTTTCTACTTCATTCCACATGGAACTCGCAAGACAAAAGCCGAAAAAAATCGAGCGCGCGACATTTTACGCAAGTATTTAGTGGAAATCCAGCTTTGAAATTCTATAATATTTGTGAGAAGTAAACGTTATATTATTACGAACATTGCTACGAACATTTTGAACACTGATTTTAAAAAGTTTCACATAACATGGAAACTTAAACTATACATCAAATGAAAGCTTAACAATTTCTAACAACATACCTGCACGATATATTTCAACAATGAGTAGCTCTGATATTATTGTCCTTCTTGTTGCCTGTATATACTGACTTGACTTCATTCTCTCAGCGGTCTGGAACGGCAGATTCCAGACCGCTCAGGAACCAATCAAATTGCTGGATTTCACGTTCCAGACCACTCGCGGAAATAGTCATAATAATTGGAGACTCTTGCGATAACAATATACACTTGTTTACTGGCGCCGAGGGACCGTAAAACTTGTTTTTTTCTCGAGGCAAAAGTCAACAAGCGTTTTGTTATATACCAAAGACTTTTAAAATACCAAATACCAAACTGACTCGAAAATTGCGAACGGCAAAAAGACTTTGACCAAAACACTTTGACTTTGTCTTCGTAATTTCAATTCAACTAAACAAATACACCAGACTCAACAAGTATATAAAGAACAGCTTTAAATTTCTCCAGGTTTTCTTCAGACCGTCTTTGAGGTCGATATGTATAGATATTCTTTCTTTTGGAAAATGGGCTATTTCTTACCGGCAGCTCTCGTTTTCAAAATGCTCCGAACAGTCCAAAGTTCTTGATCTGATGCAATAATCAGTGTGTATTCACGTGAATAGCACATGATTAAAGCTGACGTCAGAGGGAAACATTGCACTGGTTCCCTCGGCAGAAAGAAACATTGAGTTTGTCGAACAACACGTGACCATGATTTTACCAATAGGATTCCATCTTTGGCAAACGAAAGTCTTTGGTATATAACAATTAACACTTATTTACTGGCGCCGAGGGAAACAGTGTGGGAAACAAAACACACTGTTTTCCCGACGTACCAGTAAATAAGTGTTTTGTTATATATCAATGCATGCAAGTGTTATATGGCAACAAAAAGGTTTAGCAAAATCTTCAGACATTGTTTTAAATGAAGGAAAACTGAAAAAAAAACAAAGAAAAACTGAACTTGACCATCTACTTCCAGTTTTGATATTTTCCCCTAGGGAAAAATAAATGTAATGTTGCCGGCTGCCATGGGTTACGCGGGAAACATCACGATTTTCGAACCGCGAACTAGAAAAACGGACTTTGACACTTGATATATAACAAAACTAATTGTTTCCCTCGTGACCAGACATATTAAGTGCTTTGTTATATAGCTAGGTTTTCGTTGGATTTTATCTACGTTTAGACTTTCACTGAGCAGTTGTTGCCCAAGCGGGCAACAATTGTTGCAATATTGCCCGTGCGGGAAACATTTGATTTGTCTAATCCCACGTGACCATAAATGAACCAATAGTAGTCTGAGTTACAAATAGGAAAAATCTAGCTATATAACAATTTTATTTATTAAACCTTCTTGATTGATTGATTGATTGATTGATTGATTGATTGATTGATTGATTGACAGATTATTGGGCATTAAGCGAATCAGGACGTAATTAATAACTAAAACCCCGTTCGTCAGACAGAGACAGAGACAGAGACATAATTACTGTAGCATGTTTCCATTTCTTTGTAATTGGTTTATAACAAAATATAACTTAAAAAAGTAAAGATTTTCCTGCAAATAAAAAGGACATGTCAGCCCCCGTACACCGTATTCGTAAAGATGGCCGCCAATTTATAATCTTTTATATGCATTTAAATTAGCCTTCCGGCCTCGTTCCTGTGTAAAACTTCTTTTCAATTATAAACACAAAAACGAAGTTTGAAAGGCTAATTTAAATACACATAAAAGAATATAAATTGGAGTCATCTTTATGAATACGGTGTATGGTGGCTTCAAAATTGAGTTTGTAGGTATCGTTCCAGTCTTTATATAGAGTTCCGGTCCATGTACACAAAGGGAATGGAATGTAGCTGTGGGGTATAAGCAGACGTTAGTTAGGTGGTGTAGATATTTCTTCTAAAATCTTTTAGCAGCAAAAACGTAGCTTGAATATTGGGGGGGGGGGGGGGGGGGACACGATTTGAATCCGAAACCGCGCGGACTCTTGTTTTCAGTGTATGCATGGCAGCTCCAGTCTCGAGTGAATAGTATCAAATGTCAAGGAAAGACCTATGGAATTGGTTGCAATAAACTACCTTGAATCAAATAAAGATGGCATTAATCAAGTCCTTAAAGCCTACTGAAATATAGTGGCAATAATCTGTCGAGCATATGGATGCTGACATGATCAATATTTACATCAATATTTACTTTCTGAACAGTCAAAAAAATCAAACTATACAGGAACTGACAGCGTTTTAAAGGCTTCAAAGATAAAAAATATACGTGGTCTGACATGATGGAAAAAGGTATGAGGAGATTATTCATAAAAGCAAAGGCACAGCTTGACAGGGTTGCAAGAATTCATAAAATAAAGACGAATAAATACTAAATAAAACCTGAATTTTCGTCAGGAGCTTCCATCAATCCAAGCAAAATTTGCTTTTGTTTGGCAACATATTTCCTCTTTCAATCTATTTTTGCCAGCAAACATACCTCAGACAGAAAGGACAATGATTCTAATACATAGTACTGGTTTAGTTATATCGGCAATTCTAAAGAAGTTCAACTACAAAAAATAAAAAATTCTCGTTGGGTCATTGTTCTGTTTTCTTGTCCAGATGCCCCCAGCAGCCGAATGTTTGGATTCACCCAATCATAAGGCCGACCTTATGAAGGTAGCGTTCCAATGAACTTGCACCATTGTCGTGCTCATTCTCTTGCCCAGAGCCTTCGCCAGCACGCAAACGAAGGCTGTCGGATAATCCATCGCGGGAAACCGATAAACCGGTTGCCGGTTGAAAAGAGGATTTGCCGCCATAAATAGATATGATATCGAGATTATTCTGTGATCGAGATCTTCGCAAATGGAAGGAACCGATTTGGGTTTTTTTTGGGTCGCACTGGATAAGTCATTACAGAAACTAAACAGAGAAGGTCTACAAATTAAAGATAAGCTGTTATAGACATCATTAATTTTGATATAGTATGCTTTAATAAATTAATAGCTTGCAATTTTGTGGAGCTGTCAATCAAGTAATTTTACTTGGCTGCCGACACGCGTGACATCATACTTGTATATATAATATTTTGTGAATAGTCAGAATAGATAAATTAATGATGCAGCAACGTATAGTTTTGCTTAGTATACGTTTATTGTCGGAGTTTTGTTAGTTACGATTTACACTAATTGCGATTGTTTATGACGATAAACAGTTTAAGTCAGTCGTTAGTTAGCCACTCAAAACACTTCCCGATATGGATTATCCCAGAGCGGCGAAGGCTCTGGGTACGAGATTGAATCCAAGATTCTTACATAGGTAGCCCAGGCACACTATGCGAGTAAAACAAGGGCTATCTATTGACTCGTTTCAACCTCCATGCAAACAGGGCCTAAGTTAAATCTCTCCGTAAGAAAAACATGTTACTTTGGTGAAGATTATCTGCCTGATATCTTCGCAGACAAAAATTCCTTTATTACAAATGTTTCTATAGCGTGAATCTCAAAAAGCCATCACAAATGAATTTCAACGTGGCCCGCCGAGATGCATGAGATGACGCTATACAAGTATTAATGCGAGCTTGCTAGTTGCGCGGTTTCGTGGCTGCATGCGCCGGGGTACGACACTGACTAATCTGCGCTTCTTCACTGGTGACGGCGCTGTTTAGTCAGAATTTTTGTTACCTGTAGCCTTTCTTTCTAAATTCTGATATGCTACTCTATTTCAAAATTACACACATATTGATTCGGAATTACTTCATGCACATTTAGGTCAGATATAAAGTTTTAAACGTATAGGAATATTTAAGCTAAAGAAACGTTATGTTATATTTAATAGATGTGTCATCCCAAAGCGTTTGTTGTTATTAAAGTTTTCTATTTGAAAAGTGAATCAGTTAATTCAAAAGATGTGCTATTTCAAAAAAAGTGTATTTTTCGAAAGGTGTATTATTTCATAAAGATGTGTTAAGAAGAATACAGTATATCATATACCCATGCGACAAGTGTTAATCGCGTGGTGCACTATTATGTAAATAAGTGTACACATATGTTTGCATGGCATGCATCATGCATGCACTAAAACCGTTGTCACGTATATGTTTACATTATTACATTCTATAGTCCTCGTGACTAGTCTGATTGGGTAACCATGCATGCAGCAAGGTGCTTACTTAACATGTACAAGTACTGACAAGGTAGACACGCAAGTTTAATTTCAAAGTATATGCAGTTATATAGAAAGCATTTATAAAGTTTCACTGAGCACAACGTACATGCAGGTTAAAAATTACCTAAAAAGACAACACGAACAACACGCTACAAAATACGCTAGTTATATTAACACCACAAAACTTACGCTGAACAGTTCAGTGCTTTTTCTTATAAGAGTGCTGACAAATTCATATGAAATTTTCAACGTTATAGCTAAAAGGTTTTACCAAAAGTGTATATTTTAACAAGTATTATTTAATTTTAGAACCAGTGGTGGGTGGCTTAGTCAAAGAACGTCAACCTCAAGAGGAACGACTTCAACGGGAAGGTATATATACATTAATTTTAATATTGCATGATCTCTAAGTTTTTACTAACAAATTAGGAACACGCCATAGTTATTACGTTTTTTGATAAACTGCAGTTTATCAAGTTAGGCCATGCATAGACCTGTTAGGAACTTTCCTCAATCTATATTATAGTTTTAAATTATTTTTTTTAAATACGTTGGTAGTTTGATTGAACAAAAAATTGCATGCTAATTAGGTCAAACGTGTAAGGTACCGATTTTCCAGGGAAAACGCCCAAATTTAATTTCCAAATAAATGCGGCCAATAATATATAGAAAGCATTTATAAAGATTTAAGCACAAGGTGCATGCAGTTCGAAAATCAGCTAAAATCAAAACCAGAATATAATAACAACAACAACAACAACAACAACAACAACAACAACAAACAACAACAACAACAACAACAACAACAACAACAACAACAACAACAACAACAAAAAAAACGTACGCTGAACAGTTGCTTTTTCACAAGCGTGCTCACAAATTCAGATTTCAGACGTTTTACCAAAATTGTATATGGCTATAGCAAGTATATATTATTCCATTTTAGAACCGGTGGAGTATGGCTTGGAAGAAGAACTTCAACTTCAACAGGAAGGTACATTATTTTTGATATTGAGATTGTGAATTTTATATGGAGAGTGAAATTGATCTATTAACAAGTTATGAAACGCGCCCTATAGTTATATATGTGTTAAAAGCAGTTATATAGTATAGAACTGCTATAAACTTTCTCAATCTACATTAGTTTGAAATTATTATTTTAAAATACGTCGGAAGTTTGACAAACAAAGAATTACTAAATAGGTCAAACGTGCAAGGTACTGGTTTCCCAGAGTTGACGACATTCATGTTCAATTTTAAACCATGTGCGGCTATATAGAAGGCATTTTAAATGAAGTATTATCAAAGCACGAAGTACATACGTAGGCTGAAAACTGCTAAAAAAGAAAACCAGAACGACACAACTCAAAACACAGTGGTTATATCAACAACAACAGCAACAACAACAACAACAACAACAACAACAACAACTTTCGCTGAAGCGTTGCTTTTTCAAAAGTGTGCTGACAAATCCAAAAGGTTTTAAAGGTTTAACAAAAGGTTTAACCAAAAGTGTATATGTCTACGAAGTATTCTTCCATTTTAGAAGCAGTGGTGAGTGGCTTGGTAAAAAGACTTCGACCTCAAAAGGAACGACTTCAGCAGGAAGGTACATTACTTTTTATTAATGGTCTCGTGGATTTTCTATAAGGAGACTGAAATAGTTATATTACCAAGTTAGGAAACACGCCATATAGCTATCATGTTTTATTAATTAAGTTAATTATACTCCAGTTTATTAAGTTAATTAGATCATGCATAGATCTGTTATAAACTTTCCTCAATCTATATTATAGTTTTAAATTATTCTTTTAAAATACGTTGGTGGTTTTACTGAACAAAAAATTGCATGCTAATTAGGTCAAACATGTAAGGTACTGATTTTCCAGGGAAAACGCACAAATTTAATTTCCAAATAAATGCGGCCAGTAATATATAGAAAGCATTTATATAGATTTAAGCACAAGGTGCATGCAGTTCGAAAATCAGCTAAAATGAAAACTAGAATATAATAACAACAGCACAAAACGTACGCTGAACAGTTGCTTTTTCACAACCGTGCTGACAAATTCAGATTTCAGACGTTTTACCAAAATTGTATATGGCTATAGCAAGTATATATTATTCCATTTTAGAACCGGTGGAGTATGGCTTGGAAGAAGAACTTCAACTTCAACAGGAAAGTCGTCAACAGGAAGGTACATTATTTTTGATATTGAGATTGTGAATTTTATATGGAGACTGAAATAGATCTATTAACAAGTTATGAAACGCGCCCTATAGTTATATATGTGTTAAAAGCAGTTATAGTATAGAACTGTTATAAACTTTCTAAATCTACATTAGTTTGAAATTATTATTTTAAAATACGTCGAACGTTTGACAAACAAAGAATTACTAAATATGTCAAATGTGCAAGGTACTGGTTTTCCAGAGTTGACGACATTCATGTTCAATTTTAAACCATGTGCGGCTATATAGAAGGCATTTTAAATTAAGTATTATCAAAGCTACAAAGTACATACGTAGGCTGAAAATTGCTAAAAAAGAAAACCAGAACGACACAACTAAAAACACAGTGGTTATATTAACAACAACAACAACAACAACAACAACAACAACAACAACAACAACAACAACAACAACAACAACAACAACAACAACAACAACAACAACAACAACAACAACAACAACAACAAAAACAACAACAACAACAACAACAACTTTCGCTGAAGAGTTGCTTTTTCACAAGTGTGCTGACAAATCCAGATAACATTTACAACGTTGGCTAAAACGTTTAACCAAAAGTGTATATGTCTACGAAGTATTCTTCCATTTTAGAACCTTTGGCGAGTGGCTTGGTAAAAAGACTTCGACCTCAAAAGGAACGACTTCAGCAGGAAGGTACATTACTTTTTATTAATGGTCTCGTGGATTTTCTATAAGGAGACTGAAAGAGTTATATTACCAAGTTAGGAAACACGCCATATATCTATCATGTTTTATTAATTAAGTTAATTATACTCCAGTTTATTAAGTTAATTAGATCATGCATAGATCTGTTATAAACTTTCCTCAATCTATATTATAGTTTTAAATTATTCTTTTAAAATACGTTGGTGGTTTTACTGAACAAAAAATTGCATGCTAATTAGGTCAAACGTGTAAGGTACTGATTTTCCAGGGTAAACGCCCAAATTTAATTTCCAAATAAATGCGGCCAATAATATATAGAAAGCATTTATATAGATTTAAGCACAAGGTGCATGCAGTTCGAAAATCAGCTAAAATGAATACCAGAATATAATAACAACAACACAAAACGTACGCTGAACAGTTGCTTTTTCACAACCGTGCTGACAAATTCAGATTTCAGACGTTTTACCAAAATTGTATATGGCTATAGCAAGTATATATTATTTCCTTTTAGAACCGGTGGAGTGTGGCTTGGAAGAAGAACTTCAACTTCAACAGGAAAGTCGTCAACAGGAAGGTACATTATTTTTCATATTGAGATTGTGAATTGTATATGGAGACTGAAATAGATCTATTAACAAGTTATGAAACGCACCCTATAGTTATATATGTGTTAAAAGCAGTTATAGTATAGAACTGTTATAAACTTTCTCAATCTACATTAGTTTGAAATTATTATTTTAAAATACGTCGGAAGTTTGACAAACAAAGAATTACTAAATAGGTCAAACGTGCAAGGTACTGGTTTTCCAGAGTTGATGACATTCATGTTCAATTTTAAACCATGTGCGGCTATATAGAAGGCATTTTAAATGAAGTATTATCAAAGCACAAAGTACATACGTAGGCTGAAAACCGCTAAAAAAGAAAACCAGATCTAGAACGACACAACTCAAAACACAGTGGTTATATTAACAATAACAAAAACAACAACAACAACAACAACAACAACTTTCGCTGAAGAGTTGCTTTTTCACAAGTGTGCTGACAAATCCAGATAACATTTACAACGTTAGCTAAAACGTTTAACCAAAAGTGTATATGTCTGCGAAGTATTCTTCCATTTTAGAACCTTTGGTGAGTGGCTTGGTAGAAAGACTTCGACCTCAAAAGGAACGACTTCAGCAGGAAGGTACATTACTTTTTATTAATGGTCTCGTGGATTTTCTATAAGGAGACTGAAAGAGTTATATTACCAAGTTAGGAAACACGCCATATAGCTATCATGTTTTATTAATTAAGTTAATTATACTCCAGTTTATTAAGTTAATTAGATCATGCATAGATATGTTATAAACCTTCCACAATCTATATTATAGTTTTAAAATATTCTTTTAAAATACGTTGGTGGTTTTACTGAACAAAAAATAGCATGCTAATTAGGTCAAACGTGTAAGGTACAGATTTTCCAGGGAAAACGCCCAAATTTAATTTCCAAATAAATGCGGCCAATAATATATAGAAAGCATTTATAAAGATTTAAGCACAAGGTGCAAGCAGTTCGAAAATCGGCTAAAATGAAAACTAGAATATAATAACAACAACACAAAACGTACGCTGAACAGTTGCTTTTTCACAAGCGTGCTGACAAAGTCAGATTTCAGATGTTTTACCAAAATTGTATATGGCTATAGCAAGTATATATTATTTCCTTTTAGAACCGGTGGAGTGTGGCTTGGAAGAAGAACTTCAACTTCCACAGGAACGTCGTCAACAGGAAGGTACATTATTTTTGATATTGAGATTGTGAATTTTATATGGAGACTGAAATAGATCTATTAACAAGTTATGAAACGCACCCTATAGTTATATATGTGTTAAAAGCAGTTATAGTATAGAACTGTTATAAACTTTCTCAATCTACATTAGTTTGAAATTATTATTTTAAAATACGTCGGAAGTTTGACAAACAAAGAATTACTAAATAGGTTAAACGTGCAAGGTACTGGTTTTCCAGAGTTGACGACATTCATGTTCAAATTTAAACCATGTGCGGCTATATAGAAGGCATTTTAAATGAAGTATTATCAAAGCACAAAGTACATACGTAGGCTGAAAACTGCTAAAAAAGAAATCCAGATCTAGAACGACACAACTCAAAACACAGTGGTTATATTAACAATAACAACAACAACAACAACAACAACAACAACAACAACAACAACAACAACAACAACAACAACAACAACTTTCGCTGAAGAGTTGCTTTTTCACAAGTGTGCTGACAAATCCAGATAACATTTACAACGTTAGCTAAAACGTTTAACCAAAAGTGTATATGTCTACGAAGTATTCTTCCATTTTAGAACCTTTGGTGAGTGGCTTGGCAGAAAGACTACGACCTCAAAAGGAACGACTTCAGCAGGAAGGTACATTACTTTTTATTAATGCTCTCGTGGATTTTCTATAAGGAGACTGAAATAGTTATATTACCAAGTTAAGAAACACGCCATATAGCTATCATGTTTTATTAATTAAGTTAATTATACTCCAGTTTATTAAGTTAATTAGATCATGCATAAATATGTTATAAACTTTCCTCAATCTATATTATAGTTTTAAATTATTCTTTTAAAATACGTTGGTGGTTTTACTGAACAAAAAATTGCATGCTAATTAGGTCAAACGTGTAAGGTACAGATTTCCCAGGGAAAACGCACAAATTTAATTTCCAAATAAATGCGGCCAATAATATATAGAAAGCATTTATAAAGATTTAAGCACAAGGTGCATGCAGTTCGAAAATCAGCTAAAATGAAAACTAGAATATAATAAAAACAGCACAAAACGTACGCTGAACAGTTGCTTTTTCACAAGCGTGCTGACAAATTCAGATTTCAGACGTTTTACCAAAATTGTATATGGCTATAGCAAGTATATATTATTCCATTTTAGAACCGGTGGAGTGTGGCTTGGAAGAAGAACTTCAACTTCAACAGGAAAGTCATCAACAGGAAGGTACATTATTTTTGATATTGAGATTGTGAATTTTATATGGAGACTGAAATTGATCTATTAACAAGTTATGAAACGCGCCCTATAGTTATATATGTGTTAAAAGCAGTTATAGTGTAGAACTGTTATAAACTTTCTAAATCTACATTAGTTTGAAATTATTATTTTAAAATACGTCGAACGTTTGACAAACAAAGAATTACTAAATATGTCAAACGTGCAAGGTACTGGTTTTCCATAGTTGACGACATTCATGTTCAATTTTAAACCATGTGCGGCTATATAGAAGGCATTTTAAATGAAGTATTATCAAAGCACAAAGTACATACGTAGGCTGAAAACTGCTAAAAAAGAAAACCAGAACTGTCAACCAGAACGACACAACTCAAAACACAGTGGTTATATTAACAACAACAACAACAACAACAACCACAACCACAACCACAACCACAACCACAGAGATGTGCGACATTTCCAACCAGGCATGCTACAGACACGCCCAATTAGCTGAAACGTCGGACGAAGGGGACAGTAGTCAGCCGAGTCAACCGAGCAAATATCCCCGCAGTCCATGTCGCCTGGTGATCACCAACTACCTCGAGTTCGCTGTTCAACTCTACGAGGCCGCGGCTAACCTGCAGCGTGACGGCATGCGTTTAGAGATCGACAGCACTGAAAACGTCGATCTAGCGATTCCGGCTCTCTCGGACGCTAGCGAATTTACTGCAACGCTGCAAAAAATCAAGAAGGTAATGACGCTGTGCGACCACGCGCTCCACCGAGGCTATATTTACGCTAAACCACCAGGGGCAACTATCACCTTCGTCAAAATGATGGAAGTCGACAGCTATCTGATCAAGCTTCTTTCCACAGACGCTATCAGGGAACACATTTTGAAGTTCTTCAGACCTTTATCGAAAGTTTTGGCTCATCCGGCGTGTGAAATTGTAGAACAACTCCAGTTTGATCTAGATTTGATAGAGGTCAGCAACGGATATTGCTTTTGAATTTCCAGGCGGCAGTTTGAACGATGTCCGATATCTCCACGGCGTGATGGTCTTCTTTCACCGCGTGCTTTGGTTCCCTACGATTCGTCCACACCACCGGACGCCGGTTTCTTCAGAGAAGGTATTTCCAATTCCTTCGATAACACCAGCACAAGAACAAAGTTTCTGAACAAGTTTTACCAATGCCTGATTGCTGCCCGAATACCACATAAGGTTCGAAAATTAGTGGTGGCTGGTCCTAAAATGATTCTGTAAAAATGTCATTGGCATCAATATTCCACCGAATAATCCCACTGACAAACATCGCGTCAATTACTAGCGAGCGTCACTTTTCTGGTGCGATGATCACACCCGACACACAACTGGTCATTGTCGACGAATGGTCGGTCGATACTATCCAATCTGATCTTGCAAAAACAATCTTGCAAGGTGGATGGATGGTGACGGCTGTCAAGCACGAGCCGCCAAGAACTGTTATGAATAATAGCCCATTCTATATCACCACCAACCACGTGCCAAACTTCGGGAAAGAAGATGATAATGTGAAGAGGAGGATTGCAGTGTTCGATACCAAATCGTTGTCAACGACCATTCCAGGAGTAGATCGATGGATATACGACCACGCCATGGATTGTATCGCGTGGATAGCAGAAGAGATCAACAAGTATCTTAAGCTAATTGATCTGGAGGAACTATGGTACGAGGCTCCACACGAATACATCATTGATAACAACGAAGGGATGAAATTGTTCGATTCAAACCGAGTGAAGGAAATTTCGCATGTCGACCTTCAGCAACCAACTGATGCAACTTGTCTGACGCGTGAAAGTCCTGAACCTGTTCACCACAGTTTCCACGCCGAATCAACGACAAGGCGTCTGGCTCGAAAGAGACGTTCACAGACATTCATACCAGAGAGTAGCTCTGACACGGAGTGTTACGCGACTAAAGTGATAGATCAGGCAACAACCTCTGAAGAAGGTGTTCAACAAGAAACCCAGAGGGAGCGCGGCAAGAAACGTCCTACGCAGTGACCGACGATTTCAGCGAAGGTTCTCAACAGATACTATTAGAATTCAGCAACGACGCCTCAACAAACCTTAGAATAAGGACCGACTACATTGAAAGAAATTCAGAAAAGGAGGTGTCAGAAAACGAAGAAACGTCCGGAGCAACGACCGAGTACATTAGAGAAGATCCTCAAAGGCAAACCGAAGTCCCCGAGAAGCCAACCACCCTTAAAACAGGGGCGGAGTACGTTGGGAACGATTGTAAAGAGAACTCCGAGAGTAAAATAGACAAAGCACGCGTTGGCACGCCTTCTTCGTGGACATTGAATAGCCCGTCTTATTTGACTAAGGTTGCCAACCTATTACGCTGCAACTTCGATATAGAAAATCTGACGTGGGTCTACGCATTATCCTTTAGCGAAAAAAAAAGAAAAGCAGAAAAGAGAAGCAACAGTGAAGAAAAATAATTTTGGACCAAAGCTGATCCCACCACCGATGCCTGGATGTTGACAATGGGCAAGGTACGGCACGCGACGTCTTCGATGTAAACGCTTTCGTCACAAAATATACCGACGCGCATGCATCGCTACGTGCAGCGTGTGCGACAGTTGGTCAACGTTCAAGTGCTTCCCTGTTCCTGTCCCATTTACAAAGCCTTGGAGAGGATGGAGGAAGAATGCCGAGGAGTAGCAGAAACTGATAAAAGAGAAGACGAAATCGATAGCGAAGGACAGCCGCGATGTCCCGAGTTAAGTAGTACAACTTACTGGGACAAAATTAAAGCATGAAAACCATGGTAGAACGTTTTTTCTTTGACTTGAAAACGTATTCTTCACTATTTAATAAATTATGTTGTTAAGAATGAAGTACTAATTCGAAAATTATTCCTGTTTTCGTACACACTCTACAAGCTAGATAGGTGGTATAGTTTTGTATATGAATTTATCTTGTTACCCTCATAATTATGTACGCATTGCTCTTTCTTTGAAATTAAAATTTAAAGCCACATTTTTGAGAAGTTTTTATAATATTTATCAAATGGCCGGTTTTTAACTAGTAGCTGAGTAGCTGGTCGTATGAATACCAATTAGTTTAAGTTAGATCTAATTTGCATACGTTTCTAATTACTATTCTGATCCACTGGCTACAATCCCTCAGTTAGCCGGTCGATTTAACAAGGTTTTTAACTAGTAGCCGGGTAGCCGGTCGTATGAATACCAATTAATTTAAGTTAGATCTAATTTGCATTTATATTCTCTCGCGTTAAATATAACCGTCTTTTCTCGAAGAAAAACAGCGATTTGGGGGACAGTGAGAACGCTTTGTTCAGATTCAGTAATCTGAAGTAAAAGTTAGGCACTAAATGCTATATCGTAAGGCCCACTCATTTCAAAATGTGTACATTTGTGGTATGGAAAATTACGATTACCTGACCCCCATACAATTGAGTCATTTTATCACAAATCGGGGACGTTTGTGGTATGGAAAATTACGATTACCTGAACCCCATAATTATAATGGAATCATTTTATCACAAATCGGGGACGTTTGTGGTATGGAAAATTACGATTACCTGACCTCCATACAATGGAACCATAATCACCAATCGGGGAAGTTTATGGCACGGGTTTTTGATAATGGTTCCAATGTATGGGGTTCAGGTAATCGTAATTTTCCATACCACAAATAAATGTACACACCTTCGGAACAGGGAGAGCCACCCTACACGTTGTTGTCTTAAATTGATGTATTTTCCTTGTTTTTTTATAAGAAATTCTACTTATTATATTTACTAAATTATAAACTCAGTATACATGTTATATGAAATACACCTATCAAGCTGTTTGTGTTTGGCCAAGGTAGCATCGTTAAATTAATTTCAAAGCTACTGCTCTCATTCTCAACGTTCTTGCTTCTCTACTCTCTTGGAAATGAAAAGCTGGATGACGGAGGATGGAAGACCAGCGTAGTCCAAACTTCTCGATACCTCTTCTTATGTAATTGTCTTCTTGCTTGGTAAACCTTACCGGTTCCTTTCGTCCCGTGTGTCTGGCTATTTTGTTTACAGAATCGTCTTCACCTTGACGTTGTTCACACCCGTTTTCTTTTGGCAAAGGCTCGTCTTTTAACTGCTCGACGCAACTGTCCATTGCTTCGCCTTCGACTCCCCGCAGCTTGTCCATGCATGTCGTTCCTTTCATGGCAACATCCCGCGAGCGTAACTTCTGGTAATGCACTCGGGCAACGTTCGAACTGTGTTTCTGATCTTCCGAAACCATTTTCTGTTCTTTCACGTCTAACACAATGGCACTTTCGGTCTCTATTATCTGTCGGTATCTTGTCGCGTGAATGTACTTTCCTATGGCCTGAAACACCAGCACGCTTAACAGTTCAGTCAATTTCTGAAATTGCGCACCGTTTCGGTTTACGAGCAAGTACTCGCATTGTGGCAGGAGAAGAGGTCTGACAAAACGAACATAGTCGTCGACTACTCCCAAGCTGACTTCGTCAAAATACAAAGAATCGAAACCGTACTTTTTAGCGGTTTTAAAAATTTTTTGGTCTACCATCCCACCGTTGTGCTTCGCATTTTCAAACATAGTGACTGTCAAATGTTGATAAGTCATCGGACGACAACCCTTTACCTTAACAAACATAAATACTGCGAGGAATCGCGACCGACCAGCTACCATATGGAAACGACCGGCTACCAAGCAAAGGTAGCCGGTGGGTCAGAATAGTAATTAGAAACATATGCAAATTAGATCTAACTTAAATTAATTGGTATTCATACGACCGGCTACTAGTTAAAAACCTTGTTAAATCGACCGGCTACCGACCGGCTACCATATGGAAACGACCGGCTACCGAGCTATGGTAGCCGGTGGGTCAGAATATATTAACTTCTTCATTGAAAATAGGACTAATTATATCTATATCAATTTAGACTTTGACTACGAATGTGAAAACGTGTTATCATTTTAAAATGATCATATCATCACTTGAAGTTCCTCAAAAAAGCCCTGCCTAAAATATCTACTGTGAATCAGATCTCTAGGTTTCGTGGTATGGAAAATTACGATTACCTGACCCCCATACAATGGAACCATAATCACAAATCGGGGACGTTTGTGGTATTGAAAATTACGATTAACTAACCCCATACAATGGAACCATAATTATAAATCGGGGAAGTTTGTGGTATGGAAAATTACGATTACCTAACCGCCATACAATGGAATAATTTTATTACAAATCGGGGAAGTTTGTGGTATGGAAAATTACGATTACCTGACCCCCAGTACAATTTTATTTTATTTTTATTTATTAAATTCGCCATACATACATAAATACATGATTACAAATAGCATACATATAAGGTTACAAAACATAAACCATACATCAGGGAAAATAAGTGGCAGGGACATCGCACAATGGAATCATAATCACAAATCGGGGACGTTTGTGGTATTAAAAATTACGATTACCTAACCACCGTACAATGGAACCATAATTACAAATCGGGGAAGTTTGTGGTATTAAAAATTACGATTACCTAACCACCATACAATGGAACCATAATTACAAATCAGGGAAGTTTGTGGTATGGAAAATTACGATAACCTGACCCCCATACAATGGAATAATTTTATCACAAATCGGGGACGTTTGTGGTATTGAAAATTACAATTACCTTACCCCCATACAATGGAATAATTTTATCACAAATCGGGGACGTTTGTGGTATGGAAAATTACGATTACCTAACCACCATACAATGTAACCATAATTACAAATCGGGAAAGTTTGTGGTATGGAAAATTACGATTACCTAACCACCATACAATGGAACCATAATTACAAATCGGGAAAGTTTGTGGTATGGAAAATTACGATTACCTAACCACCATACAATGGAACCATAATCACAAATCGGGGACGTTTGTGGTATTGAAAATTACGATTACCTAACCGCCATACAATGGAATAATTTTATTACAAATCGGGGAAGTTTGTGGTATGGAAAATTACGATTACCTGACCCCCATACAATGGAATCATGAACCCTAACCCTAACCAGAAAACCGTGTCATAAACCTCCTCGATTTGTGATTAGGGTTAGGGTTCATGGTTCCATTGTATGGGGGTCAGGTAATCGTAATTTTCCATACCACAAACGTTCCCGATTTGTGATAAAATGATTCCATTGTATGGGGTCAGGTAATTGTAATTTTCCATACCACAAACTTCCCCGATTTGTAATTATGGTTCCATTGTATGGTGGTTAGGTAATCGTAATTTTCCATACCACAAACGTCCCCGATTTGTGATAAAATTATTCCATTCTATGGGGGTTAGGTAATCGTAATTTTGCATACCACAAATGTACACATTTTGAAATGAGTGGGCCTTACGATATAGCATTTAGTGCCTAACCTTTACTTCAGATTACTGAATCTGAACAAAGCGTTCCCACTGTCAAAATTGCTGTTTTTGTTTGAGAAAAGAGGGTTATATTTAATTCGAGAGAATATATATGTAAATTAGATCTGTAACTTAATTGGTATTCATACGACCGGCTACTAGTTGAAAACCTTGTTAAATCGACCGGCTACCGACTGATGGTAGCCGGTGGGTCAGAATATATGAACTTCTTTACTTGTTGCTATGAGAAGAAACAAACGGAACGAAATAACCTTTAAAATAAAGAACAAGGAGGACCAATTTAAAGCGGTCTAGCTCATGCGGAACAATTTGTTCTTAATTGAGGCCCGTTCCTATTTTTGAATATCGGAACAAAACCTTCCCGAATTCAAATGAGAACGAAACGTTCCGCTTGAATATGTTCCTTTTCAAAAGGTACAAACGCAGCGAGTACCGAAATCTAAGCGGTACAAAAAGTTCCGCTAGATGCCGTTCCTAAAACCAAAACAAAGTACTTCCAACCTTAAGCCGGAATTTAAATTTCGTTCTCATTTAGTCATAACCGCACCCAGTATTCTGTTTAACCCATAATTATAACTCCAATGAACCCATACACCTTTCCTATCGACGGTTTAGCCTAAAAACAAAGCACTGGCGAACACTACAACCCAAAACAACACAACAAATAAGAACAAATATAAGGAAGTGACAGCAACTTTCGCTGAAGAGTTGCTTTTTCACAAGTGTGCTGACAAATCCAGATAACATTTACCACGTTAGCTAAAACGTTTAACCAAAAGTGTATATGTCTACGAAGTATCCTTCCATTTTAGAACCTTTGGTGAGTGGCTTGGTAGAAAGACTTCGACCTCAAAAGGAACGACTTCAGCAGGAAGGTACATTACTTTTTATTAATGGTCTCGTGAATTTTCTATAAGGAGACTGAAATAGTTATATTACCAAGTTAGGAAACACGCCATATAGCTATCATGTTTTATTAATTAAGTTAATTATACTCCAGGGGGCGGTTGTACGAAGGCCGGATAGCGCTATCCACTGGATAGCGATTTTTTCAACCTTCGTAAAATTGGCCGTTGATTGTTATGACTTCAGATTAGGATTTGGTATTTATAAACTGAAGTTTTTATGATCTATTGTGGGCTCCAGATCCGTAGTATCACAGCTCTTCGGCCATTTTTACGAAGGTTGAAAAAATCGCTATCCAGTGGATAGCGCTATCCGGCCTTTGTACAACCGCCCCCAGTTTATTAAGTTAATTAGATCATGCATAGATCTGTTATAAACTTTCCTCAATCTATATTATAGTTTTAAATTATTATTTTAAAATACGTTGGTGGTTTTACTGAACAAAAACTTGCATGCTAATTAGGTCAAACGTGAAAGGTACTGATTTTCCAGGGAAAACGCCCAAATTTAATTTCCAAATAAATGCGGCCTATAATATATAGAAAGCATTTATAAAGATTTAAGCACAAGGTGCATGCAGTTCGAAAATCAGCTAAAATGAAAACCAGAATATAATCACAACACAAAACGTACGCTGAACAGTTGCTTTTTCACAAACGTGCTGAAAAATTCAGATTTCAGACGTTTTACTAAAAGTGTATATGGCTAGCAAGTATATATATTATTCCATTTTAGAACCGGTGGAGTGTGGCTAGAGATGAGCATGTAAAATGCTAAGTACACGCTAAAAACATTAAATATACAACAATGCGCTAAGAAATTATTGAGGCCTTATATTTTTCTTACAAGAAAAAGTATCTTTCAATTTTTTCTATGAAAAAAAATATCAACAAGTTCGAAAAATTGCAATGGATACAAAAGTTAAATTCGTGCATGGTTAATACTAGATATTTACAAATAAAAATCTGATTTTTTTTTCAGAACAAACACTGGATCATCAGCCACTGGGGGTCTTACAGGTGTTGGGGAAAGTACGCTGAAAGGTATTTGTATAGTGGATTAATTAATCGCAGAAACCTATCATATATAAGTACTGAATTTATCGTGCAATTATTGAGCCAAATAAACTTCGTACGATTCAAATTAATTTCCGTGGCTCGCATTGGCCGCGCGATAATATGTATTCTTAGTTCATTCATGCGTCGATTCCCTTTCATGTGCCGCGGTTATGCATGTGATCTTGCATATTAAATTACGAATTATATTTAAAACTACGTCTAGAATACTATTTTTTGTTTAATAAAGACATATCATCTATATAGTGAATGAATTAAGTAGGTTTGGGCCTCGGTTACTAACTAGCTTAGTTACCTCTTTCTCGGTAACTATATACCAAAAACATAACTAGGAAAAACGTTTTCTGATTGAGTATACGATCTTTCTCACTATAGTGGAAAATATCGTCGTATAAGCATTTTATTGGCTAGCGCCTTTCCGTGGCGTCTTAATATGGGCAATATACGCATGTAGCAAGTTGATTGTTAGCTGTATAAGGCGTCGAAGAATCAGAGGAAGCTAAGTATAACTTTATTGTGAAAAATAATATATAGCAAGAACTACACAGTAAGAAATACACTTATATGGTAAAAATTGTTTAATGAATGTTAATGAATTTATTTCTGCCACAAAATATAATACCATAAAGTCCATAAATTAAGGCAAGGAAGATAAAGCTTATGTAGATTTGGGCTACCTCAACTACAAATTTTGAAAAATTTAATGAGTGAAGGAGTGACAGAGTTTATGTACTGTTTAATAAACTCGCAGTTCGTGTTTTTATATCTGATAAAACACGAACTGCGAGTTTATTGAACGGCTTCAAAAACGAACCACTTGGTAAGTTCATTGGCGTAGTAAGTTTGAAAAATAACCTTGTCTAAGCCGAGAAAATCAAAGCCAAATTTTATGTAAATCAGGAGGTATCTTTATCAGACACGATACGGTCATGATTTTCTATTGTGTTTTCCTCATGAATTATTAATGAGTTTTTGAACCCTCTTTCAAAAACTCATTAATAATTCATGAGGAAAACACAAAGGAAATCAGTACCATGTCCGTGGTTTTATACCTGATAAAACTTCTTGACGTCAGAAAGAATACTAATGAACATACAATTTTATATATAGAACACTAATGAAGATACAATTTTATATAAAGAATACCAATGAACATAACATGCAATAACGAATCGTTTTTGAAGCCATTCAAAACACTCGCATCACGTGTTTTATCAGAGCTAAAACACTCGGGCTGCGCCCTCGTGGTTTTAAATCTGATAACACTCCTGCTCGTGTTTTAAATATTACGTAAAAACTTGCCTTGTATATGATGCCCAACCTCGTCCCCAGGGCGTTTGAGGAAGGAAGCGAGCAGGCCGATCAAACGCCCTGGCGAAGACTGGAATCACGTGAGAAAATATTCCAATATATTTGGAAAATTTTCCCGCCAGATTGACCACCAGGCTTCCGGTCTATAAACGTCATCTTATATATTTGAATGAACTGAAATTCATTAAATAAGCCGTTGTACAAGTCAACACAATTTATTGTTTCTACGAGAAATCCAAAATGCTCAAAATAACCTCAGGCAAGTGTAGTTGTTTATTTCAGTGTGTTGGGTTGTTTGTGGTGAGTTTGCGATGATAAGTTGGTTAAGTTTCGTGATTGCTCCAGAATCATAACAACCCGTCAATATTATTATTATGGGTTGGTCTGCAGCGATCACGAAACTCTTCAAACCAACATATCATCGCAAATTCGCCACAAACAACAACCCAGGCAAGTGTATTTATTTATTTCAGTGTGTTAAGGTTATTTTGAGCTATTTTAGCATGTTGGATTTCTCGTAGAGACAATAAATTGTATTGACTTGTACAACGGCTTATTTAATGATTCAGTTCATTCAAATACATAAGCTGACGCGCATAGACCGGAAGCCCGGGATTCCAGCCTTTGCCAGGGCGTTTGATCGGCCTGCTCGCTTCCCTCCTCAAACGCCCTGGGGACGAGGTTGTATAATGCTTATTGATATCTTACTAGCAACGTGAGATATACGAGGCTTCCAAGATATATGCTCAACAACAACAATCACACAACTCTACACTTTTTGACAAAAAGACTAGAGTACTGTGAGATGTTTATACAGTATATGTCAGCGTATATGTTCAGACCTCGTCGTATTAGACGCATTATTTCTCGTAAATCGTATATGCAGTACTCATATAATAAACAAATTATCTTATGATAAATGATTTGTATTTAACAACTATAAAACATAAAGTTCCGTGTATATGTACGTGTATATCATTATGGATAAAGGTACGTTTGACGTCATTTGGAAGTTGCGTGTATATGGATAAAGGTACGTTTGACGTCATTTGGAAATTGAATAGAAGCAGGAGGCGATAGCTGAGTGCCTTTAATTACACTATCTTTTAACATCTCACTCTCTTTCTCAAAAGTGTAGACTTTTTACCAGGCATATAAGTGTATTTCTTACCGTGTAGTTCTTGCTATATACTATTTTTCACAATAAATTTATTCTTCAAAATATAATACTGTAATATAATAATCTTTTATTTGTTTTATAAAATAAATAGAGAAAAAAAAAGAAGCTAAAAGTTGGACAGTTTTGAAAGCTTCATGGCTGGATTTTCCCGCTAGGTGGTGCCACCCTACGCCATTCTACGTCATTTATGATTTCCATACTCTGATAAATGTACGGGGTCTGGCCAATCAGAGCGTGCGTAGAGCACACTATATTTTATAAATGATTTTGTTCACCCGTTCATACTTCGATCGTTTGTTTTAAAATACACTACAAATTGTGGATAAAAATCGCACGCAGCATTTACCAAGCTCTTAATATATATATATAAAAAAAGTTAAAGAATAACACAACGGCACAAGTGAATTTGTTGTATTACCGTTTCTTACATGCAGGTTGTATGTCACTTTTGTCTTTTGGCACATAAAAACAACATAATGCAGCTTAGCATGCAACATTCGTGCTAACCCTAGCTAATTTAAGTAAAATATCGCATGGTGTGGTTCTAGAATCTGGGTTGCTTTTTAATTTCTTAGAGATGAAACAAGTTATAAGAGGATTTGAGACTGCTGACAAGAAACCAAACTTGCATGTTTACACAGACAGCAAAGGAATAAAGACTGTTGGTGTTGGTTTTAATATGGAACAAACAGGAGCCCAAAAAATCTTCGAAACGGCCTTGCCAGGAGTCTCCTATAAAGACGTCAAAGATGGTAATAAAGACATCACCAATATCCAAGCAAATCAACTTTTCGAACGAGTTTTGACAGGAAAGGTTAAGGACACACAGCGCATTGTTAAAACGTTTAACAAACTACCCAGATATGTCCAAGTTGCTCTAGTAAACGCCGTGTACAGAGGAGAACTCAAGTCGTTTCACGAAACAGTGAAATTAATGAATGAAGGAAAATGGAAAGAAGCAGCAAAAGAGTATGTCGACCACGACGGGTATAAAAAAGCAGTAAAAAATGGTTCTCCAGGAATTAAAACTCGTATGGATTACAACAAGAAACAGTTTGAAAAATACGCCAAGGAACTTGAAAATAAAGGATAGTTAACGCTAGTGACATATACAGAGCAAACGAGGTTGAGATTATAAACTGAACTAGTTGAATCAGAAGTAACAAAAAGTACGAGTAAATGTGTAGTTTCATAATACATGATTAAAACCTCGAAATGCTGTGCGGGTATATTGGCATGCATAATTATGTGGTTGTCAGACAAAGATCAGTAACAATATTTCATTCAGTTAAAGCTACCTTGCGATTTATATATAAAGACTAAGGGCCTGTTTATATGATTCCGGTGTACCGGGATGTCCCGATTGCCCGGGATGAATTTCATCCCGGGTTTATATGGAGTAAAGAAAGTGCTCGTCCCGCGCGGTTGACCGAGATGAATTTCATCCCGGGTCAAAAAGCGCGGCAAAAACTCACCCTAATTCTACTATGTTAGAAGTTATTTCACTTTTATTCAATGTTTTGTCTCTAGACCTGACCGTTTCGACGAAATTCTGACCGTAATATTCAAAGTTACAAGCGTTGTAGTTCAGTAAACTTCATCCCGGTGTACCGGGATGTCGCGTTTATATGGGAAAAAAATCTGTCCCGGTGTACCGAGATCTTGGTTGCTTCAATCGGGATCCCGGTACACCGGGACGTCCCGGTCTCCATATAAACGCAACCGCGAAAATAACAGTAAATTATCTACAAGCCGAGATCCCGGTACACCGGGACGTCCCGGTACACTGGGATCATATAAACAGGCCCTAAGTGCGTTAAAAATTATTGCCGGTAACGAAATTGTCAGAACTATCAAAATTCAAACAGATGACAAATCTGTTATGAGCAGAGATTATTAATACCGCAAATGTCGTTGAACTATATATATATATATTCATATATATATTCATATATATATATCTATATATTTAAAAAACTCATTAATAATTCATGAGGAAAACACAAAAGAAATCAATACCGTAGCAGAGGTTGTAAATCGGATACAGAATCGTCCTGATTTACATAAACTTTAGCTTCGATTTTCTCGGCTAAAATAGAGTATATCGCTAAAATAGTTGGTGAACTTGATTACTTAGATGCATTTGTATTTTAAGAAAGATACAGCATTCGCAGCCGATCTGTATCTGATTTACTACGGCTCGCCTTGTAAATCAGATACAGATCGGCTGCTCATGCTGTATCTATTACATATCAAACTCATTAATAATTCATGAGGAAAACACAAAGGAAATCAGTACCGTGTCGGTAGTTTGGATATCGGAGGAAGAAATTACATAAATTAAGCAAACTTTTATCTCGATTTTCTCTTAAAATACTGATTTGTTTGAGATGCTATATCATACACTCGGAGGAGTGTTTCATCAGGATATCCAAACACCTCGAAGTTTGTTCAAAAACCTCGGCTTCGCCTCGGTTTTCAACAAACGTCTCGGTGTTTGGATATCCTGATGAAACACTCCTCCTCGTGTATGATATATTACATATAAAACTCATGAGGAAAACACAAAGGAAATCAGTACCGTGTCGGTAGTTTGGATATCGGAGGAAGAAATTACATAAATTAAGCAAACTTTTATCTCGATTTTCTCTTAAAATACTGATTTGTTTGAGATGCTATATCATACACTCGGAGGAGTGTTTCATCAGGATATCCAAACACCTCGAAGTTTGTTCAAAAACCTCGGCTTCGCCTCGGTTTTCAACAAACGTCTCGGTGTTTGGATATCCTGATGAAACACTCCTCCTCGTGTATGATATATTACATATAAAACTCATTAATAATTCATGAGGAAAATTCAAAAGAAATTAAGGTTTAATCAATGTCTGTTTACCCCGGTACAGAACTGATATCAGTGTCTGTAAATGTGATACAGAACTGTTTAAAAAAACATCAGTTCTGTATCACATTTACAGACACTGATCATATCAGTTCTGTAGCAAGTGTACAGACACTTCGCATTCATTTGAGTGAGGTACGCTGGTAGCGTCCTCATACAAGATGAAAATGCAAACATTTGTTGACCAGTAAGGCCATTTATGCCACGTCACTTAGAATAGAAAAGGTGGGACTAATATTAAATTAAAGCGCATGCTCGTATCACTAATTTAATAATCGTAGCCTATTAAACCTCACCTCGAAGGTTTATCAGCTGTTAACATGATTTATTTTTGTTTAGTTACCTTAATAGGCGTTTTAGAAATCATTTACATAATTCGTGTATACCCCGATACAGAACGGCCACTCATTCTGTAAATAGTACATATATATATAGCATGTCTGTAACCAAGATCAAACGAATTGAGGACATAGTTTTAAGGGGAGCGCTGTACACGAGGCAATTTTTCTTGTGGTCTGCGAAGCAAACTGCCCCTCGATCGCTCACCGACCCCCGCACGCGCCAGATAAACTGCAGTCTGAACTCTGAATCAACACTAATACCGTACCGTGACGTCATGCATAATATGCACTGGTGAAATATTTCGGATATATAAAAGTAACTGGAAGTTCTTTCCAGGGGCGTGGCGACTAAATATCAAATATTTGATCAAACGAGGAAAACGAAGAATTAGCATTGCCTAGATTACCACTGTAATTGTTAAGCATGTTTTCCACTTTATTGGTTACTTTTAGATTAACATTCAGAACACTTTCAGAGTTTCAGTGACTTTTCAGGCCCGTCGTTGGGCTGGGCAAGCTGCAGCTCCCCCCCCCCCCCCACCCCCCACCCCACCCCCCAATAATTTGCTAAACTCCATGAACATGAGATTTCTTAGTCAACATGTAACTAAGGGAAATTCATAAAAAATTGGCATTAATTCCTCTAGGTTAATAAATTATGTTGATGATTCTTCATTTTTATGCAAAATTTGAACTATGCCTGCCGCAAAATGAGCTGAAAACATTCGCTTAAATTGCAGGAAATGGGGTTTCTGAGGTTCTATATTACAAAAATTTCTGGGGGGCATACCCCCGTACCTCCCTAGAAATGCGGTCACTAATTCGCATGGCCCTGCCGTTTTCAGCCCCCGCCCAATATGGATCTGCTTCTGACGGGCCTGCTTTTGATTATTTCCATAAAAATAAAATGTTTTTGTCTTGTCTTGTTTTGCCCAGCTCCTATAAATACCCGTGTCTGATATGAAAATTTCATTTATCATTGCAAAAAGTTGGTCATTATCATGACCACCCCCCCCCCCCCCCCCCCCCAAAAAAATCGTGATTCCTTCGCCACGTCCCTGGTTCTTTCGATTTCAATTGGCTGCGCCACGCGCTGTTTTTTGACAGTTGTTCACTTGTTGTCAACCCTAGTAGTTTTGGGACACAAACAATTGTGTTTTGTCATGCAAATTAAAACTTTACGTTACCCGGCAATGATTTGTTTTGCACTGTCTATGTCCGTGTAAAGGAAACAAAGTTCATCTATCCGTATGAATTCCAACGTAGCAATAGGGTTATCCGGTATCGTTTCGTAAAACAGCTGGCATCGCGCCGCTATTAACGTGATCCCAACGTATCATATACCAATTTAAAGCCAATTAACCATGGAAGACGATTATAAAATCTAAAATTATGGAAAGTATAATGGTTATCCGTTGTATTTACCGAAAGAAAACATTAAGGTTGTTGGCTTCAAGAGTTTAAAGTTCTTTGGAATTTAATTTATAGTTTTGAAGTTTATATCATTGTAATCACTGATAAATTATATCTTACAAAAACGTGTCGGCGATTTTTGAAATTCTGTTTCGTTCGGTTTTTATTAAAGTGCCTATATGAAACGAAAATTAAGTTGGCCTTATTTGAGAGAACTCTTAAAATGACAATATAACATCTTTTACAGATTTTCGTTTCCTTGCTTCGTTTTTGAGATATTTCATTTTTTTGATATGCAAATTTGACTTATAAGATAACTTTACGTCACAGTTTGCATAACGACTTATCGCAAAATGTTCTATATCTTTGTTATTATCGAACAAAAGCACTTGGCAAATTAGGAACCATGTGCGAGTTAATTTTTCTCCTACAACAGAGTCTGTAAATTTTAAGTGTTTTTGTTTGACAACAACAAAGATATATAATCTTTTGCGATAAGTCATTATGCAGAGTGACGTAAAGTTAGCTTATAAGTTAAATTTACATATCAAACAAACAGAAATATCTCCACAACGAAGCAAAGAAACGAAAAACTGCAAAATATGTTACGCTACCATTTTAAGTGTTCTTTTAAATAAGACAAACTTAATTTTCGTTTCATAGGCACTTTAATGATTTACGTTGTAGTCACAATATATTTCACATCTTGTTAATTCAAAACGCAAAATTATGCAACTAATAAAATATCGTCGACACGTTTTTGTAGAAGAGTATGTACTTAGTAACTGCCAAAAGTTTCAGCGAAAAATATTGAAACGCTGCGAAGTTCTAACTGTTGTAAAACACAAATTTTGGCGAAAAAATGAGAGGAGAAAAAGCGTCGCTCTCCCAAACTTCCCCTCGTGTTTCTATAGAAACGCGGAAAATGTTTTCTATTTCTTAAACAGAACACGGCTTTTAAGGTGGCTCCATACAGTTTCTTGAAAAATGGAAAATACAAGTTTGAGACTCCAAAACACGTGATTAAACCATTCGGGAAAAGAATAAAACTAAATGTTATGCATAGTTAAACAGTCTGACAATCAAAAACTGTTACCAAATAAATAGCAACAGTTGTTGCTATGGCAACAATGACGTTTCAAAATGGCTGCCAATTACCCTTCAAACTAATTTAATTCGAAAAAAACTTTGGTGACCCCCAATTTTTTTTTCATTAAAACTTTTCTTGAACAATGGGTAATAAAATTCTGTAGAACGAATAATTTTTTTTCCGAAAAAATCATGTTTGTTAATTTAAAAAAAATTTCGTTCTACAGAATTTTTTAAAAATCGGCCTATTGATTACTCATACTTCAAGAAAAGTTTTAATGAAAAAAAAATTGGGGTCACCAAAGTTTTTTTCGAATTAAAGTAGTTTGAATGGTAATTGGCAGCCATTTTGAAAAGTCATTGTTGCCATAGCAACAACTGTTGCTATTTATTTGGTAACAGTTTTTGATTGTCAGACTGTTTAACTATGCATAACATTTAGTTTTATTCTTTTTCCGAATGGTTTAATCGCGTCTTTTGGACTATCAAACTTGTATTTTCCATTTTTCAAGAAACTGTATGGAGCCACCTTAACAAATCACCGTGCGTTTCTCAAAATGTTACTTTATAAATACCAATGCCTTTATGTCTGAGCGTGACTACCACAGAAGTTCTACACTCTATAGTGTTTATATAGCCTGATAAAACATGAAAAATAGTTTGAAGAAAACAGATCCGTGGCGTAAGGGTCGACATAAGTTCATTCAAATTCTCCAAAACTTTTATTCGAATGTTTGTCTCACTATGAAATAAGACAAGAAAAGGCGCCGAACACGGTAATGGACCAATCATATTGTTGTGCCCACGAGCGCCTGTGAGGAAGGTTAACCAATCACATCGTGCGTGAGACGCACGTTTTTCTTTTTTACATTAATATAATGGTGAGCTTTATGTACATGCGTACATATATACATGCGTACATATATACATGCGTACATATATAATGTACTGAGTATAAAAATCGAATAAATGGCTATAGGAGTATAAAATAAGCTGAAATATAGAAGTATAGGAGGTCTTTGTGGGTAAGTAAGAATATTCAAAGAGAAACATGCATTACTTGAAGTGTCTTGCATGTCTTCAAATTCGGTACTCATTTTACTTCAAGTATTGCAAGTCCGCTCGGAGCCACTGATCTCTAGGATAGCGCATTCCTTATGTTCGGCAATCAAAAATTTGAAGCCAGATCCGTCATTTCATTACTCTCGGTCCACTGTACTTTGCGGGCTTAAGAGTAGTAGTAAGAGTTTACCGGGGGGAACCGGGAAAACCGTAAAACAATTATCATGCAGATGCCAATTTACCGTTACCGCTGGAAAACAAAAGGAAAATACAAGCAAATACAATCGGAAGTTGTCAACTACATACTTCATTGTAAAGACATGTTTTACTACCAAAGGTATATAAATAGTTTCATAATGAAGTTATTGACTGTTTTCGTTAGTTTTTAACGAGTTTTATGATATAGGCGAGTTTATCAATTACCGGGCAGAGTAAAATACTAGGAAATAACATGTTTTACTGCTTAATAATACAACAAACTAAGCTTCTAAACCTTGTTGTACAGTGTTCATTGTTTGATACCAATAGCAGAAATTTTCTTAATGTTGCTCTTTTCGTCTTGTCGAAAACATAGAAAATTTCGGTGGTAGTTATCTTGGTACTTCAAATTCGTCATCTCTAGCATCCCGGATGAGCAATCCAGTTATACAGAGATCAGTGGTTGGAGCTCACTAAACGAAAGACTTGGGCATGAAAAAGTGTACACAAAAGCATGTTCGTGTCTTAAGAAATCTGTACTGTAGAATAATATGCATTTGAACTTCAAACCCTATGGTGT
Organism: Paragorgia papillata; assembly: GCA_035771165.1. NCBI lineage: Eukaryota > Metazoa > Cnidaria > Anthozoa > Scleralcyonacea > Coralliidae > Paragorgia > Paragorgia papillata. The sequence continues at coordinate 3,621,636 of JAWNZC010000406.1, forward strand.
GCAGCTTGTCCGACGATATTAATTCCATCTGGTTTTCTTGACCTTGTGCTCTTTTCCCTTATTAAGAGATTTTCCTTGAAGTTCTAGGGGATTTGTCGACGAGTGCTCTTTAGACGCATCCCAGTTATTAGACGTCGTTGATGGAGTAAAATGAGTCTTGTATTGGGACTAGAAAAGCGAAAGAAAGTAAAATATACATAAATTTCCTTACACGACCGAACATGTGAAAAAATGATTTCTCTCCCGCTAAAACGTTATACAAAAACGTTGATGAGACAATAACTCACTCTTTAATTGCTAAACAAAAACAGAGTCTTCAAAAGTGTTAAATAAAAGAAAAAAGTTCGTTGAGTCCATGAGGATGAATGATTCCAATTTTGAAAACGAGACGCTTTTCTTGTCTTTGTCTACGTTATATAATTTCGGCAGTACTCGAACATTACTATATTTCGATTTGTTTAATAATATAGTCGAGTTCGCCGCTCGGTAATATGATTCCTATTAACTAGAAGCTCAGGCACAAACAGGCCTCGTGGGCGTCGCCATCTTGGATTTGATGACGTAAATGGTTGCACTTATTATTCCAAGCCAATGCTTTGTTTCTGGACAACAAGTGCAACCATTTTACGTTTCAAATCCACAATGCCTATTTGTTCAAACCGTGATGCGGAGATCCCATGACATAGTGTCATCTACATAAACCTCTGATTAAAATCCACTTACGGGTCGGGCAAGTGAAACACGCTATCCAAGATTACGGTTAAAGTCAAGAAAAAACACACACACAACAGACGAAAATCATTATCTTCAGTGTCTTTCTAGTTGCTGGTTCGGACTGTTAGTCAGGGTGATGATGCATGGTACGCTTGTAGCACGCATGGACACTTAATTAGAAAATAGTGTCAAAAACCGCGAATGAAGAGAATGACGGTTTACAAAATGGGAAAAGACGCGTGCCCTAACCTAGTACACCTCGTTTTCATTCACAAACGTCGATTTAAATTTTATCAGCTGGCCGATTGCTATACTGTACTATATAGCAATCCATCAATACTTTTCTTCGATAATTAACACAGTAATAAACATTATTCCAGACTAAAAGAGTGATTTATGACAGGCCGGGGCTTAAATAAGTCGCAAACAGCTCTTATAAATGGTCAATTCTTGAATAAGCCGTGGCTTATTTTGGACGAGCTTGAGTCCTGGTTTATTTTTTAGTCGCGGCTTATTGCTTACATGACCGTTTATACGAGCTGTTCGCGACTTATTTAAGCCGCGGCTTATTTTGCCCCGTATAAAAGGCCCTATATATCACAATACATTCTATCTCACCTGCTTGCCCGTGTGTGTATCCATCCGTCCGCCCGGCCCCCCGCCCCGCTGTCTGTCTGTCTGTCTGTCGGTCCGTCTGTCCGTCCGTCTGTCCGTCTGTCTGTTCGTCCGTCCTTCTTACTGTCTTCTCCTTTGCTTACTAGCTCTCCTGAACACTTGTCTAGCTTAGTTCTCTAAGTGCTGTGAAATTATATGGTTTTATGTAATTAACGAATCGGTGGTCAACAAATTTCGGTAATTTTAATACAGAAAGGCTTTATTCGTGCCCAAATCTTACGGAGAAGTCCTTCTCGTACCAAAAAAAGCTCTTGAAAAAAGGTTCAAGACATTTAGCAGTTACTTACCGAAAACGCAGCCTTTAATGCAGATAATCTGCTGCTACTAGGACCTGGACCAGTAGACGCCGATACCGCTGACGAATACGATGATAAACTCTTTGCCGAGCCCATTGGACCACAACCTGCGGAGCCCTAAAAACAAAATATTTATTGCCGTATTAGTTTTCTTTAGGAAGAAAGTAGCTGCATGTACAAAGTAAAGACGTAAACAAAACAAATTGTTTCAGCTATATCAAATTTTCCTATAGCGATGTATTGTAATAATCTAGGTTGTTTCTAATTTATGCAGTCGGATATTGTAAAACAAAGTTTAATAAAAAAATAATTGTTGTTTGTAACCAGCAATCTAACCTAAGGCAGTGTTCATTAATTCCGTTGGCATTGGTATATGTGACTGCGTGTATGTTAATTAAACTAACAATTTAAAGTGGTTCTCTGATGAAATTATTGTCGGTAATGTTTCTGTATAATCCTAAAGATATTATGGCTCTTGATCATTGTGCAAAGTTTCATTTCGAAATTCTCAAAAACAAAGTTGTATTTTACGAGCGAAGTTTGTATTTATTTATTTTTATATATTTATAAGCTTCGCCAGTACAAAATTATAGACAAGACTTAAAGTGCTTATATCACTTGTGGGGTTTTAACGTATTTAAATAGAGCAGAAAAAATCAGTTAATAAGTTATTTTGCCGTTTTTGATTTAGTCAAATAGTTCCTGACATATTGGCTTCTGAACATGCCAATTCTCAAAAATTTCCGTCGTTCATTTTAACACCTTGGGGACCTGGGACTCTGGAACGAGTCAATCCAAAACAACTACGTTTCGGCTTATTGATTCACAAAAACACATATATTTGACTGAAAAATCGAAATGTCGAGCTCACACCCGTTTTCCAGTACGCACGAGAGTCCCAACTAAGAAGACGGTCGGCTTAGGTTCCTGAGTCTCAGGCCCCCGTGCTTAAAAATGAACGACGGAAATGTTTGACGGAAATGTTTGACGAAAAGCCGAAATTGGCATGTTTAAAGGCTTATATCTCAGAAACTATTAAAGTAAATCAAAAACAGCAAAATAACTTATTAACTAACTTTTTTTGCTCTATTCAAATACGTTAAAACCCCACAAGTGATATAAGCACTTCAAACTAAAATACACAAATTACACTAAAACAGACATATACATAGACAATGGCAGGGAATACCCAGAGGCAAAACCTCCAATAACGGAGCGCCGCCATTAAATTGGCCGTGTCTGAGAAGAATGAGTTGAGGAGAAGTTATGACGTCATAGACTTAACAAAAACAGAAGATCATTGTTGTTGTCAAAAAAAGGGTCATTGTTGTTATTGAGTCTATGTGGCCCTCCAAAATACAAACTTTACACGTAAAATACCACCTTTTCTTCAACGAATTTTGAAATGAAACTTTGCACGATTACCAACTACCATAACATCTTTAGGATTATGCAAAAACATTGCCGACAATATTTTCATCAGAGAATCACTTTAAATTTTCGCAATGGAAGAACCAGGCAAAAAATCTAATTCTAGTGAGGAATATTGATTGTCCGGCAGGTTGCTTTAAACAAAACCATAACCGTGTTTTCAGCTTGAAGTTGGTAAAGTTTTTTCGTTTGTTTTTTTGCTGTACAAGCTGTCGTAAGTTAAACTCAGAGAAAAACTCTGAGCTCCAGACGGGACTCGAACCCACATAAACAACCTTGGTTTAACATCTGAGTTGCAGTGCTTCAATGGTGAGAGCGTCCGGTATCTCTCTGAGTTTAACTTGCGACAGCTTGATAAGTTGTACGTATACATGTAGTGCATGTGGTACGTTTGCGAGCTTGGTGTAATATGTAACAGACGTTCGGTGGACGTTCGTCAAGCTCAATTACTCAGAAAAAGATTTCTGAGACCCCAGACAGGGTTCGAACCTGCAACCTTCTAATGACCGGTTAGATGGAGAGCTAAGGTTGCAAATTCATAGTCATATGTGCTCCTAAGTGGTAGCGTTTGCATATGAGATGTTGTTTTCTGAGTAATTGAGCTTGACGGACGTCCACCGAACGTCTGTTACTTGCGACAGCTTGCACAGCAAAAACAAACGAAAAAACTTTACAAAATAATTTCTAGAATATTTACTAACGTTTCGTTCCTACACGTAACATGGTCAGAGTGATAAATATACAAATATTAAAGTGGCACTATGACGAGAAAATCGTGTATCTAATTTTGATTTCAGTAAAATATAATTTCCAAATGATGAATACCGGCGTTCTCCGTTTCTCAATATATTGTCTCTTTCTCGAGATATTCACGTTTGTGAAACATGTAAATTAGGTGCCTTGTGACGTCAATTACTCACACAGGCAAAATGAGATTAACAAAATGACTAATATCTATGCAAATAGCAGGAAAAAATAATTAAAAGTTTGCACAAGTACAGTTATCATAAAAGTACACTCCACTGTGCGCATCATGTTGTTGCTACGGAAACCATTTAGAAACGCGAGCCTTTTTACATTTGAAATACAATATCTGTGTGTCTACAAATATTCATGTCAATGTATTGCAGTAAAAGTTGTTTTATGGATTTAAAAAATAAACATTTTTGTTTTACAAATGGAAGGCGCCTGTTTGCAAACGGTATCCATGGAAACAACATAATGTGAACGTTGGAGCGTATTTCCCCCTTAAATATTCCTGTGCAAAGTTTGAATTATTTCTACCTCTTAGTTTCAGATATATTACTCATTTTGTAAATCTTATTTTTGCCTGTGTGAGTAAATGACGTCACGAGGCACCTAATTTACATGTTTTAGAAACCTGAATATCTCGAGAAAGAGACAATACATTGAGAAACTGAAAACGCTGGTATTCATCATTTACAAATTATATTTTACTGAAATCAAAATTAGATACACGATTTTCTCGTCATAGTGCCACTTTAAGGCGACTTAAATAGCTTAACTATTACATAAATAGAAAATAATGAAGTGACAAAACGGTAGGTAATAGGTGTCATACCTCACAAGGTATTCAAAACTATTTTGTGATGGTTTCGTTTAAAGCAATCTGCTGGGTAATAATATTCCTTACAAGAATTTGATTGAATTAAAACTAAATTAAATTAACTTTCATTATTCTGATTAATCTATACTATTAGTGTTATACAATCTGTTCTGGATGCTCTCCCTATATGTCCAGTAAGGGCCATCCTAGTTCATTGGTCAGTGTTACCACAGGAAGAAACCGGAGTGCCGGGAGAACACCTGCGGTGTTTGGTATAGAGTCAAACTGAAAGCACTCTTCTCACATGCGGTCAAAGTAGTTTTAATCGAATAACTACACCAAGCAGGAATCGAAACCAGATTGCAGAGCTGTAAGGCACGTGCCATAATCACTATGCCGCCATCAAGATCTTTACATAGAAAGGTTCTCTATAAGCCTCAGACTGGAGTTTAAGTACAGACAGTGCGGTGCAGTGCAGTGAAGTGAAGTGAAGTGAAGTACAGTGCAGAGCAGTGTAGCGCGGTGCGGTGTGGTGCGGAGCGGTGCGGTGCGGTACAGTACAGTACAGTACAGTACAGTACAGTACAGTACAGTACAGTACAGTACAGTACAGTACAGTACAGTACAGTACAGTACAGTACAGTTCAGTACAGTACAGTACAGTGTTATTTATATTGACTGAAGAGTTCACACGATTTTCAATTAAGTAATTAGTGCTTAACTTCATTGTCTACATTGTACCATATTCTGAAATAGCCCTTTCGAAGTTTTCATAATCTTTTCTTAAATAAATTAATATCCATACATTTCTTGCATGCCCAAACGTTCGACAAAAGCGAACAGACCTTAGCGGCAAAATAGAATCAGCATGCAGGCACGAGCTTCTGTCTTTGATCGTGCCATGCTTACGTGCTTTCTTTTTCTTCGTCGCATTGTTGCAAAAATGATACATTATCCACATCAGAACTCGCTAACTTAAAGCTCACTCACTGCAGCAGCAATATAAACACAAAGTTTTACCGTTTCAGATGCTCCAAGGCCTGGCCTTTCCCGGACGCCACCACTTCCCTTTTTCCCTTTACCACTTCTAAATCTTGATTTCTTGAACCACGGATTCTGTCCGAAAGAAAAACCACAATAAAATTTAAAAAACAAAACCGCGCTTCTTATAGTGAATAGAAACTCACATCTACAGTATTTCTCAGCCAAAACCACAAAAAAAAACGACAAAAAAAACCCGAAACAAACCTTCATCGCTAGCTCGAGCAGTTCCTCTGGAACTTGTTGGTTGGCTATTTCCTAAAACATACAATTTTCATTGCTTTTTATTAATTATTGATTTATAACTACATACTCATAACAAGTAATACAGTAACCAAAAATATTAAAAATGTAATGTTCTGCATGCAGTACTAACCAAATTTCGTACAAGATCCCCGGCAAAATTCTGATCAGCGGGTGTCATCAAAGTATATGCAACGCCCTTCTCACCTAACAAGTATAAGTTACATACAATCACTCGAACACCCATTAACATTCAATATGCGTATCCATGATTAACGTCCAATTGGGTGCACGTATTTAATCACGTGCAAGGCCTTTTTTACTAAACATAACTTATTGAGAACATACAATTTATATAAAGAATGAGTCGTTTTCACTCACGTGATCGGTGGTCCCATTGGGGTGGTGAAACAATATGAAATGTTTGAATAAGAACAGAGTTAAATTCCCATAGGATAAAGGTTGTGCACCACTATGGCCGCCATTTCATTGTTTCTGTGGACCAATATGGCTGCTGTGACGTCAGATGAAAACCAAGAATACTAAGGCCTGTGCTAAACGTCGCACAATAGACGAATTTAATTTGAATTAACTTCGTCGGTAATGCGACGTAAATGCGACGTCGAGTTAAACGTCGAATTTCAGTCGAATATATAATTGTTTTTACTTGGACTCGTGGAGCCTGAAAATAACTTCTTGAAAATATTGCGCCGAATTGTCACAGACAGAAGAGAAACAGTTAATTCGACGCGACGATAATTCGTCGTGTAACTCGAAAACAATAAAACCACTCGGCCTTCGGCCTCGTGCTTTCATCATGTTTTCGCGTGTTTGGATCCCCGATGAAACACTTATACTCGTGGTTGATATATTACATATATATTTGCTTATTGGGTTGATCTAGTGTGTGTCTGCCATGTGAATACAAACTGAATCATCAACGTTTACAACAGTAGCCGATTTCATTACCCTGAGACCAACCAAAAACATCTTAACATAAATAGAATTAGAGCAAATGTTTAAAACCGACAGAATCTGCAAACTGTATGAGTATCATATTCTATTTTGGTGATGGTGATGCATGGTGATAGTAATAACAAACCAGCAAAGCAAAACAAACAAACAAACAAACAAACAAACAAACAAACAAACAAACAAACAAACAAACAAACAAACAAACAAACAAACAAACAAAGATAATCAAAACAGCGCATATAAAATAACAACATACCAGCACGACCAGTTCTTCCAATCCTGTGCGTGTGGGTTGTAATGTCGCGGGAAACATCATAATTGATGACGGTTTTAATGGACGGAATATCCAGACCACGAGCTAAACAGAAAAATACAAGAGTACCCTTAAAACCTAAAGTGGCTGTTACTATAGTTCTAATTCCTGTATAAAATTCCTTATTTTCATCTCATCCCTAGTACAAAGTCTATATCGTCCTAACATCAACTCAAGCAACGCATTGTATAACTTGCAAAACACATTTAATAGAAACTTACTATGGATCATTTTCCCAGATCATTGGTCCCATTTGGGGTGGTGAAACATATCAAAATGTTTGAAAAAGAATAAAGCTAAATTCCCATAGGATAACGATGGTACATCAATCAAGCCGCTATTTCATTGTCCCAGAAGACCAGAACATCAATATAGCCACCGTGGCGTCACATGAAAACAATCTGTATATAGTAGTCTATGGATCGTTTTCACTCACGAGGTCGGTGGCCCCCTTGGGATGGTGAAACAATACGAAATGTTTAAATAAGGAATGGAGATAAATTCCCATAGAATAAAGATGGCACACCAACATGGCCGCCATTTCATGGTCATGGCGGCCGTGACGTCAGATGAAAAGGATCTATTAAAAATGCTGCAGTCTGTATGTATGTGCCACTCGCCCTCTGTTCTACGGGTACGACGCTAAAGTGGTTCTCTGATGAAAAGATTGTTGGCAATGTTTTTGCATAATCCTAAAGATGTTATGGTAGTTGGTAATCGTGCAAAGTTTCATTTCAAAATTCGTTGAAGAAATATATGTTATTTACCGGCTGGGAGGTCCGTATAGAAAAATATTTGCCCGAGGTCTTAAAAAAGGCCCGAGGCCGCAGGCCGAGGGACATTTTTGAGACCGAGGGCAAATATTTTTCTGTACGGACCGACCAAAACGGTAAATAACTTATTTATTTTTTGTTACATAATTAGATAAATTAACATAATTGAATTAAGTTGCGTAAATCGAGATGACGTTCACGTGATATTCAAAAGTCCAAAGTTTATCGTTCGAGAGTAAACAACTGCCGACATGCAGTCTTACAGGGAAGCTTCTGCTTGGAACCTTTTTTGTCATAAAAAATCATTCAAAACTCGAAGATCTAGTTACGAAGGGAAGTGAAAATACAGTCCAAGTGTTTTTAAAGTTTAGTTAATAAAGATTCTTCTTCGTCGCTTGCTCGTTTTTGGCTGTTCGCTTCAGTGGAAAGTCCTGTTGTCCTCGAGTTTGAAGACGAAAACGCTTGTCAGTAAGCCATTTGTAATTTGAAGTTTCAAGGACATGAGACGATGAGGTTGGCCGATGTGGAAAATGTTTGGCTAAAAGGTAAAAGACTTGTAGCGGTTTTGTTGACTGTATAGCGGTTGGATAACAGAAGAAAGACAGTTTAGTCAAAAGGTTTCACTGAGCTTTTCTATCTTAATCTCGTGGTATGATTTTTTATATATATATTTATATATAGTTTCATTTAGTGATTCAAAATACTGTGTTCACAAGTTTATGTATGTTTTTCCTACCGTTTTAAACTGTTTTCTTTATAAATATCAACTCGTAAATTTTGCTTTGTCACAGTTTTCCCAGCGTTTCTTTTAAAATTCGCTGTTTACACATGAAGTTGTCAAAACCATTTGGATAATAAAACTCATTTGCATCCCCGTAGCTCTCTGTTGAATTTATTTTTTCTGTGGCAAGCGAAATAGTTATGAAAATCGGTCAATTTTAAATGAATTTTTAAATTAAATTTAGGATTCCGTGACCGTGGTCAGATATCGTAAAAAACTGCCCGCTCACGCAGCCAATCAAATTGCAGCATTACGTAGGATTCCGCCCGCTCACGATTGATAAAAAAATAAAAGGTGATATTTTACGTGTAAAGTTTGTATTTTGTGGCGCCGCCATTAAAGTGGCCGAGCTTGACAAGAATGAGTCGAGGAAGCTTATGACGTCATATACAAAATAACAACAATGACCCTTTTGTTGACAACAACAATGATCGTTTGTTTTTGTTGAGTCTATGACGTCATAACTTCTCCTCAACTCCTTCTTCTCAAACACGGCCAATTTAATGGCTGCGCTCCAAAATACAAACTTCGCACGTAAAATACAACTTTGTTTTTTTGAATTTCGAAATGAAACTTTGCACAATTACCAAGTACCATAATATCTTTAGGATTATGCAGAAACATTACCGACAATATTTTCATCAGAGAATCACTTTAAAGCAGAGAAACGTTTATCTTAAAATTAAGCGTCAGTAAAACTAACCGGCAACGTCAGTAGCAACAAGAATTGGAATTTCTTTCTTTTTAAAGGACCCGATGACCTTGGTTCTTTCAAACTGATCCATATCACCATGAAGCAACACAACTGTAAAAAGACACTCTTATAGATAAGTTTTGTGGAAATACCACGTATAATTGTTTTTTATTTGCTAAGCTTTCGGCCTGTTGACTCAGGCCTTCAAAACTTTCAAAGAATTAATCAAGACGCTCTTAGTTAACCCTTTACTGGCCAAAATTTTACTCTGGCTGACGCCAGACCATTTTACTCGTCAAGGGGAGAGCTCCCGGAAACCTGGCCAATAAAGGGTTAAACAAACGCAATGGTGTAGCTATATAATATATTTGCATTGATTATAAAAAAAAAACAGCAAATAAGTAGTCTTGTACGTTCTTATAAAACATAAATGTGTCACGTGATAGAAGCAGAACATACGCTCAAAATCATTTTTCTTTAGATTTTCCGACAACTCTTCACTGTTTAATTTTCTCGTTACGAAGATAAGAACGCTTCCCTCTAAAAATATAACAAAGAAAAATACTTTTAAAATATTTATCACCGTTAATCAATGGATGAATTAACCGGCAAACAAACAAACAAACAAACAAACAAACAAACAAACAAACAAACAAACAAACAAACAAACAAACAAACAAACAAACAAACAAACAAACAAACTAGCTAACAAAAACCAAACGGGCTAACAAAAACCAAACGGGCAGACGGATGGAAAGATGGACGCAGACGGATGGAAAGATGGACGCAGACGGGCGGACGAACGAACAAACAAATGAACGAACGTATCAGAGCAGAGCAGAGCAGAGAAGAGCAGAGAAGAGAAGAGAAGAGCAGAGAAGAGCAGAGCAGAGCAGAGCAGAACAGACAGGACCAGAAAATAATAATAATTTAGTTAAAGTAAATAAATAAAGCCTTGTAAAACTTATCCTGCTCGGTGTAAACGTTGGCTGCAGATGCAAACACTGCGTGCGTGATGCGATTATTTAATATTTTTGATGTCTGTTCTAGAAATCTCGCCACCACCACCTACAGTCAATCCTATCAGTGCAGTATACTAACCAGACGTAAAACGAACGAGGTTCCTCGTAAGCCACATCCATTTGCTAGACCCATTATCAAATATATGAACAATCTGTGTGATGTCTTCGTTGGCCTGAAACACATATACAAAAGAAGTCAACAAAACTAACAAACCAGGCCAAAAGTATATCTCGAGGCCAGGATTACCATTGGTCTCGAAGTAAAACTGGATCGAGCATCTTAATACCAAGATAGGAAATTTGAAGTCACCAGTTGCCATATAAGTGTTAACCAGTAATTGAAAAATGATTAAATGGGATAAATAATTAAATACCAGTGTTAGAGATAGCGCTAGGGTAAAAATAAGAGTTGATATAAAAGTATAGAAGTTGTTTTCCTTTTCCTGCATTGTAATTTAGTTAGCTTAGTAGCCACCATAGATGCCATTATAAAAGTCCTCTCATTGTGTCTTACAGCGAAAACTGGATAAATAGATCACATCAATATAGTCGGCTGAGCCACAGGGAGCCCACTCACTAAATTCGGAGCGCTTGAAATCAATCTGAGCTGCCTAACCCGGTCTGAGGTAAACGCCGAACGTCGCGCAAAAAACATATTAGCTCAGCTTCTTTAGTTTAATCGTGTAGAGACTACAGAATTCGAAAATTTGATTTTTCTTTGCTCTGGTACATATTTGGACTTATTTTTTAAAAAAGAGTAACAGTTCTAGCTTTCCAGTGTCTCAAACTGATTGATAGTATGGGTATAAGTGCATGATGTAAATTTTGATAAACCAATACCGATGTCGATTAAACGTTAGCCTGCAGTGCAGGCGTTTCGGCGAAACATCATCTGTTCCGGACGTCGACAACGCAACGTCGAAGCAACGTCGAGATTTGGTGGTTTTAGTGACCTGAAATTTGACGACACAATATTGACGTCGAAACAATCTCCTGACGTCAATAAAACGTCAATTTTTGTAAGATATACTGTAAACTTTGCAACCTTCGACCACAAATCTATGTTGAAACGACATCATATATGCCGGTTCGGTATATTGAATAATATATGTATTACCAAAAAGGTTTTTCACAGTACCAAAGTAAAATCTAAATAGCGAATATAATTTGTAAAATGGCAGATAAAATGTACAAGATGATAGAACAAAGTTATAGACATCTTATCCCGGGCAATTTTGTACCGTTTTCCAGTCTTTATTTAGAAAGCAAACAGTGAAATAAAAGTAGTGTGCTGTGAAGGCAGTGTTGAAATACAAATAAAAAATATAGTAAGGTTGGAGTACTGCCGAAAATATTGGAGGTATAGTTTCTAACGTTTCGAGCCTTCGTCAGAGAGAAACGTCTTTTTCGTCAGAGATAAACGTCTTTCTTTTTTTGACGTTTCTCTCTGACGAAGGGCCTTCGCTCGAAATGTTAGAAACGTTCAATATTTTCAGCAGTACTCCAACCTTACTATATTTTATTTAGAAAGCAACCGTGCGACCGTATATATTACCTCTCCCAATTCTCCAACAACAATCCGAATAGGGTCCGTCAATATGTCTCGGCAAAGCATCTCGACTTTTTTCTTGAAAGTGGCACTGAACAGCAAGGCTGTAAGAAACAAAATAAAGAACAAATAGGTCATACTATACACGACAGAGCAAACTGAACTCACTGAATATCCTTTATATAGTTTCCCGGTATTACAAATCACTTACTTTGTCTGTCGCCCCGCACATGGTTGGCAATCGACCTCACCTGAGGTTCTAAAAAGAATAAAGGAAATTGTTGAAAATTTAATATCAGAAATTTTTCAACAAGAAAATTATAAAGAAATTGATTTAACGTAAGACTATAATAGAAACGGACGTTGGACGTTCGTCAAGCTCAATTACTCAGAAAAGATTTCTGAGCCCCAGACAGGGACCCTATTACATGCATTACACCAAGCTCGCAAACGTACCACATGCAATACATGTATACGTACAACTTATCATATCACTTTAACTACATCTCATATGCAAACGCTGCTACGTAGCTATCCATCTGAGCCTCAGAAAACGTACAACATGCATTACATGTATATACGTACAACTTGTCTTATAACATAGATGTAATACAACGGCGTTTCTGATTGGCTACCGTGCGTGCTCCATAACTCGATGGAGCACGGTAATTTCAAACGTAATGAGAAACTCATTTTCAATCAACGAAATAAATATTGTTTTCCGTTGTTTTGATTCTGTTTTAAAATAAATGGTTCATGGTTTGGCGTGCTCCATTGAGTTATGGATGCACTTGGGAAGTTGGAGAGCAACTCTTACGCTTTTTTCGTGCTCTCCAAACTTCCCGCGTGCATCCATAACTCGATGGAGCACGCCAAACAATGAACCATTTCTTAAATATCACTACAGAAACAATACAAAATTGTCAGGTGAGCGCACAATCAAATGAAAAATGGGCAGAAAAGTCAGCAGTCGATACCATGAGAGAAGAACAAAACATATTTCCTGTGTTACTTCGATCACTTTTTAGACAGCACACGCAGTGCAGCCCCATATTTTCGCATGCAGTCAAGCGTTTCTAACCGATAATCAAAAGTTCTGCAAAAATATAAGATTTTATGAAAATGAATCATGCTTTTGTCTATATTTTTCTCACCAAATCCCATATCAAACAGCCTGTCTGCCTCGTCAAAAACCAAGAAGGTTACTCGCTGAAGATTCGTTGTCTTGTCTTTAATGTGGTCGATTAAGCGGCCCTTGAATAAAAAATATATACAGATAATAGAGAGCTTAAGCAAATACAACGCGAACGTCAAGGAAAACATCCTCAATACAATAGAATTTTCCTCACACAACAAAGAAGATGGAAAAAGTTTTAGTCCCAAGAGTAATCGTAACGCCGTTCCCATTCTACATACAACGTTATTCAGATCATTTTCACGTCTTCAGGACGACATTAAGTCGTGAAACGGCGAAACCTGTTAGTTGAGTTTGACATCAAACTATGCAACGAAATCCTTTTAGAACTCTATAAGCTTTTGGATGTCGAAAAATATACGTTCGTGGTTTCTGCTAGATACTGAAAAATGGAAAATACAAGTACATAAACAATTCGGAAAAAGAATAAAACTAAATGTTATGCATAATTAAACAGTCGCACAATCAAAAACTGTTACCAAATACATATCAACAGTTGTTGCTATGGCAACAATGACGTTTGAAAATGGCTGCCAATTACCCTTCAAACTAATCTAATTCGAAAAAAAAACTTTGGTGACCCCCAATTTTTTTCCCATTAAAACTTTTCTTGAACTATGATTAATCAATAGGCCGATTTAAAAAAAATTCTGTAGAACGAATAATTGTTTTTCCGGAAAAATCATGTTTGTTAATTTTTTAAAAATTTCGTTCTACAGAATTTTTTTTAAATCGGCCTATTGATTACTCATACTTCAAGGAAAGTTTTAATGAAAAAAAAATTGGGGGTCAACAAAGTTTTTTTGGAATTAAATTAGTTTGAAGGGTAATTGGCAGCCATTTTGAAACGTCATTGTGGCCATAGCAACAACTGTTGCTATTTATTTGGTAGCAGTTCTTGATTGTCAGACAGTTTAACTATGCATAACATTTAGTTTTATTCTTTTGCCGAATTGTTTAATCACGTGTTTTGGACTCTCAAACTTGTATTTTTCAAGAAACTGTATGGAGCCACCTTAAGCTCCCTAATACCTAGTTTACAACCGAAGATTCATAGCATAAATAATGAAAGCACTAGTAGTACAGTAGGAATACAGCTACAGCTATTTGAGAAAGTCTCACATAGTTATGCATCCCACCACACTTCACTCACAATGCATTGTCATATACCCGTCACATCACATCACATCACATCACACCACATCACATCACACCACATCACATCACATCACATCACATCACACCACATCAAATCACACCACATCACATCATATCATATCGCACTAGATACGTCACACCAAATACAAATTTTATGAAAAAAACTTATTAAGATATTCCGGCGCAATGTTATGGAATAATTTACAAAAAAGTGCAAAAGAAAGACAAAATTTAAAACTATTCTCAATGGCAACATTTGTACATAGCATTCAGACTTTTTACATTGTTTAATATCTTGTAAATAGTTTAATGTATCAGTAATATGTAATGTAATGTAATGTAATATTTAATGTAATGTAATATGTGCTTTTGTAAACGGCCCCTTGAAAATCAGTCGCCTATGTGCACTGAAGGGTTTACCGCGTTTTTAAATAAGTTTAAAGGGCAACTATACGTTTCCAGGTTATTCTTTTTTCCGTTAAAGTTGGAAAAGTTCAATCTAAAACCGAAGAAATAATTGAAACCAGTCACTCGGTTCCACTTTTATGAACTGTGTAAGTATGAGTTTTTTCTCCTTTTGCTGAACTCGTGTGAACGACGACCGTGTCGAAATAAAGACTGGTGCTAGTACCTTGTGATGTCATACCGGTAACAAACAACAACGTGATTGGTGGGTTTTACCGGTATGACGTCAAAGAGTACCCATTCTCATAGAAACGCGGTCATGCTTCAAGAAGACCTAAGAAGGTTTCGCTGATAAATTCTTTGTTTGACCTCGAAATTCATATTTTTCTTTATTTTTACTAAGTTAGATGATAACCCTTTCAGAAGAAAATATTACTTCAAAAGGTTTAGTTGACCTTTAAATAAAATAATAAATTAAACCATATACCACACACGTCGCATGTCACAAAAGTCAAACTACATCACAACACATCACACATTACAGCACAGCTCATCGCATGACATCATACCACATCACGTCAAACCATATCAAACTACATCTGCATGTCACACCACATTGCAGCACAGCACACATCACGCCTTATCGCACTACAGTAATTACACCACACTCACCGCATTAAATCTTACCACATCAAATCACACTACAGATCATTTGCACATGACGTCATGCCCGCCATCTTGGTTGATTTTTTCGACTGGTAAACGCTGTTGACAAACCGCTGACCACCATGTTTGTTTTATCACGGGTTTTGAAAATTTACTGGATGGCGCCCGATACGACGTGATTGCAAACGATCTACGTATGCTCCATTACCGTGATTACGCCAAAGCACGCTACACCAAACTGAATCCAACCATATCCGTTAACGCACCAAACAACATTACATCCCATTTTATCACATCACACAATTCCCCACACTACACCACATCCCACCGTGTCACACCACACATAGAAGCACCAAACTACAGAACCACTGTTGTAAGGTTTTAAGGCCTGGCCAAACGCTTTCAACATTTCATTCAACATCGTTCAACATTGTTGAATTCAACCGTGATTCAACATGTTGAAAGCGTTTGGCCACCCTGTTGAATGATGTTGAACGTTGATGAATGGTGTTGAATGATGTTGAACGAAATTTGAACATGTTCAAATTTTCGTTCAACATGCGTTCAACAATGTTGAACGATGTTGCATGAAATGTTGAAAGCGTTTGGCCAGGCCTTTACACGTACAGTTTTTTTAGTTTTAGCAACATACCGGGGTTGCCACAACAATTTCTGGGCAATCTTTCAGCGCCTTGGATTGTTCATATTTGTTACCTCCACCGAATACACAAGCGACGCGGATATTGTACACCTTCCCAAACTTCTTTGCTTCTAAGTAGATTTGCTGTGAAAGCTCTCGTGTCGGTGCACAGATTAACGCGATGGGACCATCACCTTCCTGCATCTCTGCTTGATCCATAATGTGCACTAACATGGGCCAAAGAAACGCTGCAGTTTTTCCAGATCCTGTCTTAGCTATACCGAGAATATCACGACCACTGATAGCAGTAGGTACAGCCTAAAAACAGCACAGTAATTGTAAACAGAAAAATCCCGAAAAATATCGTATAAAACTAAGCAAGTCAGAAGGGGCGTCTCTTCGGATTATAAAAAAAGTTTTGCATTTTTCTATTTTGGAGTGACAGATGTCAAGTACTATTTTCACTTTTCCAACGACTTGTAGTACACTGTGAATTGGGAATACCATTTAATATTTTCAAATGAACACACGATTCACCTAAACCGGAAATTTTCGTTGTCAAGTAATGAAAGAAGACGTTTTTAAAGTGCCAATGCAGCGAAATTTCACCCCAGTTTTTTATAATTGCATTTGAAAGAACGCCTAAAATGACAAAGTAACTTCTTTCGTAGAATTTCGTTTCCTTGCTTCATTCTTGAGATATTCAGGTTTGATTGATATGCAAATGTCTTATGACATCACACTGCATAATGACTTTTTGAAATAGCATCAATTTTAGGATAGTCCAGATATTTTACACCCAGGTACACACGTTTAGTGACCAGTCATGGCTACATATGTGCAAGTGCAAATTTTTATTTTCGTACTTTCGATGAGCACTCTAAAAATAATACTTTTCTAAAAAGTCATTGGATGAGTACGAAGCGTACGTGTCGCATTCACAACGTAAAGTAATTGTATTTTTGTTCAGCAAATTTAAGGTTTGTGGTTTCTTGCAGTTGCTTGCAAGAAGATTTCTTGTTGGAAAATTAACTGACTATAGATCGTTTTCATCTGACGTCACGGCGGCCATATTGGTGTACCAAAACAATGAAATGGCGGCCATATTGGTGTACCATCTTTATCCTATGGGAATTTAACTCTATTCTTATTCAAATATTTTGTACTGTTTTACCACCCCAATGGGGTCACCGATCACGTGAGTGAAAACGATGCATAGTTGAAAGACCATTGTTAAAATTGTTTGCGACCACAATAGCAGTGGAACATCTAAATGAACAAGGAAATTACGACAATGTCGTCATAACATTGTAATTTTGTCATGAATTATATGATTTCGTGCAATTAAGGATTTAACACTACTCGTGGTATTTGAAAATTTATCCAAATAGCGTACCGTCGAGCTGCTATTAATAGAACAAAAAGCGGACAAACAAAGCAAAATTGACTTTCAAATTATTGCAAATGAGCCATTATCTATTGTTCGGACTACAAGAACTGTGGGTAAAAGTGGACGAACATCAATCATGACGTTATCACGACGGAGCGCTATTGCATTCGCCTACGGCTCGTGCAATTTTGGTTCAATTTGGCCGAATATCACTCGTAGTGTTAAATCCTTAATTGCACTCGCTATCATATGATTACCTAGACTACCGTATTTACTCGTTTAAGCGCCGCGGCGCTCTTTAAACTTTTAGTATTTCGGATGCGGCGCTTATTTGAGGGCGGCGCTCTTTAAAAATTATTTTATTTGTAAACGATAACAAGAAATGTTAACAACAAAATAAACATGTTTCAAGAGAGAGTTAAATGGGAGAGCATTGAAATATACTCACTTTGAACTTAAAAACACTGTAATACAAGAGAATAAATTTCCGAGGCTGATTTAAGATTGAGATGTACTGTAGTTGTTTTTTAGTTTGGCTTCTCGAACAATTCTGTCTGACGGTGCTTCGATTAAGCGCCGCATTGTTCTGAATAAGTGCGGCGCTTAATCGTGGGCGGCGCTTAAACGAGTAAATACGGCAATCGAGTAAAATGTAATGCCCAATTAAAAAGCATGGACTGGCGTGCTCCACTAATTAGTTAAATGGAATCGCACGAAAAAAGGCGATAATCGAGAACAACTCTAGACTTTTGATTGCACTCTGCATCCATAACTCATGGAGCGCGCCAAACTATGAACCTTTTCTATCATAAGAATAAATCAAACACAAAACAACAGAGAATAAACCTTGTTTCGCCAATTAAAAATTACTTTCTCCTTACGTAAGCAAAATGTTTTCCCGCGCTTATAATTATCGTGCTTAAGTGAGAATTTGTTTTGATGTTTTGATGTTATATAAAACAAATGATGAATATTTTTATTCGTGAAACACTGCAAATGGTATATAGAAGTATTTTCATTCGGGAAAAGATGGAAATGTTCCATTTAACGAGGCGATGTGAAAATATTCTTAGGTCTGCGCTAAACGTCGCACAATAGACGAATTTAATTCGAATTAACTTCGTCGGTAATGCGACGTAAATGCGACGTCGAGTTAAACGTCGAATTTCAGTCGAATTTAATTGTTTTTACTTGGACGTGTTGAGCCTGAAAACGATTTCTTGAAAACATGGTGCCAAACTGTCAGACAGAAGAAGGACATTTAATTCGACGCGACGATAATTCGTACTGTAACTCAAACACGCATTATCATCGCATTATCCATCTGACTCAGACGAATTTAATTGCGGAGACGAATTTAATTCGTGTTTCGAATTTAATCGAGTTATACGTCGCAGTTTCGTCAAATAAAATTCAAACAATTAAATTCGTCTGAATTAAATTCGTCTATTGTGCGACGTTTAGCACAGGCCTAACCATTGCACTCACAAACATTGATGATTTGTATAATGGAGCACGCACGGCAGTCAGCCAGAAGCGGGTTTGACTGCACTGGAAGGTTTTCCATTTACACAGTTAGCCTGGTCTGTCCGGTAAAATGAAACAAAGTGCGTTTGAGGCTGGAAGCTGTCAGACTAAACAAAATTGGTCCTAATCAAAAGCAAGTCCATTCTGGCCGGAACGCCCGGTCTGACTTTGTAAATTGAAAAGCACCCTATGTTATAAACTGTCTTGTTATATAGCTTGTTTTTTGCTGGTTTATTTATGGTCACGTGAGGTTAGACAAATCAAATATTTCCCGCGTGGGCAATATTGCAACAATTGTTGCCCGAGCGGGCAACAACTGCTTAGTGAAAGTCTAGCTAAACAGCAAAAAATCCAAAGAAAATCCAGCTATATAACAAATCACTTAATGTTTGACCCCTCGGGAAACATTTAGTTTTGTTTTTCCTCGAGTCTCGACAGATATCGACTTTAGACTCTCGGGAAAACAAAACTAAGTCAACTAAATGTTTCCCTCGTGACCAGACATTAAGTATATATTATAATCAATAAATTATAACAATAACCTGACTCTGGATAGCAGTTGGTTGAGTGTATTCTGATTTCCGTATAGCGCCAAGGAGTGCTTCGTCGAAACAGAAATGAGCAAAACTAATGGCGGGGCGAGGAGGTTGAGCGCCAGACACCTAGAAACACAACAAAAACAATTCATGAGTAATCATAACCAGTCACTTCAGACGGAGATTGGGAGTGGTCTTCTGTAGTATAAGTTGATTTCTGAAACCATATCTTTATTCAAATATTCTGAACTATAAAATGTGTTGGAACATTACTGCTGGTTTTCTTTAAAGCTGTTTATCTAAAAACATGACAAATAAAAGCCGAACTGGTGTAAACAAGAAGCCAAGAGCGACATGAAAAAGTTAACAGGATTAGGTAAACAGCATAAATCTGAAGACGAAATCAACGCTCGAAGCTTCAAAATAAAGTGAACCAATAGCCATATAATAAATTCATTATTAACCTCGTTTGCTCGGTCTGTACGGGAAAGTATTTGCCGTCGGGTTTTATCGCACAAACCTCGCTCCTTCGTTGCTCGGTCTGTCCGAAAACCTCAGGCAAATACTTTCCCGTACAGACCTCGCACTCGGTTAATAAGTCCTTAGTATTTCACCACTTACTTTAATTCCTAAGCTCTGCCGTAACTTAATCATGTCTGTTTCGGTTAATTTTTTGATTTCCTCATGTTCTTCATAAAAGTTTTTAGAAAATTTTCTATAATCAATCTAAAAAAAAAGAAAGACTTGGGGTTCAAAACAATAGAAACAATTTAGTCTAAAAAAATTAAGTAGTTAATATCATGCAGAGTTGTTGACAAATCTTTAAAGTGGTTCTCTGATGAAAATACTGTCGGTAATGCTTCTACATAATCCTAAAGATATTATGTTACTTGGTACTTGTGCAAAGTTTCATTTCGAAATTCCCAAAAACAAAGTTGTATTTTACGTGCGAAGTTTGTATTAAATTGGCCGTGTTTGAGAAGAATGAGTTGAGGAGAACTTATGACGTCATAGACTCAATGAAAACAAAAGATCATTGTTGTTGTCAACAAAAGGGTCATTGTTGTTATTGAGTCTATGACGTCATAAGCTTCCTCGACTCATTCTTCTCAAGTTCGGCCACTTTAATGGCGGCGCTCCAAAATACAAACTTCACACGTAAAATATCGCCTTTTCTTCAACGAATTTTGAAATGAAACTTTGCACAATTACCAACTACCATAACATCTTTAGGATTATGCAAAAACATTGCCAACAATATTTTCATCAGAGAACCACTAAGTAAGACCCCAAAATTGTCTATCCCAATTTGATTTGATTCAGAAGAGTTTTGATAATAAAGAAGATAGCCTCTTCGCTTATTCAATTTCTCATCTTGTTCCAAAGATTTTTTGGTGTTATGCAAACAAGATACCTTATGACGTCAAATACCCCACTTATTCCGTAAAAGAAGAATATCTTCGGAAATAAATAAATAATAGGTAGATTGTGCTGAAAGTTTGAAACTGTTCTAATACGAATAGTACATTGCAATGTACGCAGTTATTGCTTGATATATTCCTCATTTGGGGAAGTTTGTTTGATTCGTGTAGAGTAGACGACGTCATAAGGCATCTCATTTGCATGCCGATCTGGAACAAGATCAATCTCGTTCCCAGAGCCCACGTTCCCCAGAGAAACGAGAGACTCTGGGGTAATCCGTTTCACATCGATATTTCATTGGCTGATGAACACAGTGAACTCTATATATAACTCTTCTTCCGGATAACAAGAATCCTGTGATGGCGTGAACGGATTATCCCAGAGCCTCTCGTTTTCCGCCCGCTGGGTAAGGGGAACGTGGGCTCTGGGAACGAGATTGGAACAAGATGAGATATTGTTTTAATAAGAACGCTATACTTCCTCATACGGAAAATACTTCTAGATAAAATCAAAATGGAATAGAAGATTTTCCATCTTACTGCCCCTTTAACATGCATTAAAACACTTACCTCAGAATGGTCGATGGGAGGTAGAGGTTCAATAATCTAAAAAAAGAACAAAATTCTTTAATATCTACGTAATTCGAAATAACATGGTATAACTGTGCAAAATATATGACCATGATATATAACATAATGATTATGTAATGTACTACCCTGCGAGCAGAGCCTTCTTTTCCTTATTTCTTCGTTGAGAGAGAGGAAGAAAAGTAGGCTCTGCTGTATTCGTGTTTGGCTTCGTCCAAGATTTAGGACGAAGTAACCCGTTTAAGACCCGTTTAACCGGTTCTCGTTTTGTCTTCTGCTCTGATTGGGACTAGGTTCGAGATTGTAACCAAGCAACTGACATACATGCGCAATGGAAACCAGTCACGAATACAGCAGAGCCTACTTTTCTTCCTCTCTCTCAGCGAAGAAATAAGGAAAAGAAGGCTCTGCTCGCAGGGTAGTAATGTACAACAGTGATAATGTATTTTTGAGATAAGGAAACAATCAATTAACGGTTAACAATTTGTGTAATTCTACTTCGCACTGTTTTTTTCTCTAGCTTTCCAGCGTATCTGTGCTATTAGCTGTGTTTTGTTATGTTATGTTGTGTCATGCCATTTTATAAGCATTATTATCATATGGCAGCAGTGCTGAGAGGTCCGAATACGGGAATCCTGCAATTTGATTGGTTCATAAGCGGTCGGATATTTCCCGTATCCGCCCGCTCAGAGCGGAATCTGCTGTTCGGGACCGTAAGTTTTATAAACAAAATAGAAGTCATGTCAGCATATGCAACAAGATGGATTATAATTTCAGAACTACTAAAAAACATCGGTTCGATATTTCACTAGTACAGACCTCACGCTCGGTCAATAAGTAGTTAATATTTCTTATTCTGTGTTGTGATCCGCTATGGAATATTCTGTCCTATGCTATATATTTTGTTTTACGCGTCTCGTGCTGGAAGTGCTTGGCTGTTCCACATACGGTGTGCTGGGATCTGTAAATATCAGAAAAGGTTTATCGTCTAGAGTGCATAGTCCTGAGAGAAGGCTCCGCCTCCGGGTAGAAGGTCTTGCCTCAAGGTAAGACTCGTGAAAGTCCAGTATTTATTTTTCTGCAAATGCGGTTGTTGCATTGTGACGTTTCGGGTCGTGCTGGGTGTTGTTGAGTTTGGTGTTGTGTTGTGTTGCATGTGTTGCATATTTGCGTTGCGTTGTCGTGTCCTGTGGTGTCCCGTGTTGTATTGTTGTGTTGTGTTGTGCTGTGTTGTATTGTGCTGTGCTTGTGCTTCACAAACTAGCAATTGAAGATCCTAGATATCTTTTCAAAAACAAAACAATACCAATTTTTGGTTTCTATTTTTGTTTAAATGCTCGAAAATTTTATTGTATATAGTGAATACTAAATTAAAACCCTGTATTTTCCACGCAGGGGGTTTGCATGTAGGTGGCGAATAGCACCATAAAAAAAAATTCCGACACTGGTGTTATACATACTACTGTATGCTACGCTGTGTTGCGTTTCGCATGCTTTGCTTTGTTGGATCATCAAAATGTTACAGTACACTGTATGTGGTGCTCATTGTCATCTAACATTGTAAATCGTACTTTAGTTCTTGGGGGAGCAATTGGATTGCCATCACTATCGTATTCAATCTCCTCGTCATCTTCGGGGTAAGCTTGCAAGGGTACATCCTTCATTACTCGGAAAAACGATTCTTGATCATCCTCGTCTTCTATATCATCTCTGCGGCTTCTAAATAGTAAACAAGGTCCATAGTTGTTAGCAAAACTAACCAGATAAATGTTAAAAAAGGAATTAACAACTTCAGGAATAGCAAATCCTACTTTTTATTAGCTTTCTCTTCTTGTTCAGCAACAGTCAATTTCTTCTCGTTTTCTACCTCTTCCTAAAGACATACATGTACTGTATCAGTAAGCACTGAATATTGTAAACTTTAAAATTCCATAACTAATGTTAAGTTATATATTGTACAGTAATGAGGTAAAAAGTATGCAGCCATGTATCTTGTGTTTCGGTGAAAGACTGGTGGCTACAGCAGATTTGTTGCGCTAAATCGTGATGTATATATAGACATATAGTCATTCAAAATATGGTCTGGAAACTCAGCTAAAGTCTTTGTTCTATCTTTTTGTTCGCCTTTATGCATTTTTGTGCACGGTGCACGGTCACTGAAGCCATTGTATTTTAGTATAATGAACGAATTATCCAATAGCAACGTTTTGGTTCAATCACTCAACCGTACTATTTAAATATTAATAAACCTAAAACAAAGAATGTGCACGGTGTAAGGTACGGTTCAACATAAAATCACAGCTTGTTATAGCCGCTTTGAAGTTTGCCGAGTTTCCAGATCATATCTCTATTGACTATGATATAGATATGTTGGTGATGATCATCCATCTGACATCATCTCACCCGTCTGATAACATCTGACACCATTTCATTCATCTTATACCATCTGACATTATAATCTCATCATCTGATAACATCTGACACGACCTAAAACAACCTGACACGATCTCATCCATCTGACACAATCTCATCCTTCTGACACCATCTAAAACTATCTGACATAATCTCATCCATCTGATAACATCTGACACCATTTCATTCATCTGACATCAATCTGACATAATCTCATCCATCTGATAACATCTGACACCATTTCATTCATCTGACACAATCTCATCCATCTGACACAATCTAAAACTATCTGACACCACCCGACACCATCTGATACCATCTCGTCCATCGGACACCATCTCATCCATCTGACACCATCCGACACCATCTGACACCATCTCATCCATCTGACACCGTCTAAAACCATCTCATCTAGCTGACACCATCTAAAACCATCTCATCTAGCTGACACCATCTAAAACCATCTCATCTATCTGACACCATCTAAAACCATCTCATCTAGATGACACCACCTAAAACCATCTCATCTAGATGACACCATCTAAAACCATCTCATCTAGCTGACACCATCTAAAACCATCTCATCTAGCTGACACCATCTAAAACCATCTCATCTATCTGACACCATCTAAAACCATCTCATCTAGATGACACCATCTAAAACCATCTCATCTAGCTGACACCATCTAAAACCATCTCATCTAGCTGACACCATCTAAAACCATCTCATCTAGCTGACACCATCTAAAACCATCTCATCTAGCTGACACCATCTAAATCCATCTCATCTAGCTGACACCATCTAAAACCATCTCATCTAGCTGACACCATCTAAATCCATCTCATCTAGCTGACACCATCTAAAACCATCTCATCCAGCTGACACCATCTAAAACCATCTCATCTAGCTGACACCATCTAAATCCATCTCATCTAGCTGACACCACGTAAAACCATCTCACCTAGCTGACACCATCTAAAACCATCTCATCTAGCTGACACCATCTAAAACCATCTCATCTAGCTGACACCATCTAAATCCATCTCATCTAGCTGACACCATCTTAAACCATCTCATCTAGCTGACACCATCTAAATCCATCTGGAATCATCTCATCTACCTGACACCATCGCATCCATCTGACACAATCTCATCCATCCGACACTATCAAAAACCAACCATCTCACCCAATCCGATACCATCTGAGACCACCCAACACCATCTGAAACCATCCCATTGACCTAAGACCATCCGACACCTTCTGAGACCATTCGAGACTTTCCTCCCTCGTACCCAGGCTCGATTGGAAACGGGAGCGCGCAGGGAGAGATGGGATTGGAGCGCTTCTGAGGCCATCTGACACCATGTGGCCCATTTCAGTTAATATCAGCTATACTGCCTGTTTAATTAATTAGTGAAAATGTTAAAAACAAAGGATACAGAAGCAATCGTCACCTCTGCAGTTTTCTAGATTCAAGCGCATTTGGATTTACGGAATTTAGTTACAACGGAAACGCGACCATACTAATCAAATGCAGCCCAAATACATTGCGCCTCTTAGGGGCTGTTTACATGGCGGGCAGAACGGTTGCCGGGACGGGACGCTAAGCGGGATCGCATTGCTACTATATTTTTCCTTTATTTATCTCATTTCGTTTATATGAAGAATGTGTTTGCCGGGACGTTTTTGTCCCGTCCCGCCTAACCGGGAATCCGGTTTTCTCAATCGGTTTCCTCAAGCTTTATATGTATTTATAATTGAGTTCGCCATAAGATTATTGAGTGTATGTACCAACAACGTGCAAGAACACCTTGATCAAAAGGCAAAGCTGTTCAACTTTTTGTCCAACTCCAAAAGCAAAAGGAGCAAAGAACTCACAACATGCCTCACTCCATCACACGGCTAACAACTCACCAGAAGTATGAATAGTAGCGGAAGTAAAAAGTGCAAAAATGCAAGTTCGTCACGCCCAAAAAAAAACACACAAAAAAAACGAGCCGAAACCTAGACTCGGCCTACTATAGGTAGCCCGAGTAATAAGTAACTATATATACATATACATATACATATACATATATACATATATATACATATATAGTAACTTCTTAACGCTCGAAACGTTATATTCCTATGCGTTCTCTGTTTCGGCAGTATATCTAACCTAAGTTACTATATTTCGATTGTTGTTTCAACACTGCCTACGCAGCACGCTACTTTTATATACATATATACATTATATACATATATACACATATACACATATACATATATACATATATACACATATACATATATACACATATACATATATACATATATACATATATACATCATATACACATAATACACATATACACATATACACACATATACACAGTACTTTGTATGTGCTTTAATAACACATATATACATACACACATATACACATACACAACACACAGTACTTTGTATGTGCTTTAATTAACTCTAACAGCAGCTTAATAAACAACCCTGTTTATTCAAATTTCAAATTACCTCAATTCCAACCATAAACTTATCCAGTTCGTCTTCCTCATCGTCATCTTCGTCATCTTTGGAACCAATCGGTTTGGGTTCATAAACTTCGCTTTCTTCACCATAATCATCATGAGTGCTATCGTCACTATCACTGTCAGGATCAAAGGTTGCCCTAAAGTACAGCATAAAATATGGGAAAAAGCTATTGTCTAGTTCCTAGTACTGGCTTACAAAAATAATGAGACGACAACTATATTGAACCTAATGGTTTTTTGTAAGTTTTTGCTGTACAAGCATGTCGTAAGTTAAACTCAGAGAAATACTCTGAGCTTCAGACGAAACTCGAACCCACAACCTGCCGAATGCCAGCCGGACGCTCTCACCACCGAGGGTATTTTCGATATTTATACGCGTGCTGGGAACTAGTCAGTCCGTACGCGTGTCATTCTCGTCCCCACAAGTACTTGTTGGGCTACAAGTCGCATTGTGTCAGTTTATATTCAGTAAACGGTTTTTGTATGTAATTAGTGTTTTCAATTTGAACTGGTGAAGTTTTTTCGTATGTTTTTGCTGTACAAGCTGTCGTAAGTTAAACTCAGAGAAAAACTATGAGCTCCAGACGGGACTCGAACCCACAACCTTTCGTAAGAACATACGAAAAAAACTTCACCAGCTCATGCTGAAAACACTAATAACATATACTGAACCTGTTTTGCAAATTTGATTTATTTACAGTTTGATATAGTATACAGTATATATAGAACATCTCTATTGTTTAATAGTTGTTTAATAGTAGTTTGATAGTAGTTTAAAAATCAAAGTTACATTGCAGCAATTTAAATGCTGAATTGCGTATATTTTACAATAAGTCATACACACTTTGACATATTTAAAACTACTTTAACATAAGAAATCTAAAATCCTACATAGTAATTATTACGCTATCACTTTAACTTAAATTATATTAAAATTATTACAATGATACTTTAACTTAGTAATATAATTGTTACAATGGTTTTGTATCATATACATCCAATACATCTAAAATCTATATAGGTATATACTATATACTATATAAGGTACCAACGGCCTGGTCACTCATTGTTATGTGTATTGAGCTTTGCATAATAAAGGAGTTAAAAAACGCGATTCGTTTTAATAAAGGGAACATCAAAAGTTCTCTTTTTCCTTAAATCATATATACTATTTGTGTTTTTCTTTGGAAGTAATTAAGTCGTTCAGCTTATTATTAGAGTTCTCACAAACTGACTTAAACAGTTTCTTGGTTAGAATTTTGTGATGATCATGAATGGAATCAATCTCATAGGAAGTCCCTGAAAAAATGCAAGATAATGCTGTTTTCTGAATTCTTTCTAGATCTGCTTGTAGATACTTGGGAAGTGCATAATGAAAGACTGGAGAGGCATAATCGATACTTGACCTAATGCATGTACAATAGAAGGTTACAAGATCTTTATGTGGAACACAGGTGCGCTTAAGCTGTACAAGGAAGTAGAGCTTCCTATATGCTCTTTTAATAAGGTCTTCGACGTTGGTCATTCCATGCTAGACTAGAGTTAATAGTAACTTCTAGTAATCTGACGTTAGTCACAGTGCGGATGGGTTTCCCTTCTACGTAAACAGTTGATCTTGCAACGAACGGTTGAAACTGATAATGAGACAAATAATAGAATCAAATAATAGAATCCGTTCTGATGAACCTGTGCCATCAGTTTCTACTAGCCATTTATGAAACATGCTTATTAAAGCCAAGACAGTGGAAGAACCAGAAATTGTCCCATACTGATTAGGGTTGATCGACTTTGTTACAGCTGGCTTCACGTATAGTCTGTTACCACAAAGTCTTCTGCAACTTTGGAAAGGGAGGAGGTAAGTGAGATTGGACGAAGTTCTTTCTTTGGGTCAATGACTTGTTTACCTTTGGGGAGTGGTGATATGTTCGCAAGTTAGTTTCCAACTGGAGGGCAACTTCTGATCCCTAAAGGAGGCGTTGTAACGGGTTCTGCTACAAGGTCGGCATATTCTTTATAGAGCCAGTTGGGAATGCCGTCCGGGGCTGAGGCTTGGTACTTATTTATAGGTGCATCAGGGCTTTAACTTGAAATGTCTTTGCAGGCTGCTGGTGTTACATGTAAGGCGGTTGAAATCCCCTGTAACAATTATCCCATAGTTAGGGAACATATGGACTCTGCATGCTGTTGACGGGCTTTGAAAAAGGTGATTAGAGATCGATTGTATGTCCGATGCGGGACGATGATGGGAATTTCGTGTTTGATGTGATCTCTAATGTATATACAAACGCCTCCGTGTTCTTGAATAGATCGGTCTTTTCGATAGATCGTATAGCCGTGTATGTGTACAACTGGGTCAAATATATGATCTTTTAACCATGTTTCAGTTATAAATCCAATGTCAACATTATTCTTTAAGAGAAATTCCTGAACTTCATCTAGTTTAGGGACTAGTGACATAGTGTTCGACAACATTATGCGAGGGACAAATTGGTTTTGCTTGACAGTTGCATCAATAGATATTTTTATACAATTCGTAGATTTGTGAAACACTCTTGCATGAGGTCTTTGTCTGTCTATACCGCTCTGCATAGACTAGAGACAACAAGTCGGTTAGTGATTCTAACAGGTATTGGAGAATTATATAGTCATATTTTTCTGGGTTGTGAGATTGTAGTTAGCAAATTACCGTTTTTGCGCATACCCAGTCCATCGTGAAGTTTTCTCTGTCAAACGGCGGGATAGAAACTATAAAGTTGAAGTGTATTGTCAAAAGACCTGTATTATCTCAGGGATAGAAGTTAGACTAATAATTTTTGTGTTCACCCAAATCATAAAAACAAAATGTTTTATTTTTGCTTTTAATGCAGCAGTGTAAGAGCCAGGTTAGTTTGTTTTGTTTGTAAATAAATCTGTGTTTATATTGTAAAATGAGTTTTCAACGATGTAGTTACGTGATTACGGTATTTTCATCAGTCAAGTCAAGTCAAGTCAATTTATTTCACCAGCAAAATATATACAAAACAAACAGAAAAGAATATGATAATCGGCAAGGAAACCCAAAGAAGAAACCAACAGGCTTATAGGATTTGGGCTCCCTTTTTACATAATATTCGTATACAGTATAAACTAAGTATCACCCAAGTATCAGACAATCCAATCTGGCTTTGAAGGAATATCGTATTTCACTGAATCACAAGTCTGGTAGCTAATATTGTGTGCGTTGTGGTGTTGAATTTCACCAAATAATATTGTTTCAATAAAAAAAAAATTCACCAAGGACAAAAAAATACAAAATGATGTATATTAATTAAAAGATATATAAAAAATACAACACATGGGGTTTTCTTATTGCATATTTTGAGTTAGTCATACAGATTTTGAATCCAATCAAAAAGTGGGGGTCAAGATCTGACCCTAGTGACGTCATTACAGTACCGCTCAGAAATAACCCATCACAAAAACCGAGGTCAAACCTACGTTTAACCTCAGCTTAATCGTAATATAACTCTGTTCAGTGTTAGTTAAACTGTCTCTAAATCACTATGAATCAAAATATGGACTGTTTTCTGTATTACTAGATAATTTTATTGTGCTTTACTAAAGTTTATTACCATTTCTATCATTGTTAAACTTTGGGGAGCACTGATGGCGTTTGCTGTTAGGGCACTGCCTCTCACCAATACCTAGTTAAGCCCGGTTAGATGGGGTTAGTACTTGGATGGGTGACCATCTGGGAACAAACCCGTTCTCGAGCTTGGGACTCATGTGAGTAGAGTTTAGTTGGTCTCTCCTGTGCTCCGAGGATTTTTCACCAGGTTCTCTGGTTTTCCTTCCTCCGTAAAATCAACACCTACTGTAGGGCTTAGCTGGGATCCGTGGTCTGAACTGTGTCGTATGGCGGCTGCTTAAAGCACCTTGGATGGAGTAATTTGATTGTAAAGATACACATTTGATGTATTCTAATTAAAGACCTTTACTTAATTAACCCCAACCTCAACCACACTGTTAGGTTATTTCTGAGCGGTACTGTAGCTTGGAGCAATCAAAGAAACAGTGTCTTTGACCAGAGGTTCCCTCACCACTTTAGGATTTCAGGAAGAGCTGCCAGTGTACGTAGAACCTCAGGAACAAGGGTATGTCACTACACACTAATGTAGATATTTGATTGGATGATTACTTGTGAGGGTACATGTATAATAATACGGTTTTAATATAATAGCTATACAGTACAGTATTTTATTATAGGTCAGGAGTGTTTCAAAAGTCATGCAAATAACGAAGTGTACTGTATAACTAAGTGTACTGTATTTTATCATAGGAATTTTATTATACTGTAGGACTGTTTCAAAAGTCATGCAAATAATGCACCTATCAATGTTAAGCCCCAGGGTGGGGGGATGGGCTACCCACGGGACATTGACTGATTGGCGTGTCCGAAGGGAATTTGACAAGGGTATGTCACTACACACTAATGTAGATATTTGATTGGATGATTACTTGTGAGGGTACATGTATAATAATACGGTTTTAATATAATAGCTATACAGTACAGTATTTTATTATAGGTCAGGAGTGTTTCAAAAGTCATGCAAATAACGAAGTGTACTGTATAACTAAGTGTACTGTATTTTATCATAGGAATTTTATTATACTGTAGGACTGTTTCAAAAGTCATGCAAATAATGCACCTATCAATGTTAAGCCCAAGGGTGGGGGGATGGGCTACCCACGGGACATTGACTGATTGGCGTGTCCGAAGGGAATTTGACTTTTTTGACAAGCCCCAAGGGAGGATTTTTTGACTCGAAAAAACAATCGATCCCCAGGGGAGGGGTTTTTGACTCGAAAAAAAAATCGACTTGGTACGGATATTGATCGGGACAGAGGAATTGGAGGATTGAGAGGAGACTGGGGTGAGTCTGTCATTTATCAAGATGGTTACCTCACCAGGACTGGCTGTAAGTATACTTTTGAATCAATATCAATCTTCATTCTCTTTTTAAAAAATGCAACTAATTGGTATCACAAAACTTTGTCAGTATATCTATTGTTAGGTTTTACAGTATATATTTTTTTTAATTTCCTCAGAAAAAATTGTTGGTTTGCTTAAATGAGAGTAAGAAAGTTGTCGAGATAAATCCACAAATAGCACTGGTGGAATCTATTCTGAAAGTATTCACCGACCTTGCCGACAAACAATTTTTAATACAGAGGTATGACAAGGATTGGGATGAATGTCTTGATGTGGAAAGCCATCAAGATGTAGAGGACAAGGACAAGATTAAATTGGTACTCAAAGATTACCCAGAGTCACAATATGTTTCTGTTGTCATGACAAAACTGCATTGCATTAATTGCGTTAATTTCCTTTGTTTTGAAATTTAATAAAATTTCCCCTGGGAGGGGCAATTTGACCGAAAAGGCCATACTACCGCTGGGGAAATTGACGATTTTTTTTCCAAAAAGTCAATGTTCCCGTGGGTAGCCCGTCCCCCCCACGCTGGCGCTTAACATTGATAGGTGCATAACTATTATAACTACAGTTAGTCTGTAAGTGTATGGGCAAGTATGGCCTTCAATTGTTTATATAAAGATACCTGTACAATAAAAACGTTATACTTACGGTCTTTTGAAAGCAGGAATTCCAGATTCTCCTGCTAATGGGGCTTTATGTTTTTCAGATTGCTTGGAAAACGGTGATGATTGCAATGGGATTTGAAGCACAGGTTGCTGTTTAGGTTTGCTGCTCACTGTAAATCCACCAAATCCAATCCCTCGTTGTTTTTCCTTTGATCCTTTGTGAAACATTATGCAACCAACTTCTCTCAAATTAAATTTTACTTGTTACAACAATCGGAAAATCGAATAGCTTAATTTAGCCGCGAACTAAACTGTTGAGTCGGCCATATTGTTTCCAGATTACGCGAGTAAGGACAAGAGACTGGGAATCAATATTGATTGGTGTTTGTTCGTCACTTGTTTCCAACTGTCAAACTGACATTTAAATCGACATTTCTTCAAAAAACGCCAAATATTAATCCTCATCCTAACCAAAATCTAATTCTCAACATAAAACTAATTCTGACGCCAAAAGAACACTAATTCTAACCCCAAGTAAAAGAAAAAGTAAAAAAAAAGGAAGGAGAAAATAACGTCATGTCAGTTTGAAAGATGGAAACAAGTATTACCTATTGGTAAAGGCTACAAAATGGCGGACGTTGGTGAGAAAAATGGAAGAGGTGAGTGATGAGGAAATGTCGTTGTTGTTTGCGTACAAAAACTACTATGTGGCCTTTAGGTATTTCCTTGAATGTTAGTGTTTATATTTGTTTTTGAAAATGTAATGAAATACATAGTTTTCGTGATATTTTTGTTGCAACTTGCATCTGCAGTGATCAGTGTATGAGAGTCAGAGTATGCGAGTGTAGACATGCCTTGTATATACATGTGCATAGTGCATACTGTGTGTATGTATGTGTATTGAGAAACAGGATTAGTGTGGCTTGACAGTTTAAACTATGTGGAATAGTATTTTCTATTGGGGTCACTGCAGGGCCACCAAGAGAAATTTTTGTTAATACGTGTATGTATGGCTTCACATATCATAATACTACACAGTACAGTTTATATATTTTAATTTATTTTGTTATAGCTTCAGCTATGATAATTACAAAAAATCTATAAAATTAATAGAATAACACAAGAAAGTAAAAATACACTAGACAATGGCAGGGTATTTGCAACAGTATGAGTGACAGAGTGCCAATTACTGTTATGGAGGTAGGCTAGACTGACCCCTCTGAATAAAGTGCCCTTTTGAAGCGTCACCCCTCCAACGTCAACTTGCTTCCTACACAGCCACTGTACTGTTGACCCAACATCAACAAAAATACAGCCACTGTACTGTTGACCCAACTCAACAAAAATAGAAAATATTAGTTACAGATTTCTAGTTATTAGTGCAGATTAAAAACAACATTAAAAGGCTACGGATGGAGGTACAATTGAGGCATATATATAGTTTTCCAGGCTCTAGCTAGGATCATCTCAGGGGTTATAAGTCAACTGTAAGGCAGCAGAGTATAGCAATGAGAAAGCCATAAATGGCTGCCATAGCAACGAGAAAGCCATAAAGAGCTCTCAATTAGCAGCAAGAAAGCCATAAAGCCCCCCCCCCCCCTCTTATGGCAGTGAGAAAGCCATTGAGGGTTTCCATACAGTAGCAGTAAGAAAGCCATCGAGGGCCCCTATAGCAGTGAGAAAGCCATCAAGGTAGAAAGCCATTGAGGGCCCCCATAGCAGTGAGAAAGCTATAAAGGGCTCCCATAGCAGTGAGAACACCATTCAGGTTGAGAAACCCCATAGCAGTGAAAGCCATTGGGGGCCCAATAGCAGTAAGAAAGCCATTGAAGGCTCCCATAGCAGTGAGAAAGCCATTGAAGGCTCCCATAGCAGTGAGAAAACCATTGAGGGCCCTCATAGCAGTAAGAAAGCCACCAAGGGCCCCCATAGCAGTGAGAAAGCTACTGTATTAGTAATAATAAAAAAAATTATTAAGTACTACAGTAGCGTCATTAAATCTTCTAGCTGACCAATAGTCTACCAATTGGGGACACTCATATTATTACTTAAGGTGGCTCCATACAGTTTCTTGAAAAATGGAAAATACAAATTTGAGAGTCCAAAACACGTGCATAAACAATTCGGAAAAATAATAAAACTAAATGTTATACATAGTTAAACAGTCTGACAATCAAAAACTGTTACCAAATAAATAGCAACAGTTGTTGCTATGGCAACAATGACATTTCAAAATGGCTGCCAATTACCCTTCAAACTAATTTAATTCGAAAACAACTTTGGTGACCCCCAATTTTTTTTTCATTAAAACTTTTCTTGAAGTATGAGTATTGAGTAATCAATAGGCCGATTTTAAAAAAATTCTGTCGAACGCATAATTTTTTTTTCGGAAAATTCATGTTTGTTTATTTTTTAAAAATTTGGATCTACAGAATTTAATATAACTTTTTATTCACATTTTTCAACAAAATACAGTAATACACAACAAACTACAGAAGCAGAAGTGGGATCAGGTATTTCCATTTGACTGTAACAGCTTTCAAATGATCATAAATTCTGATGAATTGAGAGCGCTTTACCGAAATGACCCTGCAAACCTAAATGAAGACCTTAATTACTCTAGTGCAAAATTACATAGCAAAATGGAATCTATATATTTCATTGTTATGCATATGTATTTTATTTTGTTATTAATTTCGCACTTCTTGTAAACTATTAGAAATGAAAATATCTAAAAAGGAGCTGGCTGACGCAAGAGTGCCCCTCCACTTGCGAGACTACTGTGCTCATCTAGTTGTACCTCTGATGGAGTGTCAGAAGAAAAATTATTATCTTCCTTGGAAATGTAAACATGAGCGTCATGAATGGGAAGTGTGTCAGTACACGGAGTAAGTACAGTCAGTGAGTGTGTTAATGAACAGTGTTCACCCTAGTCTTAAAATGTATATTGCATTTGTAATTATCATCTACATGCAGTTATTATTACAGCGTTGGGTAAACTTTCTCTATTCATTCATTCATGATTGTAAGCCACATGGTTAAGGTTAGAGTTATGGTTAAGATTAGGGGTTGGGGTTATTGAGAGTTTGAGATTAAGGTTCTAAAGGGGTAATTAGGTTTGGGTAGGAGATAGGGTAAGCTTCAAGGGATAGAGCCTTAGGGGGGTGTTTATATGGCTGGAATTTACCTCGTGTTTACATGAGCTTTTTTGGTGGGGCTAGCCTTAGTAAGAGGGCTGGATTTCACCTCGCGTTGACTTGTTTACCGACTTGCGCAGCTTTCCCACGTAACCCAAATCATGTTTTCGCAAATACAAGTTTTGGATTTATAACAAACACATGAACAAACGCAACTTGTAAAATAAAAAGTTGACCAAAAATATTAGTAAAGGCAAACTTTATCGTATATACTGAGCTTCGATTTGCTAGCCCTCCTAAGAGGGCCAGCCCTCTTGATTGCGTTTACATTGGAAATTTCCAGCCGGGTTGTCAATAGCGCGATCTCGCCTAGGAGGGCTGGCCCTCTTGTCATGTAAACGCGAACAAATGTTTACAAGGAATTACGCTGGGATGCGGAATCTCGGCAAAGAGGGCTAGCCCTACCAAGAGGGCGAGCCCTCCTTTATATAGATTATAAACACCCCCTTAGGGTTTACAGTTGGGGGTTAGATGTAAGGATGAGTGCTTAGAGTACAGTAGTTTCAGACTGTTTTGCATTGTGTGCTCAAACGGGCTGAGCCTACTTATCTAAATTAAGAAATCTGGGTTCAATGTTCACATTTAGAAGACTTCACATCTCACTATATTTTTGGTGTACTGAATTCTTTAAGCGATACGTGTCGGAGCAAGAAATTATTAATAACTCTTCTCTTAAGGTGAGGTAATACGGGCAACATTTTTATTCAACTTTCAACACAACTTTGTTGAGTTCTACTTGCTGCAACATGCTGTTTCAACTTGCAACAAAATCATTGTTGCGCGACAATGTTTGAGGTGGGTGGTAATACGTGCAACAACGCTTTTCAACTTGCAACGCAACAATGTTGCAGCAATTTGTTGCTCGTATTACTTCACCTTTAGGTACTGCATTGCGTAATCACTCTTTGTCTTAACAGACTCACAACTTCTATTCATCGCTTTTGTTATACCAGATGTGTCTTTTTTTGCTTTTTTCTAGTTTTCTTCTGCGACAAAGAGAATTCAAGAAGCGCGGCAAATAGTTTCGAAGACAGTGATCGTTTAACGAAATGGGCATTGTCTCAACATTTTTTTGGCGTACTCTTCAGTATATATATGCTTGTTAAATGCTGTGAATAAATTTTACGAACTATATATTACTGCTTTTGTCATTGTCTTTAGAGAAAACAGAATGATACAACAAATATATTCAACGCAGCCAGGTGAAGAATCCGACATAGTTAAATGCTGAGTGTAAAAAAGTATAGATTGCTGTGTCGGCAATGTTTTAGACAGAGCAAAGTCAAAGTGAAAAGGTGGTAAACTGCTGAGGGTATATTGTAATTAGTTTTCATAACGAAATACTAACGTTTTGAGTCCTTTTTCAAAGTAAAATGTGAAGGTACATGTATATAGTTTTAATAGCGCTACTCTACTTTTTGAACGTAACTTGATTTCAAAGTTCCTGTTCATGACCCAACGTTTCGACACTCCGATCTACTGTCTTCATCAGGGGTGATCGTTGTGAAGATAGTTCCCATATTTATACTCTCAAATAGAACCGATAATGACGTTATCAATCAACAAGATGCTAATAGGCTTCTGGTAATAGAACCGGGATGACAACGGTCTTATAGACCATTTTAATAAGTGCAGAGTACGTCATTTTCCGCACTTGACGTAATTTTCAGCCTTTTGAATTCTATTGAAAATATACAAAAGCTAAGACTAAACGAAAATGAAAAGAATTCAAAAGAAAAATTGAAAAGAAATTGATGTCAAAGGGTGAAAATTACGTATTCTACACTTTGGTCTATATTTCCATCTTCTTGATACATTACTCGAAAATAAATTCAATTTGCGCGACCATGCATACATTCGTATCTAATATAATATAATATAACCAATTAGAACTGAAGCCGATTCGATACTTCTTATTTGCTGGTGACAGAATATCGTGTGACCTAAGATAGCTTCGGAAATTTATAATGTACGAGTTTTGTTTGTTTCGTTAATGTCACGGAAATCTCTGTACTTATGTATATAGTAATGTCTTGTATCCAATATTGTAGAAATTTATTAATTTATGCACACCATTTCGTGCTAAAACACCGCGGGAGCTTTTTTATAAGCTTTCACGTGGTTATTCAGAGGCATGCAGGGCGCATGCCCTCCCCAGGTGGATATATGTCCTTGTGTGTATATAAAACAAATCTTATTTCAAATTTGAGTAATCATTGAGCTCGGTTTAATCAGAAAAAAAACATCGGTGCATGAGTTGGTATTTGAGTAAAACTATATACAGTTACACCAACTGGCAGTCTGGCACTGGACTTTCAAATTGCATTTTTAAGCGTTAAAACTTTTTCCTGATTCGAATTGGTCTTTTAGTATTTTATTTTCGCTAACGGCGTAGCGCCTGACGATTTTCTATATAACCCTCGGAGAGGGACGATAGTAGTTTCGTATAAACCAACTGGGGCTGGGTGGACTATTATACAAATCCTACATTCTGATTGGCTTAGTTACTGTTTTTTTAAGTGATAGACTATACTTGTAGTATCGAAGGAGTCGAGTTTTAAATGCAAAATAATACATTAATGGCAGTGTTTGACCGAGATTTATTTTGTCCAACTACACGCGTAAAAATCTCACAAGTTGTTACAGCATTGTTGCCTGAACAATGCCGTAACAACGTTGTTATCGTGTGTGAACAACATTGATGAATTGACAACATTATTCATCATTGTTTCAACAAGTTGTTACTGCTTGATGAAACAATTAACAACCGTTGTTCACGCATGTTGTAACAACCGAAGGACGTGTTCACGCATGTTGTAACAACCGAAGGACGTGTTGATACACCAGTCATGTTCACAATTGTTGTAACATTGTTGTTCATCGTTGTTACTTCGTCATGCTGTTACAACATGTTGTATCATGTGCGAACAACGTTGGCTATAAAAAATGTACTGTTGGAACAACTTGTTCATGACTGTTGATTTATCCGTGAACAAGTTGTTCGAACTATAAGTGAACAACTTGTTCACGGGGTGCAGCACAACATTGTTCACGGGGTGCAGCACAACATTGTTCACGCCTGTTAACAACCGTGAACAACTTGTGCGTTTTTACGCGTGTAGTTGATTTTTACTAAGACAATTAGGCAACTCGACTCGTCCTCGTCGTCTATGAGCGATATAGCCTATATTGTTCATATAGACAACTCGTTTAACACTTTGAAGCCTGACGACGAGTCCTTAAGGTTTATTCTGGCTATTTTCGCCAGACGATTTCATTCAGCACGGGGGAGAGGTCCAGACCTCAAAGTGTTAATTGTTAAACGGTCACATGAATTACATGCGATGATCTAATTTCAAACAACTCACAGCCGTTTTGATTTGGCTACAATTATATGTTGGTTAAAAAGCTTGTACGAACTATATATCATTTCGAAAACAATAAACAAAACACTATATACCGCGTTGCATGAAGATTTGAATAAACCTGCCAGCATTTCTAGTGTTCTTTTGTTTCGGTTCCGAAACCCTGCGAAACATAAACAATTCGCCACTAGAGTACCAGGTCGAAACGTGCCAATGATAAGGACAGATGGCAGGCCAGCGAAAGCAACCTGCTCGAAGAAGAACTACCACAATAGCCGTTCCACTTCAATTGATTCACTACCTTCAACAAAGCAAAACAAAAAAGGTAAGAGCTTTTTTGCCTTATTCTCTAAGAACTTAACGAAACTATTAGTATATTCTATATGTTTTAATCACAGCAAAGTACTTCGGCTGCTGAAAAGTTGACTTATGCAATTGAAGCTGCTTTTTGGCAAGGGAGTTTTAACGGGATAAACGGACGGGTCCTTGCCATTGTTTGCATCTAGTTTCGTTCCGTCAACGAGGTCTTGCAATTGAACGGCGCTTTAGAAAGGCTTTCAATATATAATTCAACATTCCCTGGCGTCTTTCTATACGCTATAGTTGTATTGTTATTGTGATATTTTCTAATTACAGGGCTTTTTTTTTACCTTCCTATAGTGGCAAATTCTTGATTTTATGTTTATGTGTTTGAACGAAGCTATACTGTTTGAACAAAGCTATATTCCAGCTGGCCGGTTTCGTTGAAAACGATCTCTATTCTAAGTCTTCTGTTTCTATATAGGTATACTGATTCTGGCTCTAACGTCAGACGATTACATTTATTCACCCCTGGATAGGGAATGCCCTGGACAGCGATCGGTTATATATCGTTGTTAAAAAGTTCAACCCTTGTCATTTGGCAGTCGTGTGTAGAAGTCAGTTCGTTAACGTCTATAGCCCTGTCTACACGGCCAAAATTTAAGCACGCTTAAGTTAAGCGTGCTTAAAATGCGCCACTTTGGTGCGTTTACACGGTCATTTAATAATCCCTTACTAAAACACGTATACCACTATTCAACATGGCGGACGAGCTATATTTTTGGTTTTGGAAGCCTCGTATGGGTAGCGTGCGTCAAAGAACAACGGAATACATCGGTACACGAGAAAGAGTAATAGCTAAAAGAAACAAAGGGACAAAGAATAGCGAGATGGAAGCTTCTACAACAGGGCAAAAAATGCATTTTATCGTATTAATAACACCGTATTAATAGCAAGCGTTTTTCAATCCCGTTGCGTTTACACGGCCAAGTTAAGCGCGATTCCTCCTTGAGGTGGTGCAAACTAATCGCGATTAATTTACGCCGATCTGTTTACATGGACATTTTAAACCCGCTTAAAGTCAGATGTGGCTCACATCCCGCTTAAATTTTGGCCGTGTAAACAGGGCTTATATATATTTACTGGCTATCTGCTGTTATCGATCTTTTAGAGGTAGCCACCGCAGCGTTATCCGACTGTTCAAGATTATACATCACAATTGAACTTTGTATACTATATATATATATGTTCATTTACTTTGGTGATTCATTTGCACGCTGCATTTTCCTTGGACCCAAAATGGTTTCTTCACTTTGTTTTAAATATATAACTTATCAGTTCTTGTTTTTTCTTTATTTTTATTTGAAAGGAAAATGGGGAAAATAATTTCATGTGGCGTCTTTGTTCTTCTTCTGGTAACGTGCGCTTGCGCACTAAGGATCGGTGAGTATTTAAAACCATATAGTTGAAAAACAGTTATGTAGACATCGTTTTCAAAGAAGAAATTGTGGGAATCTTTACACGTCACCCAAAATCTTTGTCTTCTTTTCCAATATTGTTATAGCAACATATAGACACCACGCTACGTAATGGAATTTTTAAATAGGGGACGACTGATTTAACATTTCATATAACAATGCATAAATGTTGATATTTTGAAAAATGATGACCGAGTAAAAATTCGTCAGAACAAAAAAACTTGATTGTGCATGTATATATGCATGCAGGCATGCATGCATGACAAATATTCATGAAATCGGCCATCTTTTATGGACCTATAAGTTCTCAAATTAAACTGCCTA
Source organism: Paragorgia papillata (assembly GCA_035771165.1). Classification (NCBI taxonomy): domain Eukaryota; kingdom Metazoa; phylum Cnidaria; class Anthozoa; order Scleralcyonacea; family Coralliidae; genus Paragorgia; species Paragorgia papillata. The sequence continues at coordinate 3,662,425 of JAWNZC010000406.1, forward strand.
TGAAACAAAAATTAAGTTTGTCTTATTCGAAAGAACACTTAAAATAGAGTAGCATCTTTTGCAGTTTTTCGTTTCCTTGCTTCTTGAGATATTTTAGTTTGTTTGATATGCAAATTAAACATTTTGACGTCGCAGCCAGGTGCATGAGCTATCGGATAAGGTTAGATATCTTTTCTGTTATCAAACCAAATTAATTTGAATGACGCATGTGGATGTGTTTCGCCACAACACTAAACATGTAGATCTTCAAGTGATAATTATATTTGATACTAGCAAAAATATATAACTTTATCGATAGCTCATTATGCACCTACGACGTCAAAATGGTTAATTTGCTAATAATATACATGACAAAATTACTGCATCGTGATTGGTCGAGAGGAGTGCAATTTTAATGTAATACAGTGCAGAAAAAGTGTAATACAGTGCAAATTTCAATAAGTATTAACCATTCTGATTGGCTAATAAACAACCGGAAACTACCGGAAAGCCAATGAAATGCTTATGCGGATTTTGAAGGATGGGTTTTCCTCACGAGAAAATCCAATATGGCGGCCAAAACATAGAGTTGTCGAAGAACATTTCGATGAAATACAGAGTGAATTTTGCTTTAATATTGTCATTAAAGTTAAGTCAAGAAGACTAGAGGAGGTTAGATGCTATGAGTAAAACGTTTTACGTATTTAGTGAACAAAGCGAAGCAGTTTTTAACCATTTATGCTTCGAGAAGTGGAGCAATGAGTGGTATGTAAACTTTGTAGCCGGAAGAACATTTGTCTAACATTTCATGTATATTATTAATACGTAATAGCATGGTTTCGAGTGCAATTTTGGAAAAACACGCACTCGTGAGTTTTTCAAAGACCTCAAATAGCACTTTTGATAGTCTTTGAAATACTCACTCGTGCACGTTTTTTCCAAATTGCACTCGAAACCATGCTATTACCTATACATATAAAACAAACTGAAATATCTCAAGAATGAAGCAAGGAAACGAAAAACTGCAAAAGATGTTACTCTATAATTTTAAGTGTTTTTCGAATAAGACAAACTTAATTTTCGTTTCATAGGCACTTTAAGAATAGAAGCAGTGCCGATATTTTGAAGCCAGAAGTAATGACGTTTCGATTCAAAGCCCTTCAGCCATCATCATTTACACTAATGAAGCACCATTTTGCCCTGAAACACCAGTACTTTTTTCTCTAACTAAATGTTGGCAGTTTACAACTTTTAAGATATCAGATATACAGTGACGAATTAATAATCTATTTTAAATCCAAAATCTGCGGCCAATGGCAGGCGCGGACTGGCCCACCGGGACACCGGGAAATTTCCCGGTGGGCCCCTTGCTCCTTTCCTTGTGTGGACCCCTGCTTAGTCTGAAGTAATTTCCCTTAAGCGGGTAAACTAAAATATTTTTTTGGTGTAAAAATGCTGTTTTGAGTTTGTAAATCTGAGTACAAGTTCCTCGGCTATAGAGATGGCTGCCTGAGTATTGACACCGACCCCGGAACATTTCAATCCTGAGTAAGTGGGGGCCCACTAATATAATCGCTGGTATGTAATATGTATATTAACTGTTATCTGGTTCTGGATAGACTAGACTAGTCCCCAAAAAGTTGTTCTATTTATTAAAATTAACCATGCATTATCTGTATGATGATCTGGTTTAATCAACAGCTGCAATTCAATATTATGCGGTAACTAATCAATGAAATTAAGACGTTTTAAATATAGCAGAAATATCTATGTAACACATGCATGCATGCATGCCGGAAAGCTCTCGAGGAACAAAAACAACACAGATATCTAAATATTAAATTTTATATCTCTTTTTTACTGCAGATAAACGTCAAGCGATGTCACCTTTACCTCCCCCACCCCCTGGACCTCCTGGTCTTGATGGCCCTCCTGGAATGGTAGGTCCACAAGGAATGGATGGTCCCAAAGGACCACCCGGAAACCGAGGTCCCGCGGGACCTCCGGGACCTCAAGGACTTCCAGGTGCACCCTATTATCCAGTTGGACGTCGTGACGCATTGCCTGTGCCTGTTCCAGTTGCTCGACATCGACCTGCTCCGCCACCGATATATGGACCTCCAGGGCCACCAGGCAGACCAGGACCCCCAGGACCTCCGGGACCACAAGGAAATCGAGGAAACCGTGGTGGGAGAGGTGGCATGGGAAAGGCCGGAAAATAATTGGTCGCACAGTAAACTATTATAGGATGTTTCAAAATGGATTTTATTTGTGAAAACCAGGCAGGCCAGCGTAGGAATTAGTAATAATTATAATTAATTAGTAATAATTATAATTTCCGCATGTAATTTAGAAAAAAGAAACAATTCTATTCAAGCAATTATTTATAAGGCTTTTTTCGGGAAATTGAAACATTGAGAATAGAAAAATCATTATCATTCTAGTAAAACTTTATAATCCAGTGAGGGGTTATTTTATTTGATTGTACGTTTTATATTGACAAATATACAAGAAATACAAAGCGCTTATTTCATTAGAAGTATTATTTCATTAGAAGTGAATTCTTTTATCTCAAGTTTTGTTCAACTGCATGTTTTTTATATGCCTTGGGTTTGCTGCAGTATACATTGGTTTAAAGCCAGTTTTCAACTAGGCGATTTTTTTCGCGCGAATTGACTATAGATTGAGTAGATTTCTGATTAGTTTCAGTCAAGATCTTAATTACCCTGTAAGTCAGAGCCCCTTTCCGACCTGCGCAAACTTCGGGGGAAAGTGGGCTCTGCCAACAAACTCGGTATTTATTTTTGAGCATGCGTAAATGGTTGCCAAGACTATTTTGGTGTTCATAAACTAGAACTTGTTTGACCAGTTTAAAACCTGACTGACTCGCCCCAAACTTGGGGCGAGAATCGAGTTTGTTGGCAGAGCCCACTTTGGGCTGCGTATAGGTCGGAAAGGGGCTCTGACTCGTAGGGTAGATCTTAATATTCACGAGACAAAATAAAAACATTCCTGAAACGAATATTTTGTTATTAAAACTAATCTGGGCAGTTTACCATCTTTTCACTTTGCTCTATATATACATACATCATTTTTATTTTAATACGCTGGCCTCACACAATATAATATAAGTTGATTTCCAGGAGGGACGTATATTTAAACTTACCTACCTAAAAACTAACTAAATAAAAAACTAACTATAACTAACTAACTAACTAACTAACTAACTAACTAACTAACTAACTAACTAACTAACTAACTAACTAACTAACTAACTAACTAACTAACTAACTAACTAACTAAATAACTAACTAACAAGTAATGTAGCGTAATGTAAATCTGAAATATAGTCTAAAAGCTAAGTATTAAAGCAACTGGGTCAGCATGTTTCAGCAAAGGGCAAGGTGGCAAGTCTATTCTTAAATTCATAAAGTGACGTTGCCTTTTTTGCCTCAGTTGGTAAATTATTCCACAGCATTAAACCACTATATTTAAAGCTACGCTTGAGAAAATGAGTGTCTGGCTTTGGAAGTGCTAGATCAGTTTCGAGATTTCTGAGATTATGAATTTTTATTAATATCTTTAGGCTTTGTCAAACCGTCTCGCAGACACGGCGCGGATTGCCCATTTAGGATTTTATAGACTAGAGTGCCCTTTACTCTTGCACGTCTAATTTAGAGAGTATCCCATTGTAAACTGTTTAATTAGTACGTCCATCGAACGTATATCATAATTTGCTCCCGTTATGACCCTTGCAGCACGGTTTAGGACATTGCAATGTTTCTTGCAATTGTCTCGTAAAGGTACAGGATAGGTGATCGTGGCTGAGGAGGACTGGAATAGCAACAAAGCGTGTTTTATTGGCTGATTGTGCGAATTGTTGCGAGACAAGCTGCCGCCTTACCCTCGACGTAAATGCGACGTTCGAGTTATCCGTCCGTATCAGACGAGTTTAATTGCCGAGACGCATTTATATTAATTCGTGTGTCTAATTCAACATTCGAGTTATTTATGCGTTTCAGTTGTGATAATACAATTGTTATCTACAATTGTTAAATACAATTTAAAATTGAAATAATTAAACTCGTCTGGATTAATTTCGTCTGAATTAAATTCGTCTATAACACGTCGTTTAGGGTTGGGCCCGAAAAAAACTTAGTTTTGGATAAAATAGTTTCGATCCAAAATGCATGCGCGGCGCCGGTGAGAATTAAAACATCCCGTGGCAATGGCTGAAGGTTACGTTACAATTCTTTCCCCACCAGTTATAAACAATGACCCTATGCAAACAAAGTGTCATACTCTTACTGATTCTTTGGTTCTTCCAGCATAGTGATCTCACCAGAGATCTCACCAGAGATCATCTTTCGGCTAAATGTCATAGAAATCCAACTTTCGCCAAAATCCAACTTTTTGCTAGGGCGCTCTATTGCCTCGCCTCCATGGTTCACACTACAGCTTCGTGGTCCACGTGTAAACTACAGGTAAACCACATGTAAACCACATGCAGGACAGTGCATATAGTTCACACCACGGTCTGGTCAGTATATGCAAACTATACGGATTAGTGCAGTCTATGCACCACGGTCCACACTACTGGTCAGTGGTCTACACCTCGGGGCAGTGGTCCACATTTATGGTCAGTATATCGTAGTCTATACTGCAGGAGTGGTCCGCACAACAAGGCAGTGGTCCACACCACAGTGGTGCATGACCGACTTATTTGTTTACTATTTTCAACACAATTTGGCAGATCGTAGATATACCTGATGAAAATAAATAGGTGACTGAATGATTGGATAATTGTTGTTGTTTAAATCAGGAGGTCGGCAAATAGTTGGCAAGCTATACTCAATAAGCATAATTCTCACTTTAATATATTCGCCTTATATATTTACTGTTCAAAATATAGGACGCCATCTTCTAAGGAATATATGTAACAATTTACATTTTCAAGTGAGCGGCCATTTTGTCAATGGAGTTTCATATCATTATTTTGCATCTTTCGCTAATATAGTGGTCTATCCCCGTTAGGCAATTAGTAGCTCAGCCAATCAGATTGCCAGATTTGTAACAGCCCTCTAGTTGGTTTATACTATAAATTGTCAATATTTATGTAGCTCAGTCTTTTCCGCCTTTTTCTGTGTTTTCAAGCTAGCTAGGCAGTAAACTCGACAGTGGGTCCGGTTAGCGCGTGTATATAAGACTATACAGGCTGCAGTAAACTCGGTTTCAGGCATGCGCAGCTATTTTGAACGAGGCATAATCTCCTTTCATGCAGCCGGACAGTTGGGAACGCTCAGCTCGCTCTAGCTAGTCTAGAATTTATATTCCGTTCGTGAGATAACTCTGGCGAAAGCATAACATAAAGTAAAAATAACGCTAGTCCTACAGGGTGCAAGCCGCGCGCGGGTCATTATTCATTAATTGGTGCATGCATGGCATTGGACGCAAGAAAGGGGGCGGGGAAAGAGGAAGAAAATGAGCCGGCTCGCAGAATATATATATATATATATAATCCATAGCGCGGGGTCAACTTTAAATTACATATACATGCGTACTTTCGTTTGGTAACTCGAAGATGACCATGAGGACAACTCGGTATATAGTACAATAAAAGTAGCGTGCTGCGTAGGCAGTGTAGAAACAACAATCGAAATATAGTAAGGTTAGGTATACTGCCGAAACAGAGAACGTAAGAGTCTAACGTTTCGAGCGAAGGCCCTTCGTCAGAGAGAAACGTGGGGCCTTCTGACGAAGGGCCTTCGCTCGAAACGTTAGACTCCTACGTTCTCTGTTTCGGCAGTATATCTAACCTTACTATATTTCGGTATATAGTACGTTGTGTTGTGTAAATTTTAATCCGGATCATCTTTGACCCAGTCTTCCGAGTCATCCCTATACCTGGCTCTGAAACAACTCGGTCCCGTAGTGAACATGCAGGCTCTTAGCGTTGCCAGTTTGTCGGATAACCGCCTTTTTTAAATTCCAATCAGTTATATTGTTCTTAGCTATGCTATTCTATGAGGTTATGTGTGCGCGTATGGTGGTGCATTTTGGTGTTTATTTTGTAGTTGGTATAAGTCTAGTTGATTTATATATTTATGTATTTTTAATTTCTACGGGGGAGCGCCTCGCGTGGGTCCTCGAGTCTCGCTCGCGCTCTTCCCATGTGGTATTAGTTTATTATTATAAATTATAAATAAAGCTGGATTTCAACTTAGCGAAAAATGTCGCGCGAAACCGCGACATTTTCTTTTGTCTCGTAAGCTCTCAGGTGGAACTGATTAGCCAAGACAAAAGCAAAAGGTCGCTTCGCTCGAAAAATATCGCCTATTGGAAAACAGCCGCGCCTAGCATATATAGATTTGAAAAATGGCTGGTATGGAGTAAAAAGGTCCAAACATTGACTTATCGGATATTCTTAAAATATAATTTTTTACTGTATAAAGATTTGTAAAGCTGCAATGAGGACAGAAAGTGTTTGTTATCTATTTAGGTACTTATTCCCCGAATTACATATTATTTCAACCAAACTAAATTGCGATTACTGGCTTATGAAGCTACCTGTGTATTACTTTCAAAATATTTTGTAAACATTTTTCGGTGCTTTCTTTATTTCCAGATACGGTTAAGTGAGCTTCCCAACAATAATTTTCAAAACAATTAAACGTTTAATGAACAGACAAAGACAAAAGCGTTGGAAACAATAAGCTTCCGTGTAGCACCTGACAATTCACTTATTTATTTATGCATTTTTAGCAGGAACCAACGAAACGTTTCAAACGCGATCAGTCAGCGTTTGGTGTTTACCTTTACGGAGTTGTGTCAATTGATAGAGTGAGTGATCTCGTGGAAACACGAATTCTACCTTACTTGTTTGGTGTCGAAGACAAGATCCTAACGTTTCGTTTCACTTTTTGTTCTGTTTACAGATAATTTTAGAGATTTAAAATGAATTGGGCTCTGTTAGGGCTCCTCGTGTTAGGAGTCAGTTGTGTAACAGAAGCAAGATTATTTAAAAAGAAACATTTATTAATGTCTTTCAAGAAAACTGAAGGTATGTTCAATTCTAGCTTGCTTGGAAACTATTGTAATTCGACTTAGAGAATTTTATTCAAACTGATAAAAAGACTTCTCATTTTAAACTCACGGTATTTGAGTAATGACGTGATAGTGACACTTAAGCCCCGCACAGACGACCAAGTTTTCCTTGACAAGTTCCTTGGTAGCTTTCCTTGCTCGTGTGTACGATGAACAAGCTTTTTCCCAACAATTTTCCTTGACAAGTTATAATTGCTCGTGTGTACGGTTGGACAAGTTTTCCTTGACGGCAATGATCGCGTAATAAGCTTACTAGGAGATGATCTTGTCAAGTTTTCCTTGACGACTATACACACGAACAAATTTCCTTCTTCAAAAGCTGGCATGAACAGCTTTTGAACAAGGCTCCTTGTCAAGGAAAAACTTGTCAATTTGTGTCGTACACACGACGAACAAATAAAACTTGTCAAGGAAAAACTTGTCAAGGAAAACTTGGTCGTCTGTGCGGGGCTTTACGCTTGCCTTCGACCGAAATATATATATATATATATATATATATATATATATATATATATATATATATATATATATATATATATATATATATATATATATATATATATATGTATATATATATATAACATGTTCTAAGGATTTTTGGTGAAGGAAAATTCGAGTGTAGAATATATACATTAATATATATTCTACACTCGAATTTTCCTTCACCCAAAATCCTTAGAACATGCTATGTAATCCAGTGAAATGCCCAATATTGCTTATATATATATATATATATATATATATATATAATACTACTATATATAATGCTGCCGCTATAAGTACAAAAGCGCTGTGTTTAAAAATGTCTGACACTTTGAAAATATTCCGTACAACTTTAGAAACAATTGACGGCTTGTAAACATATTTAAAATATTATTAACATTTTTAATTTAACCTTTATTTCATATTGGTTATATAGTAAGCCAGTATAACTGGTACGTGCATGTATATCTAACGATTATGCAATCAGAACCACATAAAAGATCAATTGTTATATACCAAAGACTTTCGTTTGCCAATAATGAAATCCTATTGGTCAAATCATGGTCACGTGTTGTTCAACAAACTCAATGTTTCTTTCTGCTGAGGGAAACATTGCACTGTTAATTCCCCCTGACGTCAACAACGAAGAGGGAAACAGTGCAATGTTTCTCTCTGACGTCGCTTTAGTCATGCGTTGTTCACGTGAATACACGATTATTGCATCAGATCAAGAACTTTGGACTCTTCGGGCATTTTGAAAACAGGAGCTTGTTTCGAGCTTGTCTGGTTCGAAATAGTCCATTTTTCGAAAGAAAGAATTTCTATACGTATCTTCAAAGAAGGTCTGAAAAACACTTGGAGAAATTTAAAGCTGTTCTTATATATATATATATATATATATATATACGCGTATTCTATTTTGTACACTCGTAAGGACGATAATTTACTATTATCTGCTAATAACGAATTATTCATTATATAACGCTAATCATGGCATTTTTAGTGAAAAATCTTTAGCAGAGCTGCGCCAATATAGGCTGCGCATCGATTAATCAAAATTAACATGCAATTATATTTTGACTTTTGGCGGGAACCTTAAAGCTCTCGTGTTCAAAGTGCATAGACTTTATTCCAAAATGGCCGCTGAATTAGAATTATTTTATGTGCGTATAAATTAGCCCTTATGAGCTCGTTTTAAAATAAAAATTATTTTGAATTTCCCACATGAAAACGAGTTAATCAGGGCTAATTTATATGTATTTGAATTTTAATTCGGCGGCCATTTTGGAATAAGGTCTATGCCTTTCAATTCAGGTAAATTTGATTGATTGCTGTTTTTTTCAACGTCGACAATCTCAAGTTACAGTGATAAATTTTTTTAACCATTCAACCATTTAAGCCAATACCAGTTTTGCGCGCGTTTCCAATGATTATTGCTTATATGAACATTCACGTAAACAACATGGTGGCAGAAATGTTTGTATTCACATCAATTGGCATGCAGTGAATACCCGCTCTCAAGAATCTTCCACAATGGCGGAAATTGTGGTAGGGTGGCCTTGGCGGGGGACAGCCGTCCCACTACTTCTATTTTTCATACGGTTAGACCTTTCGTCCACACTAATCCGGCGTCTTCGGTGACCGAAAACAGAGCGTTTCGAAAACGCTCTCCAGAGTGGAGCATTCGAAGACGCCGTTTTTCCGCATTGTGTGGACGGCGAAAACGAAGCATTTCGAAAAAGCTGACGTCACGACGATCATGTGATTTGGGTTCCAGTCACCCACGGCCTTTGTTCAGGGTAGTTTCGATCGGCGTTTTAATGTGGATGGCAAAACGATTCGAAAACGATAGTGCATGTGGACGGAAAACGTTTGATACGTTTTCGATACGAGGTCTCCGTTTTCGTTTGAAAACGGATTAGTGTGGACATGGCCTCAAATAGCCAATTTGTCAGAAATTTTTATCTCAAAAATGCGAAAAACCAGTCAAAACCCAATGCTTGTTGTACATTTGTCGAATGTTTGCGACGCTTCGGCCTCCAACCTGAAAAAGTGAACCCTCCACCAATAAGGAACGTAAGACAAAATTCGGAATTGTTCTTCCTTCTAAACAAGTTTGAACATTTTTTTAGATTATAATATTTGGAATAGATTTTTTACTTTTATATGAAAATTCTGACTGCCCATGCAACGGTCGGGAATTGCCCAAACTGCAACTGGCCTCTGGTTTCGCACTTCCTCCGCCAGAAGAGTTGGACTTTATTTACTACTGAGGTTAATACGCTCAAGACCGAGGTTAATATTTTACCGTAAAGACCGAACGGTCGAGGTTATTAAGTACTTTATTTTATTATATGGCAGCAGCGGTGAGAGGTCCGAATACGGAAATCCTGTAATTTGATTGGTTCATAAGCGGTCGGATATTTCCCGTACCGCCCGCTCAGAGCGGAATCTGCCGTTCGGTACCGTAAGTTAATTTTATAAACAAAATGGCAGTCATGTCAGTATATCGGCAACAAGATGGATTATAGTTTCAGAACTACTCATTGTTGAAATATATCGTGCAGGTATCGGTTGTTAGAAATTTTATGAGCTTTCATTTGATGTATAGTTCGAGTTTCCACGTTTTGTGAAAGTTTTTAAAATGTCCAAAACGTTCGTAACATTGTTCGTATTTACTTCTCACAAGTATTAGAATTCCTGATGATTTTTAATTCAAACTATTTAACGTACGATCTTGAGCAATATGTCAAACAAAAGCAATTGAAAATTACTATTTGAGGTAGAAAGTTCAGGATTCTAGCTCAACGGAAAGTACTTTAAAAATGGGAAAATGTCTGCCAATTTCGTTTAGTTCGCAAGAAAGATGGATCGAGTTTTCACATAACGTTGACAGATTTATGGCCATATAATAAACTACTTATTGACCTCGCTTGTTCGGTCTGTACTAGTGAAATATCGGACCTCTGTTTTTTGCACAGACCTCAACTCGCTGCGCTCGTCTCGGTCCGTACTAAAAAAACATCGGTCCGATATTTCACTAGTACAGACCTCACGCTCGGTCAATAAGTAGTTAATATGGCACTTTTTATTTCAAAATCAATCTTGTATTTCTTGATCTTCGCTTCCTTTAACTTCGTCAAAACACCGAACTAGCGTTGTTTTCTTCTGTTTCTTTCTCGACTGGATACTAGTATTTACTTTTATAATGTTCATCGTCATCTATTTCATCTATTTTCGCCGTTTTTCGGCAATAAAAGTTTCTTTTAGGATTTTTTGTTTGTTTCCAATCGTAGGGCATCAGCAACCAATCACAGCGCGTGATTTTACCGGAAGTAATCCGTGCCATATAACAATCTCGTTCCCATAGCCCATGTCCCCCCCCCGGGAAACGAGAGACTCTGGGATAATCCGTTTCAAATCACAGGATTCTTGTTATTCCGGTTGAGGTACGCATGCGTAAATATCCGAGCGGAGTCTGGATAGTATGTTCTCCTTGTTTGACTTTTCCCCAAACAAGTCAATGGGGTTGCTGGCGACGTTCGAACGAATTACAGCATCCACACACATACGACGAAGATATCGATCGCGGCAACGTCTTCACTAGAGTCTTGTCGTCCGACATCTTTGTTATTTTGGTTTTATGAATTCTACTTCCGGTCACTTCAGACCAACTCATGCTCACTATTCAGCCAATAACGTAACGATTTGGAACGGATTATCCCAGAGTCTCTCGTTTCCCGGGTGGGGAACGTGGGCTCTGGGAACGAGATCGGCCATATAATAAACTGTAATAATTAATACCCTTTCGAAATTATTCACAAATCAAACTGAAGGACACTTTTGCAATTCATGATTCGAGATAATATTCTAAAGTTAAGATGTAAAATATTTACATGACGATAAAGATAAAAGGTATGTTAAAGGGAAATCGTCAAGTTCTTACCGATTGGGATTTTCTATTCCGAGGATTACATGGACACAGTACGTAGAAAGAAACGAATTTAAGTTTGTCACTATACCGAGGACAACAAAAAACAAAAACCTCTCAATGAGAGCAACCGCTGTTCGTTAGGCACTGCAGCCGACTGCAGTGACACAAACATTTCCGAAGCAACGCATCGCGGCGCTGAGGCGCTCTGACCACTGATCTATCTATTGAGACACGGGAAGTTCTTGCAACTTGCAACACGGCAAAAATAAAAAAATCGCCAGTTGCTACGGGGTGTTACACAGACCAATTTTTTTTACAACCTGCAACATTCAGGCTATTTGTTGCAAGTTGCAAGAAAAATCGCATCGTATAACAGTAGCTTTAAATATATGTTTGATAATAATATTAAAACATTGCTTCGCGTTGTAAAATTGTTCTCGTCGATCTTTTTGTAGCATCAAAACAAAGAAGTCCCATTCCACGTCCTTGCGGTGGTGGTTGTGGTGCCCATTGTGCTCCAGCATGTTCCCATCTTTGTTGTCACCCTCGTCCTCCTCCCCCTCCACCACCACCCCCTCCCCCTGCTCCACCTCTTGCACCTCCACCACCTGGTCCTCCCGGTATTGATGGTTCAATGGGTCTTTCCGGTCCTCAAGGTCCTGACGGTCCCAAAGGTCCACTTGGTCACCCCGGTCCAGGCGGTCCAGCCGGACCTCCAGGTCAAGCTGGTGCCCCTGCGGGAGCAGGAGGACGTGATGGACCCCCAGGTCCACCAGGACCATCCGGACATCAAGGACCACCAGGAGATCCAGGTCCAGAAGGCCCACTGGGTCCACCAGGTCTTCAAGGGAACCCAGCTCCTCCAGGACCTCCACCACCATGTCCTCCTGTGTGTGCTCACACTTGTATTCGCGCATGCCCACCGCCTTGTTGTCATGGGAGGAAATAGAAGAAACACCCTTTACGCGATAGATAAACCTTAAACTGTTTACACATTGGCACAAGTTTTATGATTGCCAATAATCTTCTGCAAACAGCACTACACCCAAGTTATCTAGAACCTAATCCTCTTAGTTGTCGTTTGAAACATTGGTTATTTTTAAAGGAATAATGATAATTTTTTCTCGATAAACACAAGCATAGGATGTGTAACTTTTAAGTCTTAATTACTCGCTTTTTATGCAATTGTTAATTATTAATCTGGCTATTACTCTGAGTTTTCTGTAAAAGATTCGTGAATTATATAAATATACACATGAATATCATACCCTCCTTCTAAACATTTGGAGTTTGCATTGTTTTGTAGTTCTTGCTGTACAAGTAAGCTGCCGTTAGATTTTTAAAAGTGTCTATCTTGTTCGTAGGCTCTTTATATATTAATAATCTTTAGTGCATTCTGACAGGGATTGTTAATATCACCGTCAGCTACAGGCACGTAGCTAGACTAAGAAATCTGGGAGTGCAAGTTTTAAAAGGTACAAAAGTTGATCGAGTCATGCAGGACAACTGATGCAATCACGCTAACCCCCTAACTAAATCATGACGCCATTAGACGCTTTGGATATAACAACATCACTTATGCAAGTACGCGACAGCGTTCACACTTCAATTACTTATCCACTCACGCTGCGGATTTTTTTGGTCATGCAGTCTCTGGTTGGGGGGGGGGGCAAGATATAATTTGGGGGGGGGGGGCGGTAGCCCCCCTCGCACCACACCTCCCCCCCCCCGTAGCTACGTGCCTGGTCAGCTAATTAATTAAGTGCCTATGAAACGAAAATTAAGTTTGATTGTCTTTTTTTTAAATATACATCTTCTTTCTTCTCTTTTTGCTTTATTACACGGTTTGCCTTTCAAAGTAAAATTTACATGCTACATTCCTACTAGATGACACGCCGCATTTAGTGTTTCCTCCTTGAAAAACGTGATTTTTTGAATTTTGACAGTTTTGGTTAATATATATATATTTTTTAAACTTTCCTGAACAAATTTTGGCAAGCGTTTCTGAATCTACATCAACTTCTCGTATAAATAGGTGTAAAGTTTTTGCGTGCACAACGAAACGTTACACAAATCTAATCGGATTTGTTCCAGATATTTTTTCTCGTTTTTCGCCAATTTATGGGAAGTGGCATTTTCGACAGTTGAAAACAGATTAACAAGAAACATTTAGTTTGACGCCTTTAAAGGGGTCTTACACCAAAATATTTTTTTTCTTTAAATTTAAACATAAGAGAGAGTAAGGTTCATTACATATGATTAGAATATGTGAAAGTGACCCAGAAAATACTGACCTATCTTGTGTTGCCATGGTAACCTAGATAGTTGCCCCCCATGGTGATAAAGAACCTTTATTTTCAAAAATTATAACTCATAAAGGAATGGTCAAGAAAATGTTTTTAATGCTTAATTTTATCTATGAATACGTATTCAAGGAGCTGAACCTAAAAAAATGGAAACATCATTCAGTTTTTTAGAATTTGTAAAGATTTTTCATGCACCGTATTATAAATTAATTAAAGAGCTTTACAAACTTGTCAATTTTAAAGGTTCAACTATGAACTACGAGATACTGTTTGTATCTTTTAGTATTAAAAATTTGAGAACAATTGTTCAAAACGTAATATTTTTTTTAAATATTCGGTTTTTAGTGATTTTAAGATGAAAATGTTATGTTGACGTTCGTCAGCCAAGTCTTAAAGCAGCGCTAAAATGGATCGAACAAGAAGGGACTCAAAGGGAATTGCATTCCCGCGCGCGAGTGTTATCCCGCGGGGCTGGAAGTAATCCGAGTAACAGTCGATCTGCCGATGACTTTTCAAAGAACCGAGAAGTCGAACAACGTCGGATATTCTGGCGTGCCTTTTTGAATGGCCTGCGAAGCTGGCGGTTTGAAGGGTTTGTGATGGGGGTGGTGGGCCGCGTAAAGCAGTACGAGAGGCAGGGCCTTACGGCCACGGCCCACGACCCAAACCCTTTAAAACTGCTAGCTTTGCACGCAGGCTACATTTTGTACTGACGGAGTAAATCATGCAATAATCCCAATAATATATGCCTGCTGAAAATGCGCAAGAACGTAACGTTTTTAATTGATGCAAATCAGGGCGCTTATATACTGGGCGGTGCAGCGGCAATTGGAAAGCTGATCGACGTGTGATGCGGAGCCTGGCAACGAGTAATAATTGATATTGACCGGTCAGCGGTTGTTACAATGGTTGATAACTGATGAGTCTTTTCCTTAGCAACAATTTTTTCCTTGGGTATCAGAGGGTTATTAAACTAACTCAGAGGTATAAATCGATATAATGCGGTAAAATTAAAATTAAAATTTAAACAAAAACGTAAATATGGCTAGCAAAGTAGATTTAAAAAATATTTCAAGTTTGAGTTGGATGACACTAATATAGTGAAGATAAGGTACCAAAGCTTTCAACATTGAGAATACAACTGCCCGTGGCATATTTTCCGCGCGGGGCCCCTTGCCCTACTGGAGGGGCCAAACTCAGAGTCCCAGAGATAATATATGAAGGATTCAATTTTGTTTCTTTTGTTCCTCGCGCCTTAGTCCCATGTGTGTGTGTTTACAAAAAATGAAAATACACGTCAAGAATTTGGTCTGAAATTGAACGCACTTGTCTTGTACTCTTGTGCAAAACAACTGCTAATTACTAATCTATGTATTACCATAAATGCGTCGTCTCAGTTTGTAGAGCCAGTAGAGGCCTTATAAGGATTATGCCTACGGGACTTCAGAAGTGCAAAATCATTAATTAATGATGAATGTTGCGAAGAATCTCGCTTTCGTAAGGCTGTTCAGCCGCGTCTGCGTCATACACTATATTAGCTCGTCCTTTATGCGACGAAGTTAAATGAGGGACAGTTAAATGCGTAAGGCTACCCAAGTGTTCGGAAATACAATTTCCATATTGTTAGCCACAATTAGCCTGTACATACGCAATTCCAGCCACTCCACATTCAATATGACGTCGTCGTCATCGTTGGTGACCGCAGGCTCAGCGTCATCAAGGCTTGTTTCGGCCACACTTGGGACTGGGGAAGCAGCAGGCGCAACAGGAGAGGTGGCCGCATCCATTGTGGGCCCCCCGCTTTTTGGGCCCCACGCTTTGTGGGACCCCGCGCTTTCTGAGGGCACGCGCTTTCTGGCTCCCCCGCGTTTTCTGCGGCCCCGCGCTTTCTGGCACCGCGTTTTCTGGGGCCCCGCGTTTTCTGACCCCGCCTTTTAAATTTTTTTTAGAAAGATCCCCAGAAAGCGCGGGATTCCTGGCATATGTCACTGCTGCCATAGGGGCCCGCGAGATACGGCTATCGAGGTTACGCCTAACCCCGAAAATATAATTCGCTTTTTTGGAAATGACCATAAAATTATAGAAATATTTCTTTTCTGACTATCTTGAGTTATATATGTGCGTTTTTATTTGTAAAGGTAGTGATGCAGGCCAACGGCATTGCGGTAAGTTGTGAAGTTGAACAGATCTTCAGAATTATAAACCAACAAATCACTTCAATGAATAATTAACTAACGCAAAATTGCTCGTGCTGTGTCAAAACATGCAGCTGTGAGAAACATTAACATATAATATTGGTATTTGTGCAGCGCAGCAGGTTTCTTTTCTAGCCATACTCCGTAAACATGTTCAGTTTTATCTTTATTCTCCAGTGCTCGACTGCTTGACGTCACGCTTGCGCAAACGTTACTGGCAATTAATCAACAGAAAATTTTTACCATATTATACACTAGGCGATGCTTGCCATTGTTTACAAGTTCAACCTCAAAGCATTTTCTTTTCGTGTAGTACTTTCTTGTACTATACGTATATCACGACCACTATTCATAAAAACTTGATCAGCCTTTGTGGGTGAGTATACATATTAGCTCCTTGTTTTTAATATGACATTCCCGGTATTGTATAATTAATGGCGAAATGTACGTTTTACTTGCGTATATGTTAATCAGTCTGATTTTCTGAGGGTTTCCTTCGCTAATATCTACGCTAATATTCTTCAGTCAATGACTACGGCAAGCACTCGCCTCTCAGTGCGATAATATAAATATTTTGGTAAAATCGTTGAATAATTTAGGACAAAGGCAGAAGAAAAACCACTAGGAATGATTGAATATTAAAATTCAGTGGCTCAACATTTGCAGGAAGTCATACTACTGAAGGCAGCTCTACAGCGTTATAGACCGCATTATATTAATTCAGGGTGTGCGTTAGAAATCAATATAATCAATCGTACGTTCGGAATCACTAGTAATGCGGTTTTTTAGCGATTCGACTTTTTGGACGCCACAGAGAGGGCAACCGAAAGCTACTATATGTTTTGTGACATCAGAAGTCACAGTCGACGCCGTCAATATTATATATATCGAACGTCAGCAGGTATTAAATAAAATGCATTTTTTACACTATGTCTAACATCCTTTTTGTTTTAACAAACAAACAGGCATCGCGCTTAAGCACTGGTGTCTGGTTTGTCGTTGCGTTTCTTATATACTCGTGGTGAAATGTTCTGTTATTTAACACTTTCATGCACTCATATATTTGCATTGAAGTAATTTGGTACCTTGATTATTTTACCCTGGCTGTTATAATGACTTATCAGAGAATTTTCCTTGCCTTGGTAGGGAGACGTCTCGGCAACAAACTAGCTGCATCAACCACTGTGCGCACTATACGGCTTACGCGTTAGTTCCAATAAAGGCATGCCCATTTAGCGATCGCAAGCTTCAATCGACATAGAAATTTACAATATATATATATATATATATACACCGTATATATACATATATGTAATAGATAAATCTCGAGAACGAGGGATGTATGCTATGTAAAGACCCGAGGACGCGCAGCGTCCGAGGGCTTTATATCGCATACATCCCGACGTCCGAGGGATTTATCTGACTTAATTTATTATTGAGGAGGTTTTCCAACAAAGTTTTGTCTTTTTTTTCCACCTTGGACAAAGATTTTCCTTGTTTTTTTCTTCATTTCGTATCTAATTATTATTCAAGGTCTTTATGCGATATAAAGACCTCGGAAGAACAAAGAAAACCGACTCGATAATAAATTAAATATATACACACACACCGTATATATATAATATATATAGTTTTCTTTAGAAGAGCTTGTGGAGGAGGCAACTGACAAGTAATGAACTGTCAGTTAAGCTACTTGGCTCTCTGTGCATGACATCGGATGCAAAACTCGATCATGCAGTCCGCGCGCGATTTATACATGTTTTCATGCTTTCATATTTTTATGTACCTTATGTCTATGCAAGACAGAACAGTTATGGCTTTGGCTGGGAAATACTGTTTCGATGTTTTAACAATTTTTGATAACTTAACGTAGATAATAGAAATTAACTTTATATATATGTAATATGTATGTCATGTAGTTGTAGTTAGTGTCACGTTTCTTTGTATCCTATATACCAAAGCTGGTATTGATGTTGTTGATCAAATAAATATGCTTCGAATTTAGTAGCCTTTTAACTTGGATAAGACTTTCATTCATGTTGGGCTCGGTTGTTTAAAAGGCGATTAGTTTATATCCCTTATCCTAGATTAGTGTCTTCAATAGATTAATGTGGTGAGAGGAATGCAGGAGTGTTGACTTGGTGAAAGGAAGAGTCAACTGCACTGAACGAACACAGCGAGCAACCAAGAAAAACAAATGCCGCACATTTTTTTAGTTTGTAAGTACTTCAATAAAAAACATGGTGCAAACTGCTGAACAGGTTTTTAAATTGCGATCAAGAAGCATCCAAATAGATAAACTATTGGAATTAAATCCTTTAGGGGTACGAAAATCTGATAATCCGCTAATTTGTTTGGTCAAATGCGTTAATCCGCAGTTATAAGTTTTGTTGAACTTTCCGACTGTTCGCACGTTTCTCGTCCATGATCATTTCCTTCTCCCATTACAATCAGAAACAGGAATAAGAGCCAGGTTGTATCGTGTATCGCTGTATCGCGTGTATCGCTTTTTAGTGTTAACCGAAAATAACAAGCAAAAATCCATAATCTAAGGTCAATTATTGTAAATGCGCAATCCACCATGCACTTTTACAGGATCTATACAAATCCGACAGAAATTTTGACTAGAACCGAAATTCACACTGGTTTTTAGGACCAAATCCGCCGATCCGCAATGCTATTAATTCACCCCTCCCGACAATCAGCTACAGGTTATATAGTCACAGGTTATACAAATTTTGAATTTTTTTAAGACATCGCAAAAGCTCGAACTAAAGTAAACAAAATTGACATAATTAAGTCAAACAAATAACAGATTAGACTATATATAATCGGCTTTTGTACAACTGAAGCCTGCTCAATCTCTATACACTAGACTCACTCTATGGCATATAATTTAAAGCCTCGTCACTCGTATTTTATGTTTTAAATACATCAGGGAATATTCTAATCAAATGTATCAAGCTTGAGACAGAATGACAAATAGAAGATCAGTAGAACTATACGTAAAATCAGATCAGAGTCGATCGACTTGTGAACATATAATAATCAACTTTTTTAGCACTATGGTTACAGCAGGTTACTACTCGAAATAATGATACGGTTTATTTTCATATGTCATAATATTTGCTAGTTTCATTTCCTATATAGCGTCGCGGTCTTCTGTGGGGTTGTTTATTTAAAGATAGTTGTATGATTATAATTATTTTCTTAACAAATAGTATAACAAACATGTTGATAAATGTACATGCAGTGTATATCGACTGCTACAGCCTGCGCAAATCAATCTCGCGTGGTGCGTGAATGTTTCTGACTCGGGGAGTTCCACCTTGCGATAGGCATGAAGCTTAGTCAAGTACAACTTGTTATGCTGCGTTGCTGTGACAACACTCAGTTATCATGCATACGTATATTAAAAGCATAATTGACATATTGTTTCAACAATATTGTTGTGGAACAAGTTTATCTTTTTTACTTTGTCTCTTTGCCTGGAAGAAAAATTATTTATTATGAAAGCCGACAAGAATCTTCTCCTCAACAAAAGAACTGAAATATTTTCAAAATGACGCCACAGGAATAAATTTTGCAAGTAACACCAAGCGCACCAAGCAGAACGATGACATCATCAACCCACATTTAAATGAATAGTCAAAACAGGTTCCCTATATACTAGTTACTCGGGCTACCGCAGGTAGACGAGTCTGCGGGTAGACGAGTCTAGGTTTCGGTCGTGTTATTGGTATTATTAAAAGTATTGTTTTTTTGGGGTCGCGATATTGCCCCAGCAGGCTTTGCGAAACCGAGATTTCACTTTCATGGCGAGTTGTCTCTTGAACGAAGCTTTTCTTGCCATTTTATCGATGTTTTTGAATATTTCCACGACATTTCTTGGCACACTACCCAGCAGTCGTCTCAAACAGAGATGTCAGAGTAGTCAGACTGTCAGCGAATCAAGGTGTATTAAAAATAATTGGAAACTTTAAACTGAAGGAGTGAAGGACGTCAGAGAACAGTCATGTTTAATAATTGCGAAACCGAGGTTGTCTCTTTTGAACGAAGCTTTTATTGCCATTTTATCGATGTTTTTGAATATTTGCAAGACATTTCACTGTTTCTCAGTTGTTTACTTGTTTGAATAGCTTTGCAAGTGACCGAGTTATAGTTGATCAGTAATGCGGCTGACAATTGGCTTCAATTCATCATAAAGCTTTACAATGTTTACAACTGCACACGCATGCGATCGCGGTAGACCTAGTACGTAAAAGATGACGAGCTATTTCAAAACAGGTTGGTCCTGGCCTTGCTGCTTTATAGTTCGACAACTACAAAATGCAAGCATAATAATAAGCACCGAATAGAGCAAATACCGGTAAGATAATAAGATATCAATATGTTGAACATGTTCAGTGCATGTCTAGATCTCGCGTGTCGTATTACATTTGGAAACGTGTGTTTTAAAACATGTTTAAATATTTTCTATTTGTCAAGAGAAAACTCTACTTGTCCGGTATGGTTCGTCACTCGGAGTAACACCTATAATATCATTATTCTCCACCCGAGTAATTCATTGTCCCGTAATAATTGTTCTAAATCTATATGTATAAAGACTAATGTCTCGATATTGAAGAAACTAGTATCTGTTTCGAAATATCAAATAACCCAAGTACCATTATTCGACCACCAGTTCCCAACTTGACCTGTAGCTCAGTCGGTAGAGCGTCGGACTAGTAAACCGAAGGTCGCGGGTTCGAATCCCAGCCGGGTCAAGTAGAGTTTTCTCTACAGGCTTGTCCGGTATGGTTCGTCACTCGGAGTAACACCCTAATATCATTATATATATATGTATATTTAGTATCAACCATAGTTAATATAGAAAATAAACATGGTTTGGAAACCCGGCAAACTTCAAAGCGGTTAACAATCAAGCTACGATTCATGTTGAAAGGTACATGAAGGTGCCAAATCCTTTGTTTTAGGTTTATTAATATTTAAACAGTACGGTTGAGTGGTTGAACCCAAACGTTGCTATTGGATGATTGCTTCATTATACAGAAAACACAATATGTTCAGTAACCGTGAAAGCGAAAAAATTTCCATAAACCTGAACAAAAACATAAAACAATAACTTTTGTTAAATCAACCAACTAGTGGTCTATTACAAATTCGGCATTCTGATTAGACGGCCGCTAGTAGCGTTATCCAATGACAAACCTTCTTATAACTGGAATATTCCTGTCCTGACCAATCAGAAGCCACGACATATTCACGCTGCGAGCAAAACTTGGAAACAAGGCCAAACATAGCGTTCGCTAAAATTTATATACGAGTAATGAAATCATGAAAACATTGGCCCAAAAGTAATGCAAATTTGTTCAGTTTGACATTTTCGAATAAGAAAATGAATTCGCTTATGCCTCTACACCAAATTTGAAGCAAAGTAATTCGTTTGTTGTGAGCGATTGTTTATCACGTGCCATCGAGCTACTCGCCTAATCTACATTTTAAATGGGGAGACTTCTGCAAACAAAAAGGTAAAACTATGGAAGGGCCACGTGGAGCTATGCCCGAATTTTCAGGTTTGATGACGTCGCACCCAAAAATGTGGGCGTGGCACCCCAAAACCGCAGGTAGGTAGGTAGGTAGGTAGGTAGGTAGGTAGGTAGGTAGGTAGGTAGGTAGATATAAATCAGTGGGAAAAAATACTTGATCAAAGTCGCAATGTTTGCGACGACGCTTCAGAAAAGCTGGATTTCCACTAAGTGTAAAATGTCGTGCGCTGGACTTTTCTATTGTACAAATTGAATAGTTTTCTACTTCGTTCCGCATGAAAACTCACAAGACAAAAGAAAAATGTCGAGCGCGCGACATTTTACACTTAGTGGAAATCCAGCTTAAGGCGGCATGAGTATTATTTGTCTAGCCAGCCATCTATGCGTCAGTGTCACTTGCGAAACAATTCACACTCTTAATTAACGTTAACTCATAGCTATGATTAATTGAAATTTTGGGCAGATCAAGCCGATTTGCGTGTTTGTCGCGCGACCTTCTAGCCTTATAGCTCAACGACCTCGTGGCTGTGACGTTCCACGTGCATGACAGACTTGATGCATACCTTAATAATTCAGAGCATTGGTATATGTTTCTCTAGGCTATAGCCAATAATTGCGTACGCATACAAACACAGCATAAACAGTGACAGAATATACTTGAAAAAAGGCACTGTTTTTCTTACAACATATTTGCTTACATATTTTGCTATCGTATCGTAGTAATCTAAAATAATTTAGTAATTACGTTTGCGATACTTATATGGCGATAGCCTGTCTGCTGTCACGAAAAACAACTTAACATGTATGCATGCACGCGCTTCATTTTCTGTTCAACTGATTTATAAAGACATTGTTTTTCTTTCAGAATAATTTTTGCTTACAGCAACTACTATGATCACGTTCAGCTAATTCAGCTATGCTGCAAAGAGTTTAAATAAACGCATATTATTATTATTATTATTATTATTATTATTATTATTATTATTATTATTATTATTATTATTATTATTATTATTATTATTATTATTATTATTATTATCATGTTAATCTAAATATAGTAAATACTTTTCTAATATATGCATGGCGATAGCTCGTCTGCGTGGGACCACAACGGACGTTATAAATTGTGGATAGGTTTTCGAGCATATTATATACATATACAGAATGAATGAATGAATGAATGTCGTGTTTCTGCATGACGTACTGGCTGGAAATAGAATTGTAGGCTAAGTTTCGTGTTGACGTGCTTCAGTCTACTCAGAGTTTTAGGTTATTTAGGGGTTACTTTGTCATGGTTATTTTGCCTTAGGGACCAATTTTCGGCGTGGTTATTTTGTTACGGTTATTAGGGACCAATTCAGGCTGAGAGGCAGAGTTAGCGGCGTCAAGCTGTTTTGTAAAGCAAGTATAAAATACTTTTCTGGTCCCCATTCAACTTTTCAATTCACCTTTATTTACACTGTTTTGGGACAATTTACAATAAAAATATAGTATAGAAAACACCAGAGCAAGCCGAAAAGATATGAATCAACACATTGAAATTCGTACAAATGATGTGAACAACAGCCGGCAGAGGAACTGACAGAAGCTTTCAAACTGGTTGCTGGCAATGTACTTAAGCCCTATAATGTAAGCAGATTTAGCTCATAATTACAAAAATATCGAGTAAATAGAAATAAGACAATTACAATCTCCAGGTTGGTTCCCAGTTAAGTTAAATGATTAAATGTGAATTTGCTTGGGACAACTCGATATGTCCATGCAGTATATAAACGCGCTCTATTTTTTTTTATTTATTTCATTTTTGGATAGGGTGGCTGGGGTAGATATGAGTATTTCCCTATATATATACCTGTCGTTTCTCGTCAGATTCTCCAAACTTGAAACGAAAAACGGTGCCCTGACGACTAGCCGCTGGCTCGTTAGGTAGCTTTATATTCATGCATGGGTGTCACTTTTTTGTGGCAACCGCGTACGCCACGGACACAGAAACGTGGACTCTGGGAACGAGAATTGACGCGCCGGCATTGAGCATTCACTGCAGGTAGATACATTTGTGGTGCCCTGATGCGTGCTAGCAGCTAGTTCGTCAATCAGCTTTAGAATTTTGCTCTAAGTTTATGCAGAATTGATAGCCATGGCCCACAGCCTCACAAACTTCATGGGCTCTGGCATTGTCGCATTGAGAATGGAAGCGATGTTTTTTAACGCGAGGAATTTAGGCGGCTTTTTGACGATCTCCGTGAAGCGACGCGTTCGGCAGCTAAACACAATTGCACAAAATTGCAGTGCCCTGACAAACGTTACCGGCTAGATTGTAAGGCAGCTTTATACTGGCTACAGTGCCCTGACAAGCCATTCACTGCCCCGACGACTTGTTAAGTAGCTTTATATTCTGGGTGCATGCCAACCTCGTACCCAGGGTCTTATCTCCGCTCCCCCGCCCTCGCCCACCGCTGCGAAAAGACCCTGGTCACGTGTCGTCTATCAAAATTTTCGACTGTGGGAGTGTCCCCTGCGTATCAATGCTTGACGTCGCTGGAATGGTCGAAGAAATGCATGTATACGTATGTTGTTTTGTTTTCTGGTATTCGATTTTGAAATGAATCGTTAAACCGGTGATACGATTTTAAAATTGAAACAAATTGTTTTGACAGCTATTGTTTTTAGTTTATAATAAATCGCTCCATTCACGTGGCACAGAAGCCCACAGCTGTTTCGAGTTTCAAATTACCGCGCGCTGTAATTTGCATATATATGCATATATTACCAACTGTTGAGAGAAGCGCCGCGATCCCAGCTTACACAACTGTTAATTTTCAGTCAAGCTCGATATAATAAAACAAAAAAAGAGGCGTCAGAGTTGGGCTCCCTGTGGTTTTAAACTGTAGCTTTCACGATTCAGTTGAAAACTTGTAGAGATACATTTTCGTTTATATCCAATTGTTGACAGGAAAATGATTTAAATCGTGTGTGCATGGACGCGCAGCTGCATTGCTGCCAGTCAGTATACACAAGGCCAAGGGCAAGGCAGTACGTTATAAGGGCGTTTTTTTAATTGTAAACATGCATAAATATCATATACGCGGTGACGGTCGATCATATGTATTCATGATGTCTTAACGTCTACAACTTGTACTGTCAGAGTACAATTGCAGTCTTGGCGCAGAAACCCGACCATAATCTGAGAAGGTCAGCCACACACTTCAGGCATCTCAGCAGTCCCGATAACAAGCTCTACTACTGACAGGAATTGCTAGTAAAATGTGAGTATATGACACTGATAATATACTGAGAGGTACTGAAGACGTCAGTTTAATTTTGAGCACGACACTCATACACAAAAATTCCTCACGTCTATATGTTTCTGTCCATTAAACCCGCATATGCAGCCCTCAGCTAACGGTTACACTGAGTCAATACACTAACTATTTGCTTTCGATCTGGTACGTGAAGACAAATGAGAATCGATTCCGTGACAATGTTCTTCGGGCAATTTTTTTACTATGTAGTAGATCTCGTGATTGCTAATTTATGGATTCATTGTAATGCAAGTTGAAAAAATAAAGGCAACCGCGGTAATAGGCAATAGCCGCTTGCATTTGTTCCTTATAACAATAACGGCTGGGGTTGTACAGTACTACAGGGTGGCCGCGTACGCTTAATTTGTTAATTATGGCTTCGCCTGTCATAAATCGGCATGTCAGGCATACATCAGTGACCACTCACTGGTAATATCAGTGACTAGAAATTGACGATACCGAAAAAGATGGTGGCGGTATATTTAACCACAATGTTCTGCGACCTCAAATCATCTCAAATAACTAAACATTGTTTATCATGATAAGATGGATTAAGTAAGCAAGCTGACTTCATTCCTACCAAAGTTGATCGTTTTAAAAGTTAAAACCATACATATCTTCTTTTTCGGTACGACCGATTACAAGTGAACGCGGTGCTTATAGACACGGACGGTGACCGGAAGAACAGGAATATACAATATAGAACTACTGAACCGCGTATTCTTTGAAAATACTTTTTTACCCAAAACAAAGGCTATGAATAATCACATATCTAAACTGTTAGCTCATAAGCTTAAATTTCATCTTTATTTAAAATACCCTTAAAATACAAGTTTTCTACTTTAAAAGTATGACTCATTGTAGTAAAACAACGATGACAGGCCTCAACGTTCTACAGTGTGTATCAAAAAAATTCGAACCCTTAGAAAATGAATTAGCATTCTTTTCAAACAACCTATTCAGTGTAGTAGTTTGAAAGCCCTAAGGACTTCGCTGAACCCACAGATGCGTAAAACACACGGTCTTATACACCTGAGAAATTAAGATAACTTGAAGTGTATGCATGGTGAAAGTATTTAAAAGCTTTTTCGCTTCGTTTAACTTATGTGCTGATTAATTTATAACGCAGCGCTTTTAGGGCTTTCAAACTACTACAATAGGTTGTTTGAAAAGAATGAAAATTCATTTTCTAAGGGTTCGAATTTTTTTGATACACACTGTAGAAGTTCCCGTCGTCTCAAGAACGTGAAAATGCTCTCAATGACGTCTTGTGTAGAACGACAACGGCGTTCACTTTGCTCTTGGAATTTTAAATTGCTCATTATCGATTGTTTTGAATGAAAAATGCTATTGAATTAAAACGCCGTCCGTGGCAGTAAAACGTCTGTTGCTTAAGCTCTCTATATCTTTATACAAAAGAACCCAACTCCACACCAGACATTTTTATTGAAAGTCATAATAAAAGAACTATTATATATGTTTTATGCAAATTCAAACAATTAAATATGTATTTGGTGCATGTCTTCATGTTCCTTATATGTCATGAACATTCAGAAAAATCAAGGTGCTCAAAATGGCATAAACTACTATAGAAAAGCATTGTAAAATAAATAAATATATTTATAGCGTAACTAATGTTTCTTAACGCCAATAAATATTTGCTATTAGTATCAATGATTATTTTCAGCCAAACTGTGGAGAGTTTTGTTAAAAGCGAATATAAAAACATATCATTATGAACTTGCAGAGGGAGAAAATTAGCAGTTTTTGTCTTTTTGAAAACTTATAAAAGGCCTTGCAGATAAACATTTTTAGATATTTTAAGTGCAATGATCAACAGAAAGTGTCTCAAGCTTCAAATATGATCCCTGAATGGAAGGCATTCTTTATAGAATCTTGATTACGCGTATCAGGGGAGCACGGGTGGCGTGTGATATTGGTTAGACGGGGTTAGTACTTGGATGGGTGACCGTCTGGGAATAAAAGTAGCGTGCTGCGTAGGCAGTGTAGAAACAACAATCGAAATGTAGTAACTTAGATTAGATATACTGCCGAAACAGAGAACGTAGGAATCTAACGTTTCGAGCGAAGGCCCTTCGTCAGAGAGAAACGTCAAAGGGCCTTCGCTCGAAACGTTAGATTCCTACGTTCTCTGTTTCGGCAGTAATATATCTAACCTAATTAAGTTACTATATTTCGTCTGGAAATAGCCCTGTTCTCGGGGTGGGGACTCATGTGAGTATAGAGTTTAGTTGGTCTCTCCTGTGCTTCGAGGGTTTTTTGCTGGGTTCTCCGGTTTTTCTCCCTCCATAAAATCAACACCTATATATATAGGTCTTTATACCAGCTCTGCTGAAAAATCTATCCTCCTTAAATAAAGAATAATAGTTTTATAGTGCTATTTCCCCACGTACGTCATGGAATTGTATCATATCATCATACTTGCACATAGCAGTATATATAATGTCATACATCGAACTCAACTACGTTCAAATCATCTGAGTGAGTTGTCCCAGTAGCTCAATGATTAGAGCGTCTCACCGGCGATCAGAAGGTTGTGGGTTCGACTAGTCCCGCTTGGGAACTCAGAATATTTTTCTGATTAAAATCGCTCGAAGAACATTTACACTCAATTCTAGTATCCGAGCTAGCATATTCATCTCTTCTCTTAACAACGTGTATTACGACATTAACATATATCATACTTGCACATAGCAGTATGTAATGTCATACATTGAACTCAACCTACGTTCAAATCATCTGAGTCCCAGTAGCTCAATGATTAGAGCGTCTCACTGGCGATCAGAAGGTTGTGGGTTCGAGTTCCGCTTGGGAACTCAGAAAATATTTCTGAGTAAAATAGCTCGAAGAACATTTACACTCAATAATAGTTTTATTCAGCGAAAGATGGGATATTCTATTTAGCGACACGATATCCCGCCAAGTGTGTTTTTTTTCTCCACCTGTCCGATATACTATCAGATCAGATTTCTCGATCTTATCCGGTTTCAATAAAGTTGCTCTATTTTTACTAGATCTTATCCGTTTTTTAATAATAAAACAAAATCGTTCTATTGTTATATCTGAGTTAAATTGTTTTTTATCAATGCAAAAAAACAAACTGAAATGTGTTTTTTACACCGGGTGAAAAATAAGATTTTTGCTGGACAAATTACTAATTATTAATTAAAAAGCCTTTCATTCGCATTGTTGTTGTGGAATAACTTTGTCTTTTTATGTTCTTTTGATGTTTTATTTGGTTTATGTTTATTTTCTAGCATGATGTGTCGATAGATTCAAATTCATATAGTCTGTGGGTTTACATCATGTTTTTTAATTGTTCAGTCGAAATTTTCGCCGGTTTGTGAACTCAGACCGTTCTATGTATAACTTCTCTGAAGACGGTCCGAGTTTACGAACCGAAAGCTCAGAACAAATATAGAAAAACATGGACTGTAAACCATGCACAAACTATGAATTTATCTTTTCACTCTGTCTAACGTCTGACGATCTTACTATATATAGTCAAGAGAAGACGTCAACCCAGAAAGCATGCACGCATGAAGTGCATGTTAATTATACATATTATCACCAAAGTGGTGTTTTTAAAACAACTTCAACATTTTAATATTTTTTGGCTGAAAATGTCGTGGGTTGCTAGCTATACTTACCTATACAAAAACGTGTTAGCAATTTTTGACTAAATGAGAATTTTGGCGAGTTTTTATTTTTTTGCGTTTTTAATTTAGGACTAATGTGAATTGTGTTATGACTACGATGTCGATGCAATCATTGATAAAAAGGTTTTTCTATAGGAAGCCCGTTATGTAGTTTATAACAACCGACAAAAATTTCAGCAAGAAATATAGTTGTATACACGAAAAACGGAAGTTGTACATATTTTAAAAACATCATTATATGTATTTAACAAATTCGACAACGCGAGTCCGAGTTTTTTATGAGCAAACAGTCGTTTGCACCTATATATAAGTGGAAACACCGCCCGTTAAAACATGTTCAAAACATGTACCCGAACATGTTCAAAAGTTATAATTAACCGTTTTGAACTGATTGACACCGTGGGATTGGCAAGACGTAATTGTCTGATGACACAAACATATACGTATTGATAAGGGAAGCTTAATACGTTTTCATAAGAGGGACTTTTCATGATTAGAACATGTTTTGATGGGCGGTCTTTCCGCTTAGGTGCATGCAAACGACTCAGGGCCGTATTAAGGTGGGGGCGGATGGGGCGGCAGCTCCAGGCCCAAGAGAGAAATAGGCCCTTCTTTTGCCAGACAACAATATTAAATTTAATAATAAATATAGTAAACATTAAACAAATAATGTCATAGCGTGAATAAGTGTTCTTTGCCAATATCACTGTGTCAAAACACAAAAATCAAATTTTTCTGTGGTCCTGGGCCCTAGCCTGTTAGGCTGTTTAGCTCGACTCGGACCGTGCTCGGACTTATCATTCATCACTCCTTATATGTAAGCGGCAAAAACGGAGCAAGAGACTGGTGTGATTACTGAGCGTAATCATCTATTTTTGGCGCCAAAACAGCACGGTTTGAGCTCTGGGAACGAGAAATACGAGAATGGCGCTGATTATCTGAAATTCTGAGTTCGCATCGATGCAACCGACTTTTTAACCAAAACAGTTAGCTTTTAATTTCAAAATGTTTTGGACATCACTTCGAATGTACATACAGCAATTAGCAAAGGTTTCAAAAACACTGTCAGTAACTAAAGAATTATTTGTATCGATTTCCGACAGTTTCGGCGGAGATTTGCAACGTTGTTCATTTAAGGCTGTTTTCCATTGCGTCCGCTTTGCCCGCGCGGGCGGAGCGGGTTTGAAAGTTGGAAATATTTTAACTCCCAAGGCGTACTAAACTATGCACGCTCCGCCCGCGCGGGCAAAACCGACGTAAAGGCCTGGCCAAACGCTTTCAACATTTCATTCAACATCGTTCAACATCGTTGAATTCAACATGTTGAAAGCGTTTGGCCACCCCTGTTGAATGATGTCATGATGTTGAACGGTGTTGAATGGTGTTGAATGATGTTGAACGAAATTTGAACATGTTCAAATTTTCGTTCAACAAGCGTTCAACATTTCTATTGTTCTCAAAATTTTGAAAGGTGTTGAACGCATTTGGCCACATTTCATTCAACTTTGTTGAAAATTTGATGCGCCATGCGGGATATTGTCGATTCCAGCTTTTGTGGTAGCCCGCGTTCAATTAATTGTCATTCATGAATGTTGAACGATGTTGAATTAATTTGGCCACTCGTGCTTTCAACATTATTCAACATCGTTCAACAATGTTGAATGATGTTGAATGCGATGTTGAAAGCGTTTGGCCAGGCCTTAATGGAAAACAACCTTTAAATACATGTAAAAAGAGACAGCTTTGTATTTTATAATTTTGATGACGTCACATAAAAACACTCTACAGTATACAGGGTGAATCAAAAAAAACTGATGCCTTTCATATTCAAATTAGCCACATAGCGGCTGTAATTTGACAGAAGTTCCCTAAATATCTCATGGGTATACGAAGCATATCAAATAAGTGAACCCTAAATATCTCATGGGTATACGAAGCATATCAAATAAGGTTCACTTATTTGATATTCACTTATTTGATATGCTTCGTATACCCATGAGATATTTAGGGTTCACTTATTTGATATGCTTCGTATACCCATGAGATATTTAGGGAACTTCTGTCAAATTACAGCCGCTATGCGGCTAATTTGAATATGAAAGGCATCAGTTTTTTTTGATTCACCCTGTATAGGCCCTGTTGTCTCTTACAACTCCAGGCCCAACAGACCGTTACTCCGGCCCTGAAACGACTGTAGTCAACGAGGCAAAATTTAGTATAACTTTACAAACAAAATTTAATTGAATTATCGCTATAATATATTATTTGAGGTTCGTTCAAAAATATTTTTAACTGTCAACAACAAACGTTCAAGATGAGCCATTTCGGACATTTATCTTGGTGACTTGCATGGTTGCCGGTTCTCCCGTACGGTAAATGAAGGGAAAATAAGATTTTCTGGCTTACATAATTTAACATGGGTTTTACGTACTAGTAAAGAATATATTTCCATTCATGATTTGATATATAAAAATGCAAAAATGTTATAATTAAAAGAAATACTCATTTTAGCCTGCAATGTGCATCACGAAATTTTGTCGATAGCAAGCGTAATTTTAAAAGCTTTTTAAATGTGCGCCGGCTTGTGTGCAGTTATTTCGTTTTAAACGGACACTGATAAACAATTTAACCATTCTAACCGTTAATAATTTCCATTGTGATAATTTTCTGACTGTTTTTAAATTTTCTAGCTGTTTTTGTTTTCTACAGCTGAACTTATTGCTTTGCGAAAGTATTCAATTTCTTCTGTCATTTGCCTACTCCTTTAAATCTCTCTCTCTCTCTCTCTCTCTCTCTCTCTCTCTCTCTCTCTCTCTCTCTCTCTCTCTCTCTCTCTCTCTCTCTCTCTCTCTCTCTCTCTCTCTCTCCCCTAGCTTCTCCCTCTCTCCCTCTCCCTCTCTCCTAGCTTCTCCCTCTCTCCCTCTCCCTCTCCCTCTCCCTCTCCCTCTCCCTATCCCTCTCCCTCTCCCTCTCCCTCTCCCTCTCCCTCTCCCTCTCCCTCTCCCTCTCCCTCTCCCTCTCCCTCTCCCTCTCCCTCTCCCTCTCCCTCTCCCTCTCCCTCTCCCTCTCCCTCTCCCTCTCCCTCTCCCTCTCCCCTCTCCCTCTCCCTCTCCCTCTCCCTCTCCCTCTCCCTCAAACTCTCCCTCTCCCTCTCCCTCTCCCTCTCCCTCTCCCTCTCCTACTAGTAAAGAATATATTTCCATTCATGATTTGATATATAAAAATGCAAAAATGTTATAATTAAAAGAAATACTCATTTTAGCCTGCAATATGCATCACGAAATTTTGTCGATAGCAAGGGTAATTTTAAAAGCTTTTTAAATGTGCGCCGGCTTGTGTGCAGTTAACTGTTTTTTACATTTTCTAGCTGTTTTTCCCCCTCCCCCTCCCCCTACCCCTCCCCCTCCCCCTCCCCCTCCCCCTCCCCCTCCCCCTCCCCCTCCCCCTCCCCTCCCCCTCCCCCTCCCCTCCCCCTCCCCCTCCCCCTCCCCCTCCCCCTCCCCCTCCCCCTCCCCCCTCCCCCTCCCCCTCCCCCTCCCCCCTCCCCTCCCCCTCCCCCTCCCCCTCCCCCTCCCCCTCCCCCTCCCCCCTCCCCCTCCCCCTCCCCCTCCCCCTCCCCCTCCCCCTCCCCCTCCCCCTCCCCCCCCCCTCCCCCTCCCCCTCCCCCTCCCCCTCCCCCTCCCCCCCCCTCCCCTCCCCCTCCCCCTCCCCCTCCCCCTCCCCCTCCCCCTCCCCCTCCCCCTCCCCCTCCCCCTCCCCCTCCCCCTCCCCCTCCCCCTCCCCCTCCCCCTCCCCCTCCCCCTCCCCCTCCCCCTCCCCCTCCCCCCCCCCTGCATATGGGGTGACAATATCACTAATGCCTACAACTCAAAATTTAAATTTACAATTTCCTTTAATTTTCCAAATTGAAAACCCACTCAACAATAGCAATCAACAATAGCCAATCAACAATAGTGATTTGCTAGAATTCCGTACGGAGAAACACAAGAATGGTTATAATTCACTTCTGCCCCCCAACCCCCCATTGTGTAATTGCTTTATCGCTGGGTGTCCACGCATCATTATTTCTTAATATCGAAGCAACTTATCAAAGCTTGTTGGTCTATTTCTTTCAGTGCGTTGAAGGATCGGTGCAAAAGATACGAAACATAAAAGTACTAGAGCACTAAAGAAACAGACTTTGACTGAGGCAGGTGAGTGAGATTCGTCAACCAATTTCCAATCTGGCTTTATATATTAAGTAGTGTAAGAAGGCGTCTTGAAACTGTACATATTTAGGCTAGAAATGAATGTGAATCCTAATAATCAAGTAAAACGTATAGTGATATATGTGCGTTGTTGTTTAACATATATAGTATAACACTATAACAAACATATTGATTAAATGCTATAATATACTAAATATTTCGAATAAGTGACAGATACCCTGACTTCAAAATTTTTGAATTAAGAAATCATGCAGTTTCTCGTATCGTCTAGTGGCAACGTTATATTACAGTTTGTGCATGGTGTGTCTATACTTTTCATGAAAATGGAAATTTATCGTCATAATTAAGCGTGTTTGCATAGCCTTATTTTTCTGTCATGGTAAACACATTAAGGCTTTAAAGTTAAGTGCTACTGCTAGAACATGTCAATGTGCTCTAAATACATGCATTGAGGACATTTTTCTCATGGGAATTTTTGAAGGAAGTCTGGAACGAATATAGAGACGGAGATCTTAACGAATTTCCACAAGCCACTTCTAATCTGTCTTACTAACATTGCCCAGTACGTTAATTCTGTGGCATTTGATTATCGGTATATATATATATATATATATAATTCATGAGGAAAACACAAAGAAGATCCATGTTTAATGAGGGTCTATATATGCGTGATATAGATTCCTCTTGATTTGCATAAACTTTAGCTTTGCTTTTCAAGTCATCGCAAGTTGGCAGTCACGCTATCTCAGCCAGCCGCTCTGAATAATTTCCCGAAAATATCATGTACCGTGACAAAGTTAAAACTTGTTTAAAACACTCATGAAACCTTTATTTTGTTAATTTGGGTCTTCGAACAACCGCCACAGAAATTCGTGACTGCCAACTTGCGATGGCTTGCGTTCTCGTTTGATTAGGGCTTTAGACAACGGTTTTTTTTAGAAAAATTACTACGTCAATTAACTTACGAAATAGATCGTTTTAGAAGTAACTTACAGAATTCGTGTCCACTCGGCTTCGCCTCGTGCCTGCATGTATACCCCGATACAGAACGGCCACTCATTCTGTACATAGTGTATATATATATATATATAGTTCAATCTACAGACACGGTGTTTCGCTGTACAACAGCTCATCAGTGTAGCTTGGAACAATCTGAATGAATTTCATCAATTACTTATACACATGCGATCGTCGGTGACAACCGCATGTGGGACAGCATCGGTGAAATACATTCAGATAGCGTGAAGTGCGCATGGGCCCAGAGTGCTCAAACTTCCACAAGGGTAGTGAGCGTTGCATTATCGTTGCATTATTTATAATTATATGCATGTATTAGTCAGATTACAATTTGATACTACGCTGTACCTTTATTTTATCACACTGAAATCGCCAATCCGTATAGGGGAGGAAGGGGCTATAATATAGAAAGAAAAAAAATTGTTTTCTGGTGCTAAAAAGGCACTTAGTCCACTTAGAGAAGGATTTCGAGCAGACACTTAGAGAAGGGCTATAGATAGAAATTGTGAGAAGCACTTAAAAGAGAAATTCTGCATGGTAAGCGTATCCAAATTAATACGTGTTGTAACCAGGAAAAAATAACATGTACGTCTTGACTTAAATTGGCCAACACAACACGCCTACAGTGACACGCTTTAAAACACCAAATGTTTGTCGCAAAGTACTTAGTCCAATGAGTAAAATGTAGTCTTTTTTTACATTTGATGGAAGATAAAATTTGCAGGCAGGCCGTGACAATTATGGGAAGTTAAGATGCGACAGCATCAAAATAATGCTTGATAGAGTTTAGAAAAAGCTACAGGCTACACAACTTCTGTTGGATCGTCCTATATTTAAAGAACTCAGGTGCATTATATATATATTTAAAAAACTCATTAATAATTCATGAGGAAAACACAAAAGAAATCAATACCGTAGCAGAGGTTGTAAATCGGATACAGAATCGTCCTGATTTACATAAACTTTAGCTTCGATTTTCTCGGCTAAAATAGAGTATATCGCTAAAATAGTTGGTGAACTTGATTACTTAGATGCATTTGTATTTTAAGAAAGATACAGCATGAGCAGCCGATCTGTATCTGATTTACTACGGCTCGCTTTCGGCTCGCCTTGTAAATCAGATACAGATCGGCTGCTCATGCTGTATCTATTACATATATATATAGCTCGAAGAGTGCTCGATACTTTTTGGTAGAGCGGATAGTTATTGATATTCACTTAAAACTGAATATACATTGCTACTTCAAGTTTCATGCCCGTAGGCAATCTTCAGGCAAAAGTGGAACCCGTTAATTCATTGAACTGTTTGCTGACGCATGCGCATAGTCTTGCGTAAGCTGGCGTGACTTATTTTTTTTCTTCGCGCGGTGGATATTTCCCGCCAAAAATCTTCTCTGGTGGCGGCGCTTGGAAAAAACTTCACATCTTTTGTTTAGCAGATTCTTCTTGTCGGCTTTAATGATGTACAACTTCTCGTAGTTGCAAAGATTACAACGCTTTCCCCCGGTTGCGTACGATGCAGCACGTCTTAAGATTGACCAGCTATAATGTTATAAGGCCGTCCGCTTTGCTTCAAACCCCACACATATTTCGACAATTCCGTTTCGTTCGAGTACGTCGTGTTTTTAAGGGACTTCTGATGGTTTTTAAAGCGTTCTTTGAAACTATTGGCGGTCATGCCGATATATCTCTTTGTTTCACCATTATCTCTTGCAACCACCTTCGCTTGGTATACGACGCTGCTGATCAAGCAATTACCTCGTAGCGGACATCCGTCATTCTTTCTGCAGTTGCATTTGTTTTCTGGTGGAGTTGCTGCTGGTTTCGAAAGGATTTTGGTGTTGTGGACTGATATACGCTTTTCAAATTATTCATGCAGCTATAACTAACTTTTACCGTATTTCTATTAAAGATCTTGTGTAGGGCGTTTGACCTAGGAATGTGGATGTCGATGAGACGTAGGAAATCTTTACCGATGTTAGTCTTAACATTCCTGCTGTAGGGGAGATTGAACCATATAATATTTCTTCGCCGTTTTCTTCTGCATATGTCCGATATGTCGTTTTCGTTGTTGCTGTTAGTATATCGTAAAGTGGTATGGAAGTTGCTGCCATGAAGTGCGTTTTAGAGCGTACAGATTCTTCGCCTGCCGGATTGCTGATCGGATGAAAGTCGCGAGAGTCGTTTGTTGATAGATGTTGGTAGTTGCTTTATGATTTATGGTGGACGGTTGAAAGAGGTTCGTTGTCTGGTTTCCTGTATATATGGTCGGTAGTTTCCGTCAGTTAAGTTCAACGTGATGTCTAGGAAGTTGACAGAGAAGATTTTACACAGTTCTAAAAGTTTGAAAAGTCATATATATATACATATATATATATACAAACGAGCACGTGTGATTTTGTTCACGGAATGTCGGAAAGTGCTCAATACCATAAAGGTAGAGCGAATATACAGATCGCCCCGCGTGAAACTGACAGTTGCGACACTCAACATTTTGAGGTAAGCCCACTTAAACTATATATATATATATACATATTAGTCAGATTACAATTTGATACTACGCTGTACCTTTATTTTATCACACTGAAATCGCCAATCCGTATAGGGGAGGAAGGGGCTATAATATAGAAAATTAACTGGGTGAATAAGAATTGTTTTCTGGTGCCAAAAAGGCACTTAGTCCACTTAGAGAAGGATTTCGAGCAGGCACTTAGAGAAGGGCTATAGATAGAAATTGTGAGAAGTACTTAAAATTGACTTAAATTGGCCAACACAACACGCCTACAGTGACACGCTTTAAAACACCAAATGTTTGTCGCAAAGTACTTTGTCCAATGAGTAAAATATAGTCTTTTTTTACATTTGATGGAAGATAAAATTTGCAATGAATTAGAACTTATCACTAGTATACATCAGAAAAGCCAACCACCCACATGCAGGCAGTGACAATTATGAGAAGTTACGATCTTCATATATTGTGCGACAGCCCGCTTCACAAAATAATGCTTGATAGAGTTTAGAAAAAGCTACAGGCTACACAATGTGTATATTTTGTCTTTTTTTGTCTCTCTCGACTTCTTTGTCTCGACTCTGTAGTGTCTTACAATACAATACAATACAATATTTAATTGACCACTCCCCATAGGGGCTTTTCAGGGACAATGTACTAAATAATACAACGTAATAAAAATCGCTACCTAAAGTATTTACAATGTTAAGAATTAGATACAAGAAACATAATTAGAATACTGCAAGATATAATATGCCTTATGATAGAAAGCTATCTAGTAGGTCTCTTTTTAATTTACATTTAAATTCCCGAATTGTCTCGCTTAATTTTAGTTCTGGACGTAATTCGTTCCATATTTTTACAGCGCGATAATGAAAGGTTCTCTGACCTGTTGCGCTTTTAAAAAGTGGAATGTTTAATTGATTAGCTTTTCTAGTTGACCTTCCACTTATACTCTAGTTAAAAATTGAGAACTTAAATAAATAGGCGCCATTCCAGTCATGCATTTAAACGTAAGGATAGCGTCACGATAATAAAGTTGTAATGTCTTGGGAATAGCCTTTATATATATATATTGTAATGTATGTAAATTATGTAAGGTAAGCCTATAACAAAGACCTAACCTTGTGGCACGTTAGGGAGATGTTATTGTATGTAATAAAGAACTACAATGGCGGCGAAGATGTACCAGAGACGTAGCCAGGATTTTGAAAGGGGAGGAGCGAAACATCTTGGGCGAAACATTTTGAAATGTAGAGTCTCTAAAATGGCATTTCCTACATTTTGGGAGAAGATTTTACACAATTCTGAAAGTTTGAAAAGTCATAAAATACTAAAAAAAAACAAAAACCCGTTGAGTTAGTTACATGCGTGCGATACATACCGAGACTGGATTAGGAGCCAAGGAAGGTACCATTTCATATTATTAATCACTAGCGTCAGAAGAGCGACTGAGATGCAGTCAATAACCGCTGAGTAAATCACCTGTGCATCTGAGTACGAGTGCTCAAAACAAAATTTCATCATGCAAAGGGGGGAAGCGACCGCTCCCACCGCTCCCCCTCTGGCTGTCCCTGAGATGTACTAAACTAGACGATGGAAGCAAGTATCAACTTCTTGCCATTTGACCCGGATTTGGAACCGACGACAACAGGCATACGGTTCAAGAAATATCTGGAGAGATTTAGGAATTATCTTGTGGCGATTGATGTGAAAGATAAAGCAAGGAAAAGAGCGATATTTCTACACTGTGCTGGGGTAAAGGTGCAAGATATATTTGACACGCTAGAAGAAACGGGGAAGATTTTGAGACGGCCGGCGAGAAGCTTCAAGAGTATTTTGAGCCGAAGAAACACCCGCTGCATAACATATACCAATTTCGACAGATAGTACAAGAGCAAGAAGAATCGTACAATGATTACTGCACAAGATTAAAGTTAGCGGCAAAAACATGCGAATTTCCAGTAGGATGGCGTGATACGGAGATACAACTTCAATTGATCGAAAAGGGCCGATCGAAGAGAATCAGAAGACAACTATAGTTACTAAGTATTCAATGAGGAACTAGATAGTGGAGCGATCCACCCAGAACCGAAACCAGGACAATATTCGAACTAGAAGCTAAGGCTACGTCCACACGTATACGTTTTCGTAGCGTTTTCATATATAGAATAGAAAACCGATCGTCTACTTACCTGAAACAATATGAAAACGCTACGAAAACGTATACGTGTGGACGTAGCCTAAGATGTACCCGAAGTAGAGTTAGAACAAAAGATACATTATACAAAGATATATGTGATTAGTTTGAACATGGGGGAGATGTAGTGTCTTGGGAATAGCCTTTATATACAGTGTGTATCAAAAAAACCTGAACCCTTAGAAAACAACCTATTGTAGTAGTTTGAAAGCCCTAAAAGCGCTGCGTTATAAATGAATCAGCACATAAGTTAAACGAAGCGAAAAAGCTTTTAAATACTTTCACCATGCATACACTTAACAGTTATACCATGAGCTCGAGTCGTATATGAGCTCATAGCCAACGAGGCGCTTCGCCAAGTTGGCTATTAGTTCGTATACGACGAGAGCGAATGGTATAACTCTTTTATTATATAGCCAAGCACTGTACAAGAGACAAAATTACATGCAGCGAAATGTTTCAAACGACAAACTTCCGGCATAGGTAACTAATACTTCCGCCATGCGTAATGATGCATTCACATAGAGTTTCTCGCTGAGCTGTTCGGTAAACAGCTTTGAAATGTTGCATAAATGTTGCTCGAGAGGCAAAAAATGTGTTAAGCAGATCAACAAAAAAGATTGAAAGGTACCTTTATGAAGTCAAAAGGTGGGTCAGTTGTTTATATTAGCGTTGCTGTCGTGAAAAAGGTTTTGATTTCATGCAAAAATGAAACTGAAACACCTTCGGCAGTGAAACTAAATTACTTAGTTGGTTGTTTTTGAAAAAGAACATGCCTTTTACTACTCCAAATGCTTATCTAAATAAAAAATGTCTCTTTACTGGTGATCTCCTATGAAATGTGTGTTGTAAGCTTCATTTTAACTGTGAGTTTCTTTGTTTGGCAACAAATTAATATCAACCCGTTAATTTAGTCAGGTTTTTGAAGTAAAAATACGTAATTTTTAGGTGAATTTTACCATTTACCATGCTAAATTGTGTATTTGTTGATGTATTTTTACACAATGTTGTTTTTTTATACATTGGTTTGAGGGTGTTGATGTTTTTCTGTATAAAAATCCGTCAATTTCAACTCTTTTCGGCAGTTTAAAAAAACGTGCCGCCATCTTCTTTTTCCTCTACTACACACGTAAAAACGCGCAAGCTGTTACAGACCTGCAAGCAAGTTGTTACAAGGCTGTTTAACAGGCTGTCACCGTCATGTGTTCGCACTGGCTGTCCCAGTCTTGTTAACATGTCTGTAGCAGGTTGTTGACAACTTGTAACAAGGCTGATGACTCCAACAGGCTGATGACAAGTTGTTCCAACAACCTGTTACCGCTCTGCACTCAACAAGTTGTTAACAGGTTGATGCTAACAAGGTTGTAGCAGCTTCTTGAATGAACAGCATTGTTACAACCTGTTAACAGCCTTGCTACGGACCTGTTGCGAACACATCCTGTTGACAAGCTGTGAGATTTTTACGTGTGTAGTAGGATATGAGCTGATAGCCTGGTAGTAGGGAACCAATCAGATTACGCAAAAGCTCATATCCGATAGCATGTAAAATAATAATTCAAGTTATCTTAATTTCCCAGGTGTATAAGACCGTGTGTTTTACGCATCTGTGGGTTCAGCGAAGTGCTTAGGGCTTTCAAACTACTACAATAGGTTGTTTTCTAAGGGTCCAGGTTGTTTGATACACACTGTATATATATATATATACAAAGTATGAAGTATAGTTTACCTTAAAGTCTTCGCTACCAGAGGTTTCACCCTAAACGGGATCATCAGGCGACTGAAAAATATCGGTTAGAGCGTGGGTGTGGGGCGTCGAAACGTTGCGCGCATTCCTTTGATTGTTTAGGTTGTGCGCGCAACGTTTCGACGCCCACACCCACGCTCCAAAGGAATGCGCCGGACGTTTCGACGCCCACACCCACGCCCCAACCAACGCATTTAAGCAGCCCATCATAAATGATCCCATTTAGGGTGAAACCTCTGGTAGCGAAGACTTTAAGGTAAACTATACTTCATACTTTGTATTTTGCTCTATCTATATATGGTATTGAGCACTCTCTAACATTTCGTGAACCAAAACTCACTTGTGTTGTTTTGTTCGCGAAATGTCGAAAAGTGCTCAATACCGTAAAGATAGAGCGAATATACTATATAAGTGGGCTTACCTCAAATGTTGATGGTCGCTACTGTCAGTTTCACGCTGGGCGATCGATGAAACTGACAGTAGCGACCATCAACATTTGAGGTAAGCCCACTTATAGTATATATATATATATATATAGCTATTGTAATGTATGTAAATTATGTAAGGTAAAGCCTATAAAGGCCTACCCTTGTGGCACGTTAGGGAGATGTTATTGTATGTAATAAAGAACTGGTATTCTACAGACTCGACTTTTTTTTTGTCGACTCTCGACTTTTAGTCTCGACACTCGACTTTGGTTACACTCAACGCGAAAATATCGATTTTCACAAAAATTACAGGTCTCTCAGAAATGGGCTTGCTGCATGTACTTTAACCCAGACATTGCTATCTTGATCTGAAATTTCAGGTTATAGCCCATGCATATTGACGCTAAAAAGTGTGTGGAACGAGTTAACACTCGATCCTTACTGACCATATCGTTTGTATTTGAACCATGCATTTAATATTTGGTATTTTTTACCCCTGTATAAAAGAATTAAACCGTTATTTAATTCCGTTAATCCCAAGTATATCGATCGTTTTGCGTTCTCTTTAAGTCCGGATTAAAGAACTTTTAGCCTCCAGTTTAAGAATAGATAAAATAGCATTCTGCGCTCAATGCTATAATGACAGAATAGCAAAGTAAGCGATAGCAGTGTAACTTGATGTCGTTTCAAAGTGGCGGAATTTTGATTCTGCCAAACGAGCTTGTCGGGTTTCTTGAACATGCCCAATTTCGAGTTATATTAGATCTGTTCATTCGAGAGCCGATATAAGACGCGGAATGGATCCTAAACCGACCATCATAAAGATGGTATACATTTAAATTATAGCCTTTCCAGCCGCCTCGTTCTTGTGTATAAGCCATAAGGTTCTTTCAATTATGTTGGTTAAATGTATATAAAAATATAAACCATGGTGGCCATCCTTACGACGAACATAAGTGCAAAGACTTATCAAGACTTATAACTAGTCATAAGGTGCAAAGACTGATGTTCGCGTCTTATGTAAGGCACGTCCTGTGTAAGCTGCGTTCATCCGCATTATTGTTCGGTTGTGGGACAACTTTGTTCTTTTAGCAAAGGCTATTATGCCAGAGACGATTTTACTTGTCAAGGAGAGATGTTTTGGAAAGCCATCCATGAAAGGGTTAAACACACTGTCCACTAATCACTTGCGTTGGCATTGCAATGCTGTTGTGAAACAACTTTATCTTTCTACCGGCTTTGTCTAATGCCATATCAGATGATTTTAAAGGCGGAGACGTCTTGAAAAGCCGTGTAGCCGGAAAGGGTTAACCACAAGGGGGATGTAGTGCAGATGGATTCACACGACCTTGCCTACCCTTCTATAAGGTATTTCAAGATAAATACAAAGAGTACTATTAACTCATCTCTCGGGCCTGGGCTTTCCATTCCTAGATGTCAATCCACCATAGCAAAAAGCTGGATCGTGGCTGTACGTTTAACTACTGACCACTAACCTATATAACTATATAGAATGTGGGTCCCATCTAAAAAGTGATTGAACAAAGATGGCAGAAATGTCAGTTTTCACTTTTCTGTCATAGTAGCAACCGCTGACTGTACTCTCCCAAATATATTTACTAGACTGTGGGCTCAGTTGTAACCACAAGTTGATGAATTCAGTTAAGTTCATCAGTTATCAGCAAAAAGCCAATGGTTAATACTATGGGAGTAAGGACACATAAACCCCTATCTTGGATTGCCCATTCATTGTCTGTTATTGGTATAGGACACCCGCAATCAAGTTATATATATAGGTCAGTGGTTCTGACAACAGCAAAACATTGTTTGACACGTCAATCCAAGTATAACAGCTTTCTTCTTACCAATTTTAGTATCCTTGCAGCACCGTCTTTTGACCTTTCTTTAAGATATAATTTTTGCTGGATGCAAAGAATTATGATATTAAACTGTACGCGTACATGCATGCCACCATTCTTTGTGCTTCAGTGAATTGTAAAATAGCCAAAATAAAATACAAAGTACATATGCGGTCAAGAAAGGTGGCGTGCGTTTTCATACCACAACGGAAACTTCTTTCTTCAATTTTTTCTTTACCTCTGCACGTACTGAAAGCTGAGTCAGCGTTTTCGAAAGTCTCCGTTTTTAGAGTCTGTAAACTCGGCAAACTTCAAAGCGCCTATAATGAGCTATGATTTAATGTTGAAACGGTCCTCACCATTCAGAAATATTTTGTTTTTCGCTTATTATAGCAAGGTTTCGAGTGCAATTTGAGAAAAACATGCAGGAGGAAAAGTTTTTCAAGGACTATCAGAATAACACGAGTCCGAACGCCACAAGTGGTATTCGGTCTTTTGAAAAACTCACAAGTGCATGTTTTCGAAACTACACGAATAATCAAGGAATTTCTTATTAATAATTTACTTGCGATGGAAACATGTTCAACTCATCAGTACTTACATTACAGGGCTCTTTCAGAGTTTCAGGGTCCATTCGTATATTTGGCCGTGTTTAAAAATGCTTCACTTCTTCTATTAATTACAACTTGAAAAAGTTTACTCAAAGCACTAAGAATCTTCTAGTTTTCTCGCAGGTACTTTACTTGACAATACTAAAGAATGTTAACTTCAAATTTGAACGAATTGTCGTCCTTCGCTTTCCTTCGCTATTAATTAA
Organism: Paragorgia papillata; assembly: GCA_035771165.1. Classification (NCBI taxonomy): domain Eukaryota; kingdom Metazoa; phylum Cnidaria; class Anthozoa; order Scleralcyonacea; family Coralliidae; genus Paragorgia; species Paragorgia papillata. The sequence goes on from JAWNZC010000406.1 coordinate 3,705,739, forward strand.
TGATCTTGGCCGCCATCTTTGTTTATTTTATGCAGAAAGAGTACGAGGTTGGAAAATACCATCTGTCGAGATCCGCTGTGAAACGTAATTGGGCAATTGCCTCATTTCAGTTTTTATTGTTTTTGATTGGCTGCTAGCTTTATTGGCTCTAAAAGTTTGTACTGTTTTCTTTTTTCTACGCTGTAGATTTCCTTAATAACTGCTTTAATTTACGCTCAAAAAGATTTCTTTTCTTGTTTGTTCGCCCATTGCTTTTGCTTTATTTCTCGTTCAGTTATTATTTTGTTTTTGGCGTCCGTTATATCGAAACTGAGCGCTAAATGATTAATTAAAACGGCATTGCTTTCAGCCAATCAAAATTGAGAATTGTTTTCATGTATTTATTAATATTTAAATAAGACGGATGAGCGATTGAAACTAAACGCCGCTATTGGATGATGGCTTATTACAGCATATCAAAAATAAATGTGCTCACCGTACACAATTCATGTTTGTAACTTCGCCCTGAAACGTAAACAAAAAGATAGAACAAAGACGTTTCCCAAGTTTCCAGGCCATCTCTCAATATACAGACTATGGTTTTCAGCAAAAAACGGATGTATGTTCATGGACGCAGATATTTCGATACGTTTTCGGTTTTATAATTAGAACAGATTGATCGAGAGATATAAAAACGCGTACGTGCGGACAAGCCTTTTAATTATCAATTTAACATCTTGACTCGTGATTTCGTCATATAGTTATACCATAATCATTCCCATCTATGGTTATATCACAGCTTAGAAAAACCTGTTAACATTTGGTCCCCAGGCTTAAAAATGTTATAACTTTCGAGATGGGAGTTGAATGTTCAAATATAGTCCCAAACGCGCGCTAATTCCTAGAATACCTAATTCCGAAACAGATTTTTTTGTAGTTTATCAGGTGATGAAAAATAATAGGTCCAATACTGCGATAGTAAAGTCATTAATGCCTTATGATATAAGACTTCCGGTCGGCGGCTTGTTGGGCTCAGAAATAATAATTCGTCTAATCGTCTTGGTCGGAACGGATTGAGACTTTTCTTGTTTTTTTAGTAATTCATCTCTCTTATAATCAGGAAACCCAGGAAATTACGCATGAGTCGGCGGACAAACTAATGAAAGCGTAGACAGACGGCATTCATAGGCGTACGTGGCCAGTTCCGTTTGGGGAAAAAGTAAGAGTTGCCCGAAAAATTAAGAGTCGACTGTCGATTATTAAATCGTATTCAACATACGAGTTTCTTCAAAATATAATTTTTCATGAATATTTAACCGCAATATTACCCGAATTTACCCGAAATTTCTTTCAAAAATGCCCGAAATTTTCATTTTTAAAACGGGGGGGGCGATTGCCCTCCCCCCTGCCTCCCCCTCCCCGCCTGGTACGCCCAACGACGGCATTCTGACATATATAATATTGTGTCACTATTAAACACACTTAGTTAGAGGACGAGCGAGAGAACGAACGTGATGCAAGTAAAGTAAAAGCGGTCTCAGACTGGCAGGTGCGTATAAATATATATATATACATATAATATCAAAACTACAATCAGACGAATCAGTATTGATGACAATCCTAATAACTGAACAAAATCTAACTGCAATTATAGTCCATTTGGATGTATATCCTAATTTCCATTGAAAAACGGAACTATAAAAGCACTCATATTGGTTAGTGACTATTAAAAGTCAGGTTATGTATAAAGGAGACGCGGGAGTTGGGACAAATGTTAACGGTCGACTAGGAGGGTATCCGTCTGCCTGTATACCGCAAAAAAACACAAAAAAACGAGATTGAGTCAGTCAACTAATGACTAATAGCACTTATCACGTCTAGAAATGCACGCCGCACAGCATGAACACCACGGTATGCTGTCAACATGCTACATGTACCGGTTAATTGTTACAACGTTGTTCAATTTATTTATTTATTTTATTTATTTATTTAATATTTATACAGGATGCTCCGCTCACCAGGGGTGGCGTGGCTCGCCGGGACACCGGGAGATTTCCCGGTGGGCCTCGAGGATCTGCAGTTTGTGGGCCCTTACAATTTGTGACTAGCGGTCTAAATAATTGTTCACGGTTGTCAACAGGCGTGAACAATGTTGTGCTGCTCGCCGTGAACAAGTTGTCAACAAGTTGTTCACTTATGGTTCGAACAACTTGTTCACGGATAAATCAACAGTCATGAACAAGTTGTTCCAACAGCACATTTTTATAGCCAACAACGTTGTTCGCACATGATACAACATGTTGTAACAGCATGACGAAATAACAACGATGAACAACAATGTTACAACAATGGTGAACATGGTTGATGTATCAACACGTTCTTCGGTTGTTATAACATGCGTGAACAACGGTTGTTGTTTCATCAAGCTGTAACAACTCAGTTGAAACAATGATGAACAATGTTGTTCATTTATCAATGTTGTTCACACATCAGGCGCGCAATTAGGGGGGGGGGGGGGGGGGGTTGCAACATGCCCTTTTTAACCCCTGCCCTTTTTGTGAGACCTCTAATACTAGGTTAGACATTACTCACATTAGATAAACAGATAATTTAGAGAGGCTTCTGGCAATGGGCCCGGGCGTCAGCTAGGCTGAATATAATTATGATAAATTTTAAATAATGCGAGACCAAAATTAAAATTTCCGCAACCGAAAATACGAGAAAAGCGTCCTCAAAATGCAGGAAATGCCGTTTCAGAGACCCAAAATTCAAAAATTTTCGGGGGGCATGCCCCCGGACCCCCCCCCAGAATCTCTGCTTTGGCTTCTAGTCCCAAATTGTTTAGAATACTGAACGACTTTGCCCTTTTTTTGCGTTCAACCCCTGCCCTCGAAATTTTCTAGTTGCGCCCCTGCACATGTCAACAAGTTGTTACAGCATTGTTCAGGCAACAATGCTGTAACAACTTGCGAGATTTTTACGCGTGTAGTTGGTTCACTCCAAATACTTTTAAGCACTGCAGCATAAAACTTGAAGTGTAATTTAGATTATGGAATACTTCATTTCTAGCGTTTCTAACGGCTCTTGATCTTTATCAGAGAAACGTACACTTCTCCATGCACTTTATTGTCTCATTTAAAGATTTACTCCCTTATATAGTGACTGTATACTACCATAACGCCAGCGTGGTTTTCATTACCTATACCGGCTCAAACTCACATCTTTCTTAAAAAACAGTGTCATGCATATGCCATTAAACACTTCTTCAAAAGTATTGTTAGAAGTTAGAACGCGTGAAACGCCATTTCAGAGACCCAGATTTCAAAAATTTTCCTGGGGAGCATGCCCCCGGACCCGCCACTGCCGTTCACTATAAGTAGTGATTTCCATGGAGGTCCTGTCGTAAATGTAACTGCTAGTTTTAAAATACATGAAATATATATAAAACGATTAGTCGTAAATTGAAAGACTAATTAGATCGAAACTGATTTAACATAGTTTCTTTAGGGATGATTTGAAAAAAATAGACGATTGCCTCAAGTCAGGCGACAGTAAGTTCTAATCTGAAACTGCTTGATAGACTGTTTATTGTTTGCCCCAGTTAGTATGGTGGTCGCGGTAAACGGAAGTCGTCACGCCGGCGAGTCTTGACGCTTGTGATGGTGAATGTTTGAGCTCTTTTTACGGTTCAAGATCCAGATCAGAAAGTTTGTTAACACATTTAAAAATAGCGACACAACCGGTGATAGCGACGACGAAGATATACCTTGTAGGAACAGTTTTGTAGCTTCACTGGAGTCGGTTTTAGACATGGCTAAAAACAAATATAGTGGTTTCCAATGTAAGAGTAGAGTAATGATTCGGTAGCAGAGAAGTAGTTTGAAAGGTCAAGTATAAGTCCGGCGGCGTTGTTCTGTAAAACCTGTAGCTGGTCCATGAGTGTAGAATTATTTTTTGTCTCCCCACACAATCAATAACTTATTAACAAATTGAAACAGACATACAAACTGAATAGTCACAAGCAAGGTTATTACTCGGGCTACTGCATGTGGTATAGGCCGAATCTAGGTTTCGGCTCCGTTTCTTTTTCTTTTTGGGTGTCACGATTTTGCATTTTTGCACTTTTTACTTCGCTACTATTCATGTTTTCGCATTTGGAGTTGGACAAAAAGTTCAAAAGCTTTGCTTTTTGAGCAAGGTGTTCTTGTACGTTGTTGGTAGATAACCGTAGATTTCGAAACTGACTGACGATTGACTTTGTAATTGTAGTTTAATTGCTGACAACTCTGTTGGTCGAATGATCGGCGTAAATATGTTCACCTGTGTGAAGTGTGCATCACATTGAACCTTCAATTCAGGCTCCGCGCACTTGCGGTGCCAGTACGTATAGTCCCGAGTATATAGCCCGAGTGTATAGCCCGAGTGAACGCCTGACCCATATTATAACTACTTTCCAAAGAATGGCGAAGATGTCAGTGTCCGTTGAATGACTTTATAAACATCCCTATATAGTCAGCTAAGCCTAAGCGGATCTGGTTTAGCAACCAGTATCTGCAAAAAATGAGAAGTGACTCAATGACGTTTTGAAGACGTCACGCTGACGTCCTAAAACTATCCCTCGAGTTGTATATATTTTTTCTACTCGAAAATTTAAAAATAAATCTGGACGAGGGGTTTGCAGCAAAAGAATGAGAAAGTGGCCATGGACTGGTATTATCAATATGAAAACTATACATATATACTCAGTAACTATATATAACAGCCGCGTGTTCGAAGGCTGAATCACAACCAAAAACTGCATGTTCGCTTTGATACATATAGTGTATAAGTCGTCATTGTAGTTTTAGTTGACCAAGTCTGCAATGCACGTCCGACCTAATTCGGAAGCGTGCCGAGCAAGGGGGTGATTTTTAGGGGGCGATTACATGGACCGGGCTGGCCCGGTTAACCGGGCTAGCTCGGTTAACCGGGCTAGCCCGCTTTATATATAAAACACATGTTGTTTTAACATTTCGATTACATGGCAAGCGGGCTAGCCCAGTTTGCCGGGATCCCGGTTGTCGCAACCGGGCTAGCCCGGTTAACCGGGATGAAAATGTCCATGTAATCGTTTTCAGCCCGGCAAACCGGGCTGAAAAACTGTTGAACTCGCTTCGATACGCGTTCGTTTGCTGAAATAGAACATCAACGTTGTTTGTGTGTTTCGTGATCAAAGTGAAGATTTAATAAATTAATTAGTCTTCGTGAAGACGCTTTCCTGGGTTAGCTAAGACTTTAACAATCTTTTTATTAACGATGGGTTTACAAAATAAATAATAGACTAATTAGTGTAAAACTGAAGTAAAACTAACGTAACTTTGCCCTTATTTACTTGATAATTGCGAATTTCGGCCTGAAATCATCCCGGCTTACCGGGCTAGCCCGCTCCATGTAATCGTTTCGTAAACTCATCCCGGTTAACCCGGCCAGCCCGGTCCATGTAATCGCCCCCTTAAGCGGGCGGCAGGCGTCGTTTGGCGGCCCATAATTTATGTTAAAGCGCTCGTAAGATTGAAGAACAAAAAACGGCGGCGTTGAATACGGCTATCAGTTCTCGCCATCGAGCGAAGCGACACGAGGTCAGTTTATGGCGTCAATAGTATCCACGTTACCCGATGACTGATCAAAGTGCGAGTAACAATTTGTAGCTGCGATTCATGTTGAGGATGACATGAAAGTGCACAAATCTGTTGTTTTACGTTCATTATTATTTAATAATATTTATACAACAGCACTGCTGTTGTCTGATTGCTTCATTATACCAAAAACAATAATGTGCATGTTCAGTAAACAAGTGTGAAAGTGCACAAACGCGTGAACAAAAAGTTAAAACAAAGACTTTGCATGCGTTTCCAGACAATTTCTTTCTAGGGACAATGGTATACTATTCAGATTGTCTATCAATCGATATAGCAAGAGGTCAGCCAATTTCGCTACGTTTAGCGTTGTGTGCATGGTTTCACTGAGCCAATAAGCAAAATGTGTCGCACTATAGATTAGGATTGAAAGGTAGCCAAATATCCCGATTGTATCTTATATAATGTTCGTGATGATATTGATGTTCGTGACTCGTAGGCATGTATTTTTTGCAGTCAGTATGTCAACTGTATATGTATATGTATATATGCGTTTTTCTGCATGCTTACATCGATCTTGTTTCTACTTTTTCACATTTATCTGCGACAACAAGATTGCGATGAATGCCAGCCAACACGCACTGCATGAGGTTCAAAATATTTTCCCAAAAGGCAAAAAAGACAATGTCAATGACAATGAGCTCAACAATCAGAACACATCACTGATGTTCGTTGTCAACTGAATTATATAGAGCCTTGATTGGCAGTTGCCGCTTGTCTTCTCTCTTGATGAAATAATAAATCAAGATGATGCATGATATACAGTGGCGTACCGAGGGCATTTCGACTGGGGGGGTGTTTGTTCCAAAATTTACCGACGAAACTCAATAAAAAATCACGCAAAAATCATATACTTTCGCGCATGAAAGTGCGGTAAAACCTGGTGTTTTGAGGAAATCACGATAGGTGTATTCACTATTAAACTCTATTAAATTAGAAGCACCAGGAGGATGAAATTGAAAAGTTCTTGTTTGTACATGTCTTAACTCCTAAGAATCCTGGACAAATATTCGGGCGCCTTTTATTTTGCTATAGACAACTAGATTAATACTAGAACACAATATACAATCTAAGACAGAGAAGTTAATAAAGTTACAGCTTTTATTTCTATAATCTAGTATATTATTAATTAAAGATTAGGTAATTTAGGTTATACAACTACAGTGCATGTACAGTGGTTACAACTTACTTACAGTCTAGTAGTCTACAGTGGTTACAACTTACTTAGAGGTAAACTTCTGATTGCATAACTGCCAAAACAGGCATTTAATTTCAGGGCCGTCGGAAGCAAATTCATATTGGATTATTGGGGGGGGGGGGCTGAAAAGGGCGGGGCCATGCGAATTAGTGACCGCATTTATAGGGTACGGGGGTATGCCCCCCGGAAATTTTTGAAATATAGAGCCTTGGAAACACCATTTCCTGTAATTTGAGCGAATGTTTTCAGCTCATTTTGCGGCAGGCATAGTTCAAATTTTACATAAAAATAAACAAGACGTAATTTGAGTGACTCGTGCAATGCCTAAGATTCATTAGTAACCAAGATATCCAAGAAATCAAGAATATTTATATTGGAGTTAAGGATACTTAAAATCATGTTCAAATCCAGGGCAATATCTAACAGATTTTTTCATCTTCAAAAGAATGTTGCAAAATGTTTTAGCAAATTATTGGGGAAGGGGGGGGGGGGGGGGGGGGGGGAGCTGCAGCCTGCCAAGTCCTCCCGCTTCCGACGGGCCTGAATTAATAATTACTTGTCTTCTTTACCTTACTAAAGTTAATTGTAAGATTCGATGCTTACATATTTGATGCTGTAAATTTGGCCTGTCAAGTTTTCAGTGCGTTTTTTTTCTCGATAATTCGTATGAATCACGGACTCACAGAATGATCAGTACCGCTAGCTAAGGCGCTAATAAATAGCACATAATCCTAACATACGAATACAACTTTATACAAGTGAAAATGACTTGACAACAAATGGTCAGGTAAGATGTTACCGCCATAAATTCTAAATTTACCGACCGCTTTGGTTTTAAAAACCGACCAATATCAATATTATATCAATTTACCGACCATTTTCGAAAAAAGTGGGGGGGTGTCACACCCCCCACACCCCCGCTCGGTACGCCCCTGATGATATATCAATGATATAGCATGTTGTTCTAGTATAGCATAACAGCATGTTTAATTAAAATACATGCATAAAAATATTCAGAATACGTCACTGATGTTATTTTTCAAAATTAGAGCCTTGATTGCCAGTTGCCATGCACTTGTCCTCTCCTAGTGATCATGAACTAAATCAAGATCGTGCATATATCAGTGATACTTGTTGTTCTTGTATAATATAACAGCAGTATAGTTTGACACACAAACTGCATGTTGCTGTTTAATACAGAAAAAAAGTAAAAACGCGCAACATGTCCGCTTCGGTTCACAGGTTACAAAGTGAAAAGGTGGTAAACTGGCGAGATTTTTAGTAACGAAATACTGACGTTTCAGACGGAGCCCTTTTATCGTTTTTAGTGACTGAAAGGCTCCGCTGAGAACGTCAGTTTTTCGTTATTAAAAATCTCGCCAGTTATAACTACCTTTTCACTTTGCTCTTTCCACAACACTAGTGCATGTCTATACGCAGTAATCTACTTTAAAAACGATGAAAGTTGTACTGACCAGCACGAACGGTAATTAACATGCAGCTATATTCGGTTGTTCAGACACGATAAAGATCGAGATGTTAGAACCCATTCGCTTGGTTATCTAGCAATGCTTATGGCATGCTTCAATAATTTGTCAATAAGGCTGAAACACGCATGCATGTCAACGTTAACAATCATGAGCATGCAGACATATGCATGTGATGGTTTTTCTAACAGCACCATCGAGTTCCCATGCGCAAAGTAGCGGTCTCCGACTTCCCATTATTAGAGTTAGAGGCGTAGCCAGGATTTTTTGTCAAGGGGGACCAGGAAAAACCTAGGGGGGGGGGGGCAGCTTAACTGATTTTTCCAAATTTTCTCAGGGGGGGCAACACTTTTGCCAGGGGGCCCCCGGCTCTTCTGGCTACGCCTCTGTAGAGTTATCGAAAATTTGACGTTACTTGCCAGTAGTCGTTACGTTCGGGGGGTAGAGCAAGGAAACGTTACCGTAGAGCACCCAAGCAACCGTGAACCGGCCCCTTGATTTATCATTGGTATGCACGCACGTTGATCCACGTATGTTATTGTTGTTACACCACTAATTCATACAGGTAACGACGCGCCAGGAAACAATTATATTATAACAATATGCAGAAGTTTAATAATGTGAAGGCGTTTACACGTGCAATTTTTTATTTTAGATGCATGTTTAATAAGCACTTTACGAAAATGTTGGGGGGGGGGGGGGGGGGGGGATGGAGTCGCACGTGCCTTCTCTGCCCTGAGGTTAATTCCTACGCCCCTGAATATATGTGGGTCATCCGGTCATGATTGATCTAATATATATATACTCCAGATTAGTCGATCAATTCAAGAACACAAGTTTACGCAATGCGTCTATTACTCTATTTAGCCCGACTTCCAATTATCGGACAAATTGAAAGAACAGTCAAGACTGCTACCAAAAAGAAGAAGGTACAGTGTTCTTTCAATACGCTTCTCTAGTATTCTTTCAGCTTTCCAAGAGCAGCTAAATAATTCAACACTTCAGCAGAAGTAGCGTCGCCCATTGCCTTCGGATTTATATGCTAAGCAGCCATGGTGCATGCATTTATATATAGGGCCGCTACACTGGGCTATAGTGCTACTTTCGAGTAGCCTTTACATATTTTCGGGTGGTTGAAACACGTTACAATTATATATGAATGTAATAGAAAAACTGACGTCAGAATTTGGTATATACTCGGAATATAGACACCTTGGACAATACGTCGAAATGGCTATCTTGCACGTGGTGGCGTGCGCTGTTAGGGCGCTGCCTCTCACCAAAACTTAAGCCCGGTTAGACGGGGTTAGTACTTAGATGGGTGACCGTCTGGGAATAACCCCGTTCTCGAGCTTGGAACACTCATGTGAGTAGAGTTTAGTTGGTCTCTCCTGTGCTTCGAGGGTTTTTCGCCGGATTCTCCGGTTTTCCATAAAATCCATATCCTCCATCCATAAAATCAACACCTATAGGTCTGTGATTCGTGGTCTGACATGTGTGTCATAAATGTGTCGCAGGGCGGCTGCTTCGAGCGCCTTTAATATGCCTTCGACTCTGCCACTTGAAATTAGTAATGTGAATTGCTCTTGAAAAGCCCCTTGTGGGAAGAAGTAATTAAAATTTGTATTTGTTATTATATATTAGTATAGTTTATAAATATAAAATATGAAGGGCCTGTGAACTGATTTTAAGCTTATGCATAAAGTATAGAATTTTCATCGACTATACATTTGCCCTGAATTTGGCCTCCATTGCCCATTGGGCCCGCGACAAGATGGCAGTACTTCTAGACTCTAAGAGTTGAACACTTGAACTCCCATTTAAAACTCCCAGAGTGTAAAAAATTCGTATAGAGTGTTGCGTGGGCAGTGCTTTGGATAGAGCAGAGTAAAAAATGGTAAATTGTCGAGATTTTTTGCAATGAGCAAACCGAGATACGAGTTTAAGTTCGCCGTTTCTAAATTTTAGTATGAGCATATTTATTACACTTTTTGCTGTTCTTCAAAACAATGTTTTTAAAACAAGGTTTTAAGATGTGTCCTTCGTTCTTCTTTAACCGGCTGTTATATCTTTATGTTATATCGTACGTTTTTAGTGCGGCGGACTAAAAAAGCGGGGAGTTTGCTCCTTAACTCTTTCAACTAACTGAAGGGAACTTAGGGTTGAAAGGGTTAAGACAAAAGTCTTTTTGAGAAAGCCTAGGGTCTAAATTTTTTACTGTAACGTGGTTTGAAAATTACCAAAATGATCCCGAATTCCCGGGGACAGCTTGAGCTTAGGCTGTGACCCCATGCAGCTGCATGTGTTTGAATTAACTGTAAGTTTGTTAAATAATTCATCCCTAGTTATAAAATATACATGAACTCATGACCCTAAACAATAATAGTATAAACACTATAGTACGGTAGCAGGTAAACGGCTTTACCGCCCAGCTTATATACGCGCTTATGTCTATATAATCGACAAAGCGGGATTTTCTGGGTCACCTAACCCAACTGGAAAAACCTCGTTTGCTGCCCAAAAAAGTGCCCAGAACTTTTTTCAATCGTTGATCGGATCGGATGATATACATTAACGATATATCAGTATAACCGATGGCGCTGATGACATTGTCTTGCCGCAAATATGTAATATTCAATTCTGCATGTTCGCGCATGCATGCTTAAAAGGCTATAACGTCCAAGAACACAACACAACACAACACAACACAACACAACACAACACAACACAACACAACACAACACAACACAACACAACACAACACAACACAACACAACACAACACAACACAACACAACACAATACAATACAATACAATACAATACAATACAATATAGCACGATGCAATGCAATATGCAACGCAATCGCCGATTCTCGCAATATGTAGTTATTTGTCAATCTCGTAGATCAATCATTTTTCACTGTCAAAGGTAGTGAAAGGTTGTCATGAAAATAAATACATCAGATAATTTACGAACTTTTTAGAAAGCCACAGGCACAGGACGAGCGCCGACTCGGTGATAAGGTACACACGACATGTACGTTTCAGTTTCTGGAAATAACATAGCTCTTCAATAAGTTTGGCCTCTATAATATTAATAATCACATAGTTCGTCGTCAGTTCACGAGTGTTTTCATAGCCTCCCCGTCGCTTCGCAATTCGTGCGATTTTGTGGAGCTCTATTAACACACCGGCGTGAAATTAAACCTTAATTATACTCGGCCACATGCGATGATTATGGCGCGCTGTTTCGGCCAAAAGCATTCGAAAAATTTTTTCGGGTCGAGAATCGGCCAAAACTAGTCGAGAAATATTTTTACATCGAGAATCGGCCAAAAGTAGTCGAGAATTAAAAATCGTTGCTGCTTTTCAACAGACGAGAAATATTACATAGAATGATGTTTCTCTATTCAAGTTTTTCGAGGTAGTCGAGAAATTTTTCAATCAAGGTTGTTTATTCAATCAAGACTTTGGAGATGGTCGAGATATTTCAATCAAGTTTTGTGAGTAAGTCGAGAACATTTTGTTATGGGTCGACGGTTGGGATGAGGGTGACGGGGAGGACCAACAATATTTTCTGAAGGGGTATGAATCTAGTTGTAATTAATGTCCCCTGTCTGACTCATGCCGCCGTATTATATATTACCTTGCGCAATTCTTAAAAGTGCCGACAATAATAATTTAGATAATGAAGGAACCGGGTTATAGCAAACCCCCTGCGGGAATGGCGAGGGAAAGAGGACTCATTTTGTCGGACCAGCAAGCTACTTCAGGCTAGTCAGTATTGATATTTAACTGAACCAGACCAGCCGTAATGAGCTATTAGGAAGCTTTAATTCAATCGGCTTCCACGCTATATATCGCGCTGCGATCATGATTCGAGTGAACATGGAATGATACGTGGGAAGCTTGTCTCTACAGCGAAGTGTTTGTTGTGCAATGTAGAGCCGGGGGTGTAAATATCACGAAAGCAGCACATGCATGAGAGATCTTTCCACTGAATCATGTTACGGAATTGATGTAAGACATTCCGACTCGATTCAGATATGTATATTATCGAGGTACCTCGCCAACCTCGTTTCAAAGGTCTTTTCTCCGCTCCACCTTTGAGGGCTTTTTTTGGTGTCATTGTGTGTGTGTGCCATAAATATATACTAATTGAACGTATAGAATATTTTAAATATAGAACATTAATTAAAGAGATCTGTGGAAATATCCAATTGACAATTTGCTAAGTATTCGGTAAAGAGGAGCACTGTGAGCGGAGAGTATCAGCGTTAAAATCTTACTGTCTGGGAAGCTCCCTTGCTATTGGATAAGCACCATTTGTACGATATGGCAGACTTTATTTCAGTTCGCAGATTTCGATCCTTTTAGGGAAAAAGAATTAGCAATCTGAATCAGGACGTGACACTGATAGAAGAGTCCATAGACCATAGAGTTTACATACATGTGATCAATCTTTCTCAGTTTTAATTTATGAAACAATGTTGTGAATGCTTCTGCGTATTTTCAACTTCGGCTTGCTTGATTGTTTGACGTGCAGGAAATCGACGCGAAGGGTGAACTAAGAGCAGTGCTGACAAATATCGAGAGGCGTCGATATTATGCAATTAATGTTTAATGTTTGGGGCTTGGCAGACAACACAGCAAGCCGTTCGCCGTTTGGTGGTTTGATGCTGTTCGATGGCTTCCTTTCTTTGATAAGCACAACAAGCTGTGCGCTTTAAATTGATTTAGCAGCAGGAGCACACGCGACAAGCATTCACTAAAACAATGTCAAACTGTGGCCAAGGTACACAGTATGTTTTGTGCATTTGCTGTGATGTACAGTGAACGTGGGGGATAAATTCTACTAAAAATATTCCGTCAAAAAATATTATCAACGCCGTCAAAGTACGCATATTATTAAAGTAAACGTCAACATAAGAAATACTTATACAAATAAAGTGGTACACTAGTGGCACTTCAGCACGGTACGGAAATGGACGGAAATATTGAATTTTATGCCAGTTTTTTGATCTTGTGAATTGTATACCTGAAACTACTGGTGGAATGCAAGAAACTTTAATCATTTCTATATTTTTTTTATAGGTGAAGTCTAGAGGACGAGCCTTGACGAGACGTGAGTGATCTTTGTCTCATCGGTTTGTTACAGCATTGCTCTTCTTCGGACAAGTTTGAACCGCATTTTTTAGCTGCATTTGGCGCGTCTTCTTCCAAGTAACCCAGACAGTTCACTCCTTCGTGTTTCTTGGGATAAACGCTACATTAAGTTGATTACAGGAAGTTGTCAGTCGAGTATTCGTGAATGTTAGACACGTTGATTTATGTCAGACACAAATCGCTGTTGAAGTAATCTCGATCCGTTAATTGACATCTGTTTCTTTATTGATTTCCATTCCATCAACGATGTCTCCAGGCAATAACTCGATCGACACAGCAAACGGAGAAACGATATCGAGCATCGATCAGAGTACATCTTCTCCAAAAACGCTGCTAGACGCCCAGCTTGTATTTCTTGTATTGGCCTTTGTCATGGTCGCTGTTGGCATTGTTGGAAACACCATAATCGTTATATCGGGACTTCGTTTGCCTTTGACCAGAAAAAAAGGCATCACGACAGGCTCACGGTATTACATCATCAATCTGGCGTTGGCGGATTTGGGCGTTTTAGCGGCGGCGTCGGTGACGAACCTGGTATCGATGCTGCACCCGTGGAGCCTCGGTAGGTTTATGTGTAAGATGTTACTACCAATGCGAGACGTCTTTATCCTCGTCTCCTTGGTGACTATAACAACACTGAGCCTTGAACGGTACTGGCTGATTACCAGGCCTCTACAGAATACACCAAACAAGAGTGTGGCGAAATTCATTATATGTTGTATCTGGGTGTCGGCGTACCTCGTTAACGGCGTGCCGTTGCTTCTCGTCACGCGTCTCGACGGGACGGGAAACTCGAAGGAGTGCAGGTACGAGTGGCTGTCGGAAAAAGTGTTGAAAATACACGTGTGCTTCGGCTTCATTATGATCCTCGTGCCCTTCGTGGTCGTCACGTTTTGCTACATAGCCATAGGTGTGACACTCAAGGCCGTTTACAAAAAGAGGAGTGAGACAATCCACCAAGGTTAGCGACGTCAACGGCAACAAGCACTCCATCACGCTGATCCTACGCAGCAAACGGTTGGTCAAGATGCTCATTGTTGTGGTTGTGACTTTTGCCATCACGACACTACCCCCAGTATTGTTCTCGATGGCTCATCTGTTCTTCGAGTTGAAGTCGTTTGATCGGCAGGAAATAATGCTCACGTTCTTCATGTGCATGATGGTCTCCGAGAGCGCGTTTAACCCGATCATTCTTCTTTTGATGGCGTCCGAGTACCGACTGTGCATCAAAGAGTTGGCCCGAAAGCTCAATGGACTCAGCAGTGTCTGTTGTTGTCGCGCATTCTTCAAGAAAGAATTACCCAACCAGCCTTACCGTGAAATACTTCACGATGGCAAGCTACCAGCGACTCCGGTTTAATAGACTATTCAAATATATGATTTGCCAGTGTTTTGGGATAGTTAGTTACGTTGATTCGATTCGGTGCAAACCACTGACCTGTATATAACTGGATTGCTTGCTCGTGCCTAAAAATTTCCGAACCACGGGCGCTTTCCTATTTAATTATTCCAATTTACAAGATCAGACCGGTTGGTCAGTCAGGGCAGAATGGACTTGCTTTTGATTAGGACCAAATTTTCCAATCTAACAGCCGGGTGCTAGCGAAAGTCTACCCAAGCCTTGAAATGGAAAGCGACCTGTGCTCATGGGGTTAACCGCTGACCATGTATATTTTGACATTGTCTCAGATTTATGTTTTTTCTTCATTACCAAAATATAGTATTATTAGTGAAAAATTTATTGTCACAGAACCTGGTGGGCCATGCGCACTTTTCAAAACTCAGAAGTACAGACGGCAAGCAGTCCATGCAGTTATGTACAGGTCACAAACCCTCGACCGTTGACAATTGCAAGTTTCTGGGATTTAATGTGAGTGACCTGTTTTTAGCACGGTGTAGTCACGTGGTTATATATATCGTAGTGGTGATTGGCAGAACATATACGAGAATTCCTAGCAGTGCACTACAATGATCAAGCTAAAATAAATGGTTCATAAAAGCTTATTGATAAGATATGGCGAATCCAATTTTCTCTGTTCAGCGTAGTTTCTTTCATAGTATAATACAAGTATATAGAGTGTAAAAAAGTAGAGTACTTCGTAGGCGGCAGTGTTTGAGATAGAGAAGAGTGAAAAAGTGGTAAACGTACTGGCGATACTCGAAATACTGACGTTTCGAACGGAGCCCTACATCAGAGTAAAATGCGATGAAATTATGTTTTTTCATGATCATCACATTATTATCATAACCGGTATTATCATAACTATTCTCGGCAGTTTACCACCGTTTTACTTTGCTCTATATAGAACAACGCTGTAGCAAAAAAAAAAGATGGCGAATTACTTTTTACTATAAACGAGCCTTTGCAAAATCGGACTAAGGCCATGTCCACACTTGAATCCATTTTCGTTTGAAAATGAAAACTTTTTGTTTGATACGGTTAGGCCTTTAGTTCACGGTTCAACTGTTAACCTGACGTCTTCGGCGACCATTTGAACGGAGCTTTTTGAAAACTCTCTGGCACCCGTGGCCATGCCCGGTAGCATGGTTCCGGCAGGGGCGCAACTAGGGGGGGGGTTGGGGGAGGGGTTGCAACCCCTGCCCTTTTTGTGAGACCTCTAATACTAGGTTAGACATTAGATAAACAGATAATTAATCGTCTGTTGTAGTACGCAATACAATAGTGGTTGTTGAGTGTTCTCGAAGAAGCATAACGAAGATATCTAGTATCGCAAATCAGTGCGGTAGCAAATATTTCGTTCTTTGCCTAGTTTGATAACCTGAATTTAAATTTGTCCAAAATAAGGCTAAGACCAACTTTTCATATGTCCGAGGGCAGAGGCATCTTCAGTGCCGGATTAGTACAGTAGCAGATGTAGCAAATGCTACGGGCCCCGCGATTTGGGGGGCCCCGCATTGGTGACGGCGTGTCCGCGGTATATATGATTCATATGAAATGAAAAAGAGTTTAAATGGCGACATGCCATTGACATACGTAATATATAGGTAATAGGGCCCCGCATTTTTCATTTGCTACGGGCCCCGCGCAACCTTAATCCGGCACTGGGCATCTTAGAAGAATTAGATATACGGCACTGCAAATTGTTTAGAATACTGAACGACTTTGCCCTTTTTTTGCGTTCAACCCCTGCCCTCGAAATTTTCTAGTTGCGCCCTTGATTTCGAGAGCAATTTGAAAGTGAAAAACATGCGAGATGAGGTCTTTGAAAAACTCACGAGGTCATGTTTTTTCCCCAAATTGAACAATAATCCCCGAGCCCGGGTGAGGGTGCTAATCTCGACGTGCATGGAGTCCATGCACTTACACGCGAAATTACACGCGAAGGAAAGAAATTCTGCGAGATGTTTATATGTATGTGTATATATATATATATATTTCCATCAAATCGCCAACTTTCGCGGCTCAAGCGAAACAAAATCTTTGTCAGAAAAATTGGTTTACAAATGACCGATAAAGGAAAGCTAAGAAGAGATGTTGCAGTGGGATGAACCAAACAATATTAAACACGACTAGAAACCATTGAAAAAGCATGAAAAATTGCTATAAAGATCGGAAAAGATGCCGCCAAATGTGACTGAAAAAAACAAAAATATGTTTCTTCGTGTGTCTGTTCAAAGCCAGCAAAAGACTTATGCACTGATATATCTTGGCTCGAGAGAGAACAGTGAATTGAAAGGAACATCAACACAAACAGCTTTTCACATTTTGAAGAGAATTGATTGCTTTTTGCTAAGAACCGAACGAGAAAACCACGGAAACCAAACGCCGTAGCCCGTATGGCAGTGTTTGCAGCATCTGAGAAGAGCCAAAAGAAACTTTATCGGTAAGCAGTGATTCGTATTTAACTTACCAGCTTTCTTTAGCTGATTAGAATCGGTATATACCCAAAACCTTCTCAGTATTAAACTCAGTTAAAACAGCAAAAATCTTGTCAAATAATATACATTTTCTCAGGCGTTTTTTCCATGGTTCGAGTGAAACTTTGCATTATAGTTCTTCCCTGGTTAGTTTTTCCTCTCTTATACCTATAGTTTTCAGGCTGTTACCTACGTTTTTTTCTGTTCTGATGTTTTTCTTTGAGGTTCATCATTATATTTGGAACATGAGGAATCATATTCAAACAGTTTAATAGGCACCTTGATACGTCTGTAATTACTGTTTGTATTAACCGTGGTTTTTGCTATCAGTTTCTGGTGCTATTTATAGGTCGTGACACAAGTTTTTCCTCAGCCACTGCTTTATTATTTTGGAATAAAACATTGCTTTGGAAATTGGTCAATAATAGAAAACCTACATTCATAAAAGTGATAAAACAGCATGTAAAGGAGGCCAGGAGGGCAGGGGTTTATATTTGTATACAAAAACAGTTTAATCGGGGGGGGGGGGTTATTTATGTATATTTAACGTATAAAAGCGGGCGAGGGGTTGTCGCGTTTATGTATTTCTAGTAGTAATAATATACATGAAAAAATGTTCAAGTCAACTGTGCTTACGACATTACAGCGCCGTTTCGGCCCGTCCATGCACTCCACGTATATTTGTATAGGTGATAGCATTGTTTCGAGTGCAATTTGAAAAAAAACATGCGCGAGTGAGTTTTTCAAAGACTGTCAAGGTCTTTGAAACACTCACGAGTGTATTTTTTTCCAAATTGCACGAAAAACCATGATATTACTTAATATACATAAAGAAATGTTCAAGCAACTGTATACTTACAGAGTTTTTTGGGCAGTGTCCACACTTCGTATATTTGGTTGTTTAAAAACGCTTTTCTTCTTCTACCACTACTCGAAAAAGTTTACTAAAAGCACTAAGAATCCTCTAGGTTTCTACTAAGTTTCCTTGCAGGCACTTTACTTGACAAGAATAAAGAATAATTAGCTTCAAATTTGAACGAAATGTTTTCCTAAATTTTGGCCGCCATCTTTGTTTATTTCGTGCAGAGCCTGGGCACGAGATTGGAAAATGTCATCAGTCAAAATCCGTTGTAGAACGTTATTGGCTCTTTTCAATTTTTATTGTTTTTGATTGGTTTATTGGCGTCAAAAATAGCACTATATTTCCTTTCTTCTGCAATGTATTTGCTTAAAACTGCACTGCTCTTAGCCAATCAAAATTGAGAAATTTGTGCATGTATATTATTAGGTTGTTAAGAACGCTTCACTTCTTCTACTACTGCATGAAAAATTTACTTAAAGCACTAAGAATGTTCTAGTTTTGTTGCAGGCTGTTTACTTGACAATATTAAAGAATAATTGGCTTCAAATTTGAAGGGATTGTGCTCCACTATTCCAAAAATTGTCCAACATCTTTGTTTATGGTGCGGAGGAAGAGCCTGGGTACGAGGTTGGAAAATACCATCCGTCAAAATCCGCTGTAGAACGTGATTGGCTCTTTTCAGTTTTTGTGTTTTAGATCGATTTATTGGCTTTACAAATTTGCTCTGTTTTTCCTTTTTTCTGCACTCATTTTCTTAAAACTGCACTTCTCTCAGCCAATCAAAAATTAAGAAATTTATTAAATTATATTATCTATTAAAGAAGATATTGCATTTGACCGATGCGATGATGTCATTCTTTTGTTAGGGTCTTTAAGACACTAGGACGACGACGGTGGTTAAAAAGCAAGTTACGTTTAACAATTTAAAGAAGCCACGGTTAACTGATTATATAATATTTAATATAAATTAGTTTAATGACTTCCCAAACGCCCAGTATTGCTAAAATGATTGTAGTGTCCGTATTGAAGGCAATCTCAAGCAACAGTTCTCATCTTTTGGTAGTTGACGTCGTCCTGAAGACGTAAATGTGCTCTAAGTGGCGTTGTATAAATAATGAGGACGGCGTTGGGATTACTCTTGGGACAAAAATTATTCATTCCCTTTGTTTTCGTCGTTGAGGTTGATGTCGTAGATCTTTAAAGTCCCTATTCTCACCACCAAGCCTCGCGTTGAAATTATATATTCTCTCAACACCAAAGCGAAGCTTGGTGGTTATTTCAAAAGCGAAATGTAAGTATGGCGTGTCTATCTGAACCGTATAGACATAAAAGCCTGCCGAAACGAAAACCGTATCCCTGCAAGCTTGCAGTATATATAAAGACTTTGTAAACAGTTATAGACATTTCCTGCGAATAGGCTCTCCGTTCATAGGTGTGATTTCATTGTAGGTATATCCGTGTATTTTCCAAGTAATGTGTTATTGGGAGTCGCTGCTTTCAGGGTGAGAAAACACCGAATTCGGGGTCGTTCGTTACTTTCGGGGGAGGGAGCTTGTACCTTTGGGAACTATGGTATTACACGGTGAGTATAGGTTAGTTTAATTTTCTCACCAATGTCTCCGTTACTATTATGTCTAATAAATCACCATATCTAACGGTAATAACAATGTGCAGATAAACTAGATATTCGAATTGTATGAGACCGTAAAGCCAGGTAACTGAGCGAATGTAAAAAAACACATGTCTCCGTGAGACCACGTTATAGTTCGTCTAGTTCTACGGACCCCCGTGCACTTAGGGGCCGAATACATGGGGAATTTCAGCCCGGGCTGAGATTTCAGCCCGGCTGCTGAGGTATGGAAAAGAGGAGAATGATTTGAATAAGAAACACGAAGTGTGGAAATCAGCCAAGTTGTCACAAACATGCAGCATAAAACAAACATATTTAGATGTGTATTTCAAATAAACCATATTTATTACTTCTTTATCGCTTTTCACAAGGCACCTTCTGTATTCCACACTTCGTGTTTCTCATTCAAAACATTCACTCCCTCATTCCCATCCCCCAGTAGCCGGGCTGAAATCTCAGCCCGGGCTGAAATTTCCCCATGTATTCGGCCCCTAAGTATGACCTAAATATCGCGGTGCCGTTAGTAACGCTTTAGATATTGTCTGTGAGTTCATTCATTCAATGATTCATTCATTATTATTTTTTATTTTATTATATTTGCCCATATGTAATTATGATATTTATTTATTTTACATGTTTTTTTTAGTGTTGTATAGGGCTAGGGGCCTACTAGAAATCTGTAAAGACTTTTAATTAAGACCCCTAGTTAAACAATATGTTTTATATCTACACCGGTATTTTCTAATTACAGTCATATAGTTATTTGAAAGAAGAGAAAAGTAAAGGAAATTTTATCTATATTTACAATTGATAGAGAAGTGCGGAGAAAAGGAAGTTAAAGAAGATTAAGAAGCATACTGTATATATACATTATGACCTACTGTACTAAAATCTGGCAGTGCAAATTGCAATTTAAAGCATATTATGTTGCTAGACTTTGAACAAACAAAACTATTTTAATAGAAAATATATACCAAGGAAACTGTGTTATATATTACATTGTGCAGTTGATTAATTATGTTGCATTTGTAAGAAATTTTTTTTAGTTTACTTTTTAAAGATGTTATAGGATTTTATATTTTTTAAGTTAGGTTCCAGACCATTCCAAATATCGACTCCTTTGTTAAGCCCTAATCAAACGAGAACGCAAGTCATCGCAAGTTGGCAGTCACGCTATCTCAGCCAGCCGCTCTGAATAATTTCCCGAAAATATTATGTACCTTGACAATGTTAAAACTTGTTTAAAACACTCATGAAACCTTTATTTTGTTAATTTGGGTGTTCGAACGACCGCCACAGAAATTTGTGACGACTACCAACTTGCGATGACTTGCGTTCTCGTTTGATTACGGCTTTAGAAAGAGTGTGGTTTACGTAATTCGTTCTTTTATAAGACTTATGAAGTTGTGTTGCATTTCTTGTATTATGTTGATGAATTTGATTATTTGTTACAAAATAATTTGTGAAAACTTCTGGTAAATTTCATTCATTCGTTCGTCTGGCATCTAAATCGACGGCACTGTTGGTAGCGCTTTAGTTTCTGTCTGTGAGTTCATTCATTCATTCATTCGTTCGTTCGTTCGTTCGTTCGTTCGTTCGTTCGTTCGTTCGTTCGTTCGTTCGTTCGTTCGTTCGTTCGTTCGTTCGTTCGTTCGTTCGTCCGTCCGTCCGTCTGGCATCTAATTGATCTAAATGCACGGCACCGCTCTTTAGCACAGGGTCTGGTTTCTATTATAAATCATTCAACTTCAGCGCATATGAGATTAACCAGGTTAACTTGACGCCAGACCATTAATTTACTCGTCATAAAGAGAACCCTTGGTCGCCACAGAGTTAAAAACTATCCAGTTGGGCATCTACACTATACTATCACTGTATTTACAAACGAATTGGCTTCTAATTGCGTTTTCTAGTCGATCTCTTATTGTTGAATAGGATAAGCTTATAAAGATTGTGTATAAATTAGCTAGAGTGCAGACACATCAAAATTGACAGACACGGGCCAGATTGCGAATGGAAAACAGTAGGTGTAGAAACCCAACCAAATTCGATTATAGTTATAATATAAACTGTCCCACCGCAAATAATTGCATTAAAAATGGTAATCCCTCAAGAGCATTTGGATTATATTTTTGGTCGTGTGTTCTCTGTTTAGTTTTTACCCGATTTCTTTTTTTATTTCATGCCTCGGTTATTTCCCCAATGCATGCAAGCATCATGTGTGGGCACCGCGTAACGGGCTCCGAATAGGCGTCAACAGACTCAACACTGTGAAGAGCGCATTACCATAGAATGAGCTGCGCGCGAACATTTCTTCTCTTAATGTGAAACAGATTCCCCATTGCACGCAAGCCATAATTAAGCTCGGTGACCTTTCTGGACCTTATGTTAATGATATAATATTTGAGTGGGGTTAAGTTTATAGTACGATCATAGTCGATCGAGATATGGTCTGGAAACTCAGCTAAAGTCTTTGGTCTATCTTTTTGTTCGCTTTATGCATTTTTGTGCATGGTCACTGAACACATTGTATTTTTGTATAATGAACGAATTTGTCCAATTGCAATGTTTCAGTTCAATCACCCAACCGGATGTGCACGGTGTAAGGTACGGTTCAACATAAAACCCCAGCTCATTACAGGCGCTTTGAAGTTTGCCGAGTTTCCAGACCATATCTCCATTGACTATGGTACGATGTAAGCTTGATGTGTGTGATTGACACTTCGCCCAGGAGGAGTATCATATATACTAATTAAAGTGGCACTATGACGAGAAAATCGTGTATCTAATTTTGATTTCAGTAAAATATAATTTCCAAATCATGAATACCAGCATTCATTCAGGTTTGTGAAACATGTAAATTAGGTGCCTTGTGACGTCAATTACTCACACAGGCTAAATGAGATTAACAAAATGATTAAGATATATGCAAATAGCAGGAAGAAATAATTCAAACTTTGCACAAATATGGTATCATAAAAGTACACTCCACTGTGCGCATCATGTTGTTGCTACGGAAACCGTTTAGAAACACGAGCCTTTTTACTAAAAAATTAAAATTTTAATTGTAGGTTTCTTTTCAAAATATGATGATCGGAACATTCGAAATGTATTTTTATGGAAGGCGCCGGTTTGCAAACGGTATCCATGGAAACAACATGTTATGTGAACGTTGGAGTGTATTTTCCCCATAACTATTCGTGTGCAAAGTTTGAATTATTTCTACCTCTTAGTTTCAGATATATTACTCAATTTGTAAATCTTATTTAACCTGTGTGAGTGAATGACGTCACGAGACACCCAATTTAGATGTTTCACAAACCTGAATATCTCGAGAAAGAGACAATACATTGAGAAACTGAAAACGCCGGTATTCATCATTTGGAAATTATATTTTACTGAAATCAAAATTAGATAGACGACTTTCTCGTCATAGTGCCACTTTAATCTATTGAGTATTATACAATACCCTGGTTGCTATGCGTGTTTTCATTGGTTATTGGCCATGATCTATTAGAGGACAGACACATGGACACGTCAGATCACGTCAGCTGACTTGCTTTTTCCTTCTTCATGTCCCAAAATCCGGCAAGATTTTCGATAAAAACCTTTTAAATTTTTGTATGGTATAAAACAAATAGATTCAATTTTTTTGTTGTCTGTTCAGTTATAGATGTACAGAAGACCACTAACAACGTGGTAAGAACATCAGTGACCCACTCGATGCCACTTTTTTGTTCTTACCACGTTGTGACGTCATCTGTGCATCTATAACTGAACAGACAACGACAAAATGGAATCTATTCCAAGCAAGATTGACTCATCCCCAATCGTCTCTTTTGTGTCTTTTGTTGGTGATTTAAGGGAATTTATTGAAATAGGGGAATAAAGTTTATATACGGGATAATGATAAAATTTATCGTGAATTCTCATGCGTGGTTTAAGCGCAAGGAAGAGCTCGCGCGGGGGAGAAACACGAGCGCGCGGGTTACCCTTTTCGCGTTTTCTTCCCAGCCAGCCCCGCGCGCGTTCCTCACCATTGGCATTGGGCACCCAACTCGCATGGGTTCGTATAGCGTTTGCCGTCCTCTCTAGCTCCAGACATTTCACGAAAAAATTTGTTATTATACCTCTCTTCCGCAGAGGCTTCTTGAGTTAATAATTATATATTTACTTCGAAAATAATTATATAATAGTTGTTGAAGAAAAGAGTCGAAGCAAAAATTAGATTTAATATTCTTGTTGTAAAACATATTCTGTTTATTTATAGAGGTTTTGAAAGTTTTTTTAGCCTTTAAATGGCTTCATATATTTTGATGGGAAAAACTAATGTCAGTAATAAAATGAAGAGCCCAAAAACTATATTTATAACAGTGATTGCATGCCAGGAAGTTTTAAACAGATCTGACGTTTCAGTCGAAAATTTAAAAATACATTGATCAGCAGAAAATTGACTTCATACGAGTATTAATAATAATAAAAAGTTCTTGCGAAGTCAATGAAAAACACCACGTCCACATATTATTAAATTCAGTGAAATAAATTTATTAGCTTCTTGATTTACGGTTTGGATGAGGAAAAGCAAAGAAAAGGCACAAAAAAGTGGAGCTGTACATCATTGAAGCATATTGAAGTAAAGCAAAAGCTCAGGCGCGCAACTAGGGGAGGGGGGGGGGGGGGGTGCGATTGCAACCCATGCCTTTTTTAACCACTGCCCTTTTTGTGAAACCTCTAATACTAGGTTAGACATTAGATAAACAGATAGTTAATCGTCTGTTGTAGTACGCAATACAATTCTAAAATAAAAAATTCCGCAACCGAAAATACGAGAAAAGCGTCCTCAAAATGCAGGAAATGCCGTTTCAGAAACCCAAAATTCAAAAATTTTCCAGGGCGGCATGCCCCCGGACCCCCTAGAATCTCTGCTTCCCACGCCACTGTGCCCTTTTTTGCGTTCAACCCCTGCCCACGAAATGTTCTAGTTGCGCCCCTGATTAGCTTGACATGAAAACAACACAGGGTATAAAACATTATATAATAGTTGGTATATATAACTTAAAGTTTAACTGATGAGTGATTGAGGCTACGTCCACACGTATACTTTTTCGTAGCGTTTTCATATTGTTCTCCGTCCTCAAGGGAATAGAAAACAATGGTCTACTTACCTAAAACAATATGAAAACGCTACGAAAACGTATACGTGTGGACGTTGCCTGAAAGTGGTTCTATTTAAACGTAAATTAAAATCTCCTACCATTAACTTTTACTCTGCTGACATGATATTAAGACCACTGCGACCACAAACACGGACTGCTAATTTAGATCGAGTTAGCTTTTTTTACAGTACTAGTACAGCGTTCGGCTTCTCCAGGCTTTCTGGTTTCTTTTCAAGCTATTATCAAGATATTGACAAGTAGCTGTTTGTTTTGTTTTTCTCTTTGTTGTTCTCTTCTGTATTTAAAGTAGAATCTACCATTGCATAACACTTTGCCGGCTCCATTTCGTTTTGTGAAACAAAACCATTCCAGGCCATTCCACTTTGCAAAATATAAAAATAAACTCATTTGTCGAGCGAGGTCGCTTCCTGTGTTTATCGTAATTTTTTATTATTCCATGCATGTAGTATTTAGTCTTCAGCATGCACAGTATTTCAAAAAGACTATCTCCACGAACTTAAATGTTGAAAAATAATAATGTGATTATCTGACGTAAGAGCAAACATGTTCTCTCACTTAGAATTCAGGATTATCCTGAATTGTCAAAGTGTCTAGAATTCAGAATTATCCTGAATCCTAGGCGAGTTTACTGTCCCACATTAGTAGTCAGGGTCTGAGAGGTAGGAGATTTCTAGGACAAGAGGTAGGAGTTGTAAATACGTTTTGAGGTTGCTGGGGGTTGTGCTTAGGTTTTAGGGTTGCTGGGAGTGTGTGATTGGGTTTAGTTTTAGGGTCAGGATTAGAGGTAGGGTAAGGATTATGGTTGGGGTGGGGTTTGGGCCTTGACATATAGCAACTGAGCGGTTGGCTCGCTAGGTAGCTTTATATTCTGGAAGTAAATTTTTGGTGGCACCCGTAAGCCACGGACACAGAAACGTGGGCTCTGGTAACCTGAATACAAGCAATGTTTTTGACGCCAAGGATTTTGGCGGTACTTTGACGACATCATGTTTGTAGAGAAAAGCATTGAGCATTCTGAAGGTAGATACAATTGTGGCGCCCTGACGCAAGCCTCGAAATAAATCTTGGAAATCTGCCGGTCATTGTGATCGGTAAGAAATGAAATTGCCGGTCAGGGAGGGTCTGTTACCGGTCATATTTGTTTTTTCACTTATTGTCTATTCGTGCACTTGTGTAGCCGGTATAAGTTAGTTTACTTATTGAACAATATGACAATTCTCAAAAAACTATGTTATTTCTTTGGCAAGAAAAAGACGAACAAAGAACAAGAACCAAGAACAAGAACTGTGATAACATTGTATAATACATAACAAGTAAATGTATCTCTTGCATAATAGTAAGACCATTCATTAAGAGTTCTGATTCTGTCCTGGGAATATGGGATAGAACAGAACCCATGCAGATATTTTCTCAGAGCACAAGGTCAATCGTTTTATTTTTACATTTATTGCGCTTTTCCAATCATCATATTTGTATATCAGTTAAAATATAAAGTGTCTTGCCTTTGAGGCAGGTGAGAGTTGACCAAGACGGACCGTTAATCTTTTTCTTCGGCGCCACTTGTTTCGGAGTCGGACTGCTGCTATGTGCGATCAAGTATCGTCTGAAATACAGGTGTTATATATGGATGATTCCTCAATAAATCATGGGTAAAAAAAATTAATGAGTTACTAAAGGTCTTCAGCGCGTTAATATCCTTTGCGCAAGTCCACGGTATACTCCATTGGTTTTCCAGACTTATACTTGGGAAAGTTTTCGAGAAATCTCTTAACGATCTAAACAAGTCAAAAGTTTCATAGTTAAAAGTAGCAGAAGGTCGGTTACCCTTTACGCCAAGTAAATTTCATTGTACGCGTGTATGTATTGCAGGGCCGTAACCACCAATTTTCAAATGGTCCGGTTGAGAGTCAGGCGAGCACCGCGAAGGCACAAGAAACCTCTGGGGGGTTTCTTCTAAGCCTCGGAAACGTTATTTCAACAAGAACACTTCAACAAAGTGCAGTCTCAACTTACTGAAGTTTCATGAATATGTTATCGTTTAAGTTTTTGCGCTACTGTATGTTTTTGTTACGTTTGATTCCATTTTTGCGCTGGTTTGGTCTTGTTAAAGGCTCTTGGCTTTATTTACGGTCTTCCAGTAGTATTTCTTAAATGTAAACACTCAGTTTTGTCACTTACCTTTCCGAGTCAAAAAGCAGTTGTAAAATATACAAACTTGTCGCAGTTTGAATTGTTCAGTCATTCTATTAATCCTCAAACATTAACTCAAGGAGTATTAATTAACTTTGACACCAAACATTCACGCAGATTAATTTTCATCAAATAATGCTCAAAAGAGAAGCAAAACAAGACTAAAATGCCATACATCTATTGAGTGGTTTTGTATGACGTTTTTCTGTTTATACATAGTTAGAAAATAGACATGGTTTGGAAGCTCAACAAAAGTCGTTGTTTTATGTTCTTGTTCAGGTTTATGGAAATTTTTGCACTTTCTCGGTTACTGAACATATTGTGTTTTCTGTATAATGAATCATCCAATAGCAACGTTTGGGTTCAATCACTCAACCATACTGTTTAAATATTAATAAACCTAAAACAAAGGATTTGGCACCTTCATGTACCTTTCAACAAGAATCGTAGCTTTATCCTGAATCTTTTCGCTTATCCAAGATAAATCACAATAAGGTTTTAAAGGTTTTATTCACGGTTCACAGTCACAGTTTAGTTTAATACTCTCGCTCGAAGCACGCCCTCACAACAACACCCACTTCTCAGTCTTCGGCTTAGGACTATGCGTGTTATTTCCGGCGGAAATACATATTCCGTTTTTAGCTCAATCTCCGACAGCTTGATTGTTAACCGCTTTGAAGTTTGCCGGGTTTCCAAACCATGTATATTTTCTATTAACTATGGTTTATAGTGCTTTTAGTTCTGAATAATATACAAACTCGACATAGAAGATCATTTTTAACCTCGTCATGGAAAGATGCGGCGGGGCGAGCGGACGCCCTGGCAACGGCTGGAGATCACGTGACAAAATATTCTAATATATTTTTCAATAATTTAATATATATTTTTCCCGTCCGTTGAAAACATTGAGTCCGTGCAACGAAATGTGAAAAGCAAACAAAGTATTTTACTCTCACAGTCTTTGGTCCTTCCAGCGTGCTGAACTCACTGGGAAATCTTCCAAATGTAAATAGAAATATATTCTTTGGTCCTTCCAGGTAGCGTGCTGAAGTCACTGGAAAATCTTCCAAATGTAAGTAGAAATTTCTTGCATTCGCTTTTTCTCTTTCAAGCATTCGCTTGCCCACCGCATCTTCGAACAAACGCCCTAAGGGACAAGGTTGGATAACTTTCCCGGGTGGACAAGTTTTCCTTGAAGGCAATCATAATCGCATAATAAGCTTCGGAGATAAGTGCGCAGTGACGTATTGCAAAATAACTTGTCAAGTTTTCCTTGACGACTATACAGGGTGTCCCAAAAAAATGTCCCCCATCCATTTATGAGGTGCATCTTCTTTAATTATGGTACAAGAAGTAAATTTTTATATCACACCGAAAGCCCATCCCTCCTTCTTTGTTGTCTGAAATTTTCAGAGCTAAGTAGTTATCTACTCGCTTCCTGTAGTCATTTAAAGAGGCAACATCAAAATTTGAACTTGTCCAAATTATGTATGCTACGTCAAGATTTGGAAATCTTCTCCTAAAGGCTTCCCTTGTCCCTGTTGGGCTTCCTGTTTCATGATAGGAAAGTACCATGAATGCTCTTTCCTCGGGAGTGAATTGTCCAACCATCTTAAGACGGATGAAGTAAAGTGCACTTCTGCCTACATGGCAAACATGTGCATGGAACTCTCATTCCGCATTGCTTCATTTGGAATCAAACTATATTCCCCTGTGGTCAGTTGTATTCCGCACTCAAACAAAGCTGTGGTCAAAAACGGGATGGGCGACATTCGTTTGGGATACCCTGTATTTTTCCAAATCTGTAGGTATAGCATAGATAATTTGCATAATTTGGACAAGTTCAAATTTTGATGTTGCCTCTTTAAATGACTCCATGAAGCGAGTAGATAACTAATTATTTAGCTCTGAAAATTTCAGACAACAAAGAAGGAGTGATGGGCTTTCGGCGTGATATAAAAATTTACTTCTTGCACCCAAATTAAAGAAGATGCAGTACAAAAACGGATTGGGGGCAGTTTTTTGGGGACACCCTGTACACACGAACAATTTTCCTTGTTCAAAAGCTGGCACGACCAGATTTTGAAGAAGGCTCCTTGAGTCCTTCTTAAGGAAAAACTTGTCAATTTGTGGCGCACACACGAACGAATATAACTTGTCAAGGAAAACTTGGTCGTCTGTGCGGGGCTTTACACTCGTGATAAAGAGCATTACCTGGTCTTCCCAACATAATCCAGAGCAATGTGGAGTAATCGTGACTTGGGGATGATCCCACAGAGGGCTGTTGCAAGGTAATGGTTCTTCTTCAAACACATCTAATATGGCGCCACCAATCCATTGGTTATTCAAAGCATTTAGAAGACTATCACTATCAATAATATCTGCTCGTCCTATGTTGATAAACACAGTCTTCTTTTCCTTACAGCTTTCTAAAACATTACCAGAAAGAAGTCTACGGGTTGCTGGGCAGCTGGGCAGGATGTTGCAGAAATAATCGCACTGTTTTAAACACTCGGATAAATCTTGAACTGAAAATGCATTGTCAACGAAAGGCAATCTTGGGGAGGAAACCTGTCTTTGTACGCTATTGACAGTCATTTTCATCGACTTGCAGTATTTGGCAATTTCTCGTCCAATATCTCCAAACCCAATAATGCCGATAGTTATGTCAGACAACAAACGATATTTTATATCTCTATCTGGCACCCTTCAAAGCAAAATATGAAAAATATCTGAGAAATCACACTCTGTATTTTCCAAATATACTACCCAAACCAGTAGAGCGAGACATTAGGGGCAAAATAAGCCGCGGCTTAAATAAGTCGCGAACAGCTTGTATAAACGGTCAATTCTTGAATAAGCCGTGGCTTATGTTAGACAAGCTTCAACCCTGGGCTTATTTTAGCCGCGGCTTATTTGGCCCCGTATAAAAAACCCTATTAGGGCCATTTAAACGGAGAAAATAAGTCGCGACTTAATTAAGACGCGTCCTATTTAAGTCGCGAACACACTCGTATAGGCCCGAATAAATGGTCAATTTGTTCGGGACCAAAGTAAGTCGCGACTATAAAAGTAAGAACAGGGTTGAAAGCTAGTCCAAAATACGTCGCGACTTACTAGAAATTGACCGCCTATACGGGTGTGTTCACGACTTAAATAGGACGCGTCTTAATTAAGTCGCGACTTCTTTTCTCCGTTTAAATGGCCCTAATAGGGCTTTTATACGGGCAAAATAAGCCGCGGCTTAAATAAGTCACGAACAGCTCGTATAAACGGTCAATTCTTGAATAAGCCGCGGCTTATTTTGGACTAGCTTCAACCCTGGACTTATTTTATTCGCGGCGTATTGACTACATAACCGTTTATACGAGCTGTTCGAGACTTATTTAAGCCACGGCTTATTTTGCCCCGTATAAAAGGCCCTACTGTATTGACAACATTCTCCATCGCTTCCGAAGCGACAGTTTCGTTAACCGCAGATCAATTTCAAAGCGATCACGTGGTGTATTTCTTATGTGCCACGTGATAGCTTGCTACGCACATTAAAGGCACAGTGCAGCGTGTCACGTGATAAATAAAAACCGCATGAATTTTTGTTATTTTGCGCGGGCGCACTTCTACGAAATGGCGGAAAGTGAAGAATTCGGCTGTATTCTGGAGGATAGCGATATGATTTTGGATGAAAGAGAGGGACACGAATCTGAAGAATCTGATGAGGTTTGTAGAAATGTATTCAATTTGATTTTGTTAATGAATTTTTTCAATTAAAAAGGTCTGAGTGCGCATGCTCGTGTACGCTGCACTGTGCCTTTAACAATTGGATGTTTACCATGTGGCAGACGAGAATACACAACGTGATTGCTTTGAAATTGATCTGCGGTTAACGAAACTGTCGCTTCGAAACGATGAAAAAATCGTCGTCGATGTCTCGCTCTATTGGCCCCTCCCACTTTACCACCTGGCTTCCTTGCGTAACCCGGTTATATTCCCTCACCCTCTCTCACCATAACGTTATGGTGAAAAATTTGAGACTAACTGAAATAAAACCGGAGAAGTTGAATGAACGCACGGTTGGTGTGCAGTCGCCTGCGTAGCAGGCGTTACATGTGGCCGTTTGGGAGACTGGATGAGGGGACTGGGGGGAGGGTGAGGGAATATAATCGGGTTACGCCAACACCGCTGCCAAACGTTTGCGCATGCGTGAATTCTATAGAATAAATATCAAGAGAAGCCGTGGCGACAACAACCAGACAGCGAAGACCAAGTAAGACTCGACTATTCATTTGTGTTTTAAAAAAAGGGTAAAGAAAATTACGAAGGGGTAAATTCAGAATATGTTACAATATTGACAAAGAAGCCATGCACAAATTATCTACCTTATCTTTTCGGTAGTATACTTATAATTTTAACTTTTGTGTCGGACTCTCGGACCAGTCCAAATATTTCAGTGTTTTCCCGCTCTTTTTGAGGCCGAGCTCCGACGTCGCACATGCGCAAAACGTTTGGCAGCGGTGTTTCCTGCCATATATTTTGTTTGGGACGATAACAAATTACTCCAAAACAACGAATTGAAATAGATTGTTTTATACGTATGTTTTTAGAAATAGCATTGGCTTCAATTTGATGTATAGTATAAGTTTCCTCATTATTTTAAACTTTTAAAAATGTAGTAAATGTTCGACCATATTTCACTGGGAAATAACACTAAGAAACTTGTTGTAGTTTTTCTGAGTTTTGAGCTGAAATACTTAACGCTGAACGTTGGGCTATACATGAAACTGAAGCTATTGAAAAATGCTATTTGGTATAGAAACTTCAAGATTTTAGCTAAAAGGGAAATAACTAAAAAAAACCAAAAAACTGCCATTTTGTAACCTACGGCGAACAATTTTTAATTATTTCCCTTTTAGCTAAAGTCTTGAAGTTTCTATACCAAATAGCATTTTTCAATAGCTTCAGTTTCATATACAGCCCAACGTACCCAAACTAACATTCAAAGATTTTTGGCTTCATCCATTCATAGGCCTGACTTTTGGAGTTAGCGTTCCAGTTTACTTAGAGTTCAATGGGTTACGCGAGGAGCCAGGCGGTAAAGTGGGAGGGGCCAGTAGAGCGAGACATCGACGACGATTTTTTCATCGTTAACAGACATCCATAATCCTACAAATGCTATGTTTTTATATTTTTCGATTTTCTTGTATTTTTTGCGGGAAAATGACATTACATGTTTGGCGCGAAAATTTTGTTATGTGGACTCTAAAACCAAAAAGAAAATCGAAATATTTTATTCAATAAAATGTTATAACGTTTTGAAATTTGAATTTTCGCCATTTTGTTTCTATAAATAGCTCAAAATGGTTGAAAATTCAAATTTCAAAACGTTATAACTTTTGATTGAATAAAGATATTTCAATTTTTTCTTCGGTTTTAGAGTTTACATAACAAGCTGTTTTTGAAGCAGTCATGAAACATCAGAAAATATTAAAACAAAATTTTCGCGCCAAACATGTGACGTCATTTTCCCGCGAAAAATACAAAAAAATCAAAAAAAAAAAAAAGACATAGGATTTGTAGGATTACTCTCCAGCCAAAAACGTTTAGGAATGCAGACGGATTCCTCAATGTTTTGGGCGGAAATCATGACGTGTTTTTTTTCGGGCCAGTAGTTGCATGCAGTCTTGTTATCAGTTCAATATGCTGTTTATAAAATATGATAAAATAAATGTGAATTAAAAAAAAAAATCAAAATACTAAAAAATTTATAAAACGAATTGAGCTGTACCTATCTCGGATAAAGGGCCTTAGCTCCAAACGCTAGTACTGCAGTATTCCCTAATATAAATTGCACTTCAAGTTTTATGCTGCAGTGCTTTTAAAAAAATATTGGGACCGCACCAATCACAAATTGCAGTTGGGCCCAGAAGGTCCAGATCCTTGGGACCAATCAGGAAATCTCCCGGTGTCCCACGCCGCCCCTGGTATGTATAATTATTTCTACAACCACCTGTTCTAAAATGCAGTATCAAGCAATGCGCAAAATTCTAAATCTAGCGGTAGCCATGCACCTTTTGAATTAAATAATATCTTACCATTCTTTAGTCTTTTGACACTGCCACAAAAGTTTGAATTTTCTTTCTCTGGCAATAATGTGGCCAATAACATACTCAGCCATAATAGGTCCATAGACCCCACCAAGTCTTGTTAAAACAAATGATGGCTGGTGGAGTTTATCTTGGGGTAAGTATTTAAACACATCTTCAACACCTGCACAGGTGGACTGCACCCATTTCAACTTTGGGAGTTGAAAGACCCAAGGGGCAACAAGACGTGGATCTGCAATAATAATTTCAGCTTCTTGAAGAGATTTTAATGAAATATCTGCAAAGCAAGTAAAAATCGCTTTTAGACAATTTCATTATAATTATATATATATATATATATATATTGAGCACTCTGGGCCCATGCGCACTTCACGCTATCTGAATGTACTTCACCGATGCTGTCCCACATGCGGTTGTCACCGACAATCGCATGTGTATAAGTAATTGATGAAATTCATTCAGATTGTTCCAAGCTACACTGATGAGCTGTTGTACAGCGAAGCACCGTGTCTGTAGATTGAACTACGTAAGCTCCTTCACTTCGGTGTTGTTGAGCACTCTGTGAAGTTGCCGTGGGTACCTATTAGCGATAATGCAACGCTCACTACCCTTGTGGAAGTTTGAGCACTCTGGGCCCATGCGCACTTCACGCTATCTGAATGTACTTCACCGATGCTGTCCCACATGCGGTTGTCACCGACAATCGCATGTGTATAAGTAATTGATGAAATTCATTCAGATTGTTCCAAGCTACACTGATGAGCTGTTGTACAGCGAAACACCGTGTCTGTAGATTGAACTATATATATATATATATTATATATATATATCGTTTTACAGTTTCAGTTTCTAGGAAAATATTAGCAAAAATACCATAGTTGACCAGTGTTTTAATTTTCATCAAAAGAAGGGATTGAGCACTTAACCAGGCATGGACACTTTTACGGGCATCTGGGCCCAATAAACACAGAAATTCAAATTGGTAGTCATGTATACTAAACAAAGACTGTGTTAAAAATTCTATGATGGAGCAAAATAGTACTTCCAAAAGTGTTCTGTACATGACTTTACATCCAAGTCAATATAATCTTGAAGCTACTAATCTATGGTCAGAGACAAAATATTTATATTTATTAAACTAGAAGTTACTATCGCAAGGAAAGTGCTGCCTGAAGGACCAAATGGAGTCCTAATATGCTACTGAAAAATTCTGGATATACTCTGATTTTATACTTATAGTATAGTACAGTAGGTCAACACCAGGGCCTGGCAGCCACGAACAGGAGTGGTGCAGTGCAGAGTCATGTTGCTTCAAGGTTGCTAGTAGCAGTAACTTTCACTTGCTAGGGTCAGAAGAACCACTTACTAAATTTTTCTCAATTTTTCTCATTTTGCCCTGGGAACATGCCCCCAACCCACATAGTTTCTCACACTTTCAAGTGCCACTCTCAACCAGACCACTTTTAATTTGGTGGCTATATACGGCCCTTCAAATAGACTGATCAAAAACATTGGTCCCTGAACAAAAAGCACTCCCCCAAAAATTATTTGAATGTGCACCACTGAACCTACATGTACCTAAAATACACCCTGCAACAACCCCAAATTTTCATTGGCTGGGTATTCTCAAGTTGAATGCAGCAGCTGACTCCTGGCACAATTGTATTGGGTTGGAACCTGACAGGTCATTGGTTGTCAGTGGTTGAAATGCAAAATTATAGGGGGAGGTGAATATGCATGGGACCAAAATCGAACAATCTGCTCTTTTTTGTTGAAATCCAAATCCTCAGTTATCATTTTTGTTGAACTTTATGAATTTGCGTGATTTATGCAAAATTTTATTTCAACACGCTGACCATTACTTGAACTATATACATGTAGTGTTGACTCATCTATAATCAATTCTTTCCCTCCTGACAATGAAAGATCATCAATGATATAATCCAATCAATAAAGGAAAAATTCACAATCTAAGAGAGGAATATTTGTCAAGAATAAGATCCAGGTTGCGTGGAAAATTAATCCATTAATACAAGGTCAATTACAGTACTGCTGAGAAGTAACCTAATGAAATCCTAGGTTGAACCCTGGGTAATCCTCGGCTGAACCTAGGTTCACCCGGTGGTCATCCTACTACACAGAAGGTGCTAATTTCCAAAGTTTGGTGTCCTTTTTGCACATTGTATTCACATCTTGTAGTTGTCGTCTTCCCCGAGGTCTTCCCCGAGTAGCATACTGTAACAAAGACAGTTTTACATTATCGTTTTTATTAAAAACAAGAATGGGAAAGCTATATAAATACATGAGGGAATGAATTATTTCACTTTCATCTTCTGGAGTACAGGTTACAAAAATTTCAAACATGCTCGCAGAGGAAGGAATTAAAACATTGAGATCAGCTGTTAGCTTGTTTCTTTTTCAGTCAATATCGTCGAAGTGGTTGTCTTCGAGCACCACGTACTAGTGGAAGAAAACAAATTTTGAAAGAGGAATACATGTAATTGAAATTGATCGACGATAAGATGAGTGAGAATGATATGAATGCCAAGTGCATTTGTAAACATTTGTTCAGCTAAAACACTACTTAAACTACAGTAAGCAATAGTATACTAGTTAGTTGCCAATTTGGTAAGAATCATTGTAAGAAATCTTGTTTAATATAATTAATAACGTTATTTGATAAATGCAACCACCACTGGCCATCTGTGTCAAGTTTCAAAGTCATTGTGACAACATGGAGATGCTTTCAGTCACAAAATCGTTGCGTTTGACTTTGTTTCTGTCCAAGAACTTTGTTCCTGTCTGAGGGCTTCTCCAGAGGTGAATAAAATTGTATGGTGTTACCGTTTCACCAGACTAAAATACTAAAGATTAATTTGGACAGGAAAAAGTAAAGTCGGACGAGGTGGAAGCGACGAAACCCAAAGTGTTTGGTCAACTGTAATTTTTCTCTTGCAGTTAGACGTGTTGACCGCTACCTCATCACTACCTCACAGCTAATCCACCACTACCTAACCATAACCTCACCACTAATCCACCACTACCTAACCACAACCTCACCGCAACCGCAGTGCTAGGTTACTTCTGAGTGGTACTGTATTGGGAAAATCTGCAATCCACCACTTTCTCAAGATCCACAAATCTTATCTGTTAGAAATTTTGATCAGAACCGAAATCCACATTGGTTTAAAAGGACCCAATCCACCAACCTATTCAAACCTATTCACACACCCCCCCCCCCCCCCACCACCACCACCACCCCCACCACCGCACACACACACACGTACAAACCCCGCCCCCTTTCAGATACCAGCAATCTAAATTAGCGATCTTGGCAATTAAAATTTGATACTTACATGTAAATGCAGCCTTACCCTTATAATCGATGTCAACAAACGTAGCAGAGGGACAAGCATCAGTCAATACGGGTACAACGTCCACTAAAATTAAATACGATGAAATCATACATACGACAGGATTCCCACCCTTCAGGTTCAGCTCGCTTTCTTTTGCCGCCATAGTTGAAGGTACGAAGTCTGAAAGTAACACCGACCAAGACGAAAAGCTAAACTAAGCGACCAGTATCTGCGTTGGAAACTGTGAAGATTATTTCTTTGCCATAGATGTTGCAAGAGCGTAGACTGCGAACTCCCAAGCCAAGCATTTAGGCCATAGAATGATAGAAAATCGGCCACTTTCATGGGGCAGTTCGCAGTCCACGTGCGTGCTGGCTCAGTTGTCGGCCGTGTGTTGACAGATGATGATATATGACATACAACCAAACACAGTTCTATGATGTATTTCATCATACGCGTGTTTTTTTTTTACTAATTCCCTACCCCCACACCCCAACCGCGAACCACAACCCCCCGGAAACCCTAAACCTAACCACAACCCCCCGGTGACCCTAAACCTAACCACCACCCAGCCTGGTTCCCAGGCCTCTCTTTTTAACGTCAAGCGGCAGACCATAGCCACTGGAAAGGGAGAGGGCTGTGAAACTCCGCTCTGAAACAATAGAACTTCCGGTTTGATGTTAAAAATTTCACGCCTGAGCGTCACGTGATCTTGAACCGGCATGGCCAGTGTATTCTTTCATATGGCTTACATTAGATTATAACCTTGTTCTTCGTTAAACGGCACGATGTCGGTTATGGCGACTTCTAAAAATCCACAAGAAACATGATATTTACAAGTCCAAAGGAGTACCCTTGTATTTCGTTAACAAAATTCGGTAGGAATTCGGTTTTTGACGACCTACGAACTTAAGACAGCGACAGTGCTGTATAGTGTATACTGTAGTCCGTCATTTTTATGACAAATTTTATATTTTACATTGATTCTGCGTTAATTTTAGATATTAGTTTATTCAATAATATGATTGTCTGCACAAAGAAATCACCTCAAAAACATCGGATTGGTTTTAACAGGACCGTGAGAGTTTTTAAGTCGCGCATTTCTCAAATAAGACGTAAACAAATATATATGGTGGTGCATCGTTGTGTAGATGATCGGCGTTCGGTTTCATGATGGACTTTATCGTGACATTAAAATGATCATCCCTTGAACATTACACAATCGTATCAAGCGCTAACTTGCGGTTAACAAGCGCTAACTTGCGGTAAAATCAAGCGGTTTCTTATCGTATTTTCCAATAGGGGAGTTCAAGGTTTATTTCGCCATATTGCAGGGGGTGCAAAACCATTGGGGCGAGCGCACGGCCATGCCTATTTATCCTTGTTAAAATCATGGCGAAACTTGCGAAGCAAGAAGGATATCGCTTCGGTTTTTGTCGAATTCGTCTTTAATCGTTGTTTGGATCACTTTCCTGTGAGCTGGTATGTTCGTTCTTTGATTTTAGACCATTATCGCTGATAACCAACGCGTAGAAACGCTATAATACGAAAGTTTCCTCAACTGAGGGGTCGCTGCGCCATTGTGGCAGACACGGGACGCGCCTGTTTGTCGATTTTAGCAGAGACAAAACGCCTCGCTCACTCTCGCTGTATAGTGGGATACCGCGATAACAACAAACGCAGTCCAGAATGTTGGGTGAAGAGGTATTATCTTAAAATTTTGGTTCTTAATAAGCGGCCAAATCACCAGATTTCGGCAGAAACTTGGCGTAAGCAAACATTTGTCTAGAATATCCGTATTTTCCGTATTTTCCATGGTGTCAAATTTCCCAAATAAAATTGCTTCGTTCTTCAAAATAATTACACGTTTAACTCGACAAAAATACAATCAATATGTACGATTCTATCTTTATACTTAATAGTTAGATCTAGACTTAAACTGCATTTATAAACTATATTTTACGCTGTATATGCCAGTTATAAACGTGTACATATTTAAACTAGAAGTAAACACGCGTAACCCGAAACGTATCCCTTTCCTGCGAGGAGATATACATAATACACTTCGTTTGATAACGAGAAAGAGGATATTTCAGACTTCAGATGACGAAGATGAACCTCTGGTTACTTACGTTACTATACGCTTGAAGTTCGAGTGATTTACAAGAGAGTTGGAGCTGAAGTTTTACATTGCGTTGCTGAAATCGTCACTCAGTCGTGCCCGTCATAACAGCGCAGCCACCCCTCAGTTGAGGAAACTTTCGTATTATAGCGTTTCTACGCGTTGGTTATCAGCGATAATGGTCTAAAATCAAAGAACGAACATACTAGCCCACAGAAAAGCGATCCAAACGACGATTAAAGACGAATTTGACAAAAACCGAAGCGATATCCTTCTTGCTTCGCAAGTTTCGCCATGATTTTAACAAGGATAAATAGGCATGGCCGCGCGCTCGCCCCATTGGTTTTGCACCCCCTGCAATATGGCGAAATAAACCTTGAACTCCCCTATTCTTCGACTTCTTCTCTAGATCGGGCCTTCAATTCGGGCTCGTGTATTTATTGCAAGTCTACCCACTGGACTAGTGTGGACTAAAACCAGACGCGGAGAAAGACTATATATTTCTGTGGGATGAAATCAAAACATACGCTTTGTTCTTTTGACAACTCATATCAATCATACTCGTTCATGTTTAAAAATAGCAAAGTGGGCGGAAGACAGTTTTGTTAAGAGTTTCCTCAGGCCTTTGTTTTTCTCGCCTTCTCGCTCGCCCGCACCTCTGCCCGCGCTGACGGGTTTAGCGGGAGGCGGGAACAAATAAAGGCCTGACATTCAGGTTATGTGTTTTACGCATCTGTGGGTTCAGCGAAGTGCTTAGGGCTTTCAAACTACTACAATAGGTTGTTTGAAAAGAATGCTAATTCATTTTCTAAGGGTTCGAATTTTTTTGATACACACTGTATAACTTAAAGTTTAACTGATGAGTGATCGAGGCTACGTCCACACGTATACGTTTTCGTAGCGTTTTCATATTGTTCTCCGTCCTCAAGGGAATAGAAAACAATGGTCTACTTACCTAAAACAATATGAAAACGCTACGAAAACGTATACGTGTGGACGTAGCCTGAAAGTGGTTCTATTTAAATTAAAATCTCCTACCATTTACTTTTACTCTGCTGACATGATATTAAGACCACTGAGACCACAAACACGGACTGCTAATTTAGATCGAGTTATCTTTTTTTACAGTAGTAGTACAGCGTTCGGCTTCTCCAGGCTTTCTGGTTTCTTTTCAAGCTATTATCAAGATATTGACAAGTAGCTGTTTGTTTTCCTCTTTGTTGTTCTCTTCTGTATTTAAAGTAGAATCTACCATTGCATAACACTTTGCCGGCTCCATTTCGTTTTGTGAAACAAAACCATTCCAGGCCATTCCACTTTGCAAAATATAAAAATAAACTCATTTGTCGAGCGAGGTCGCTTCCTGTGTTTATCGTAATTTTTTATTATTCCATGCACGTAGTATTTAGTCTTCAGCATGCACAGTATTTCAAAAAGACTATCTCCACGAACTTAAATGTTGAAAAATAATAATGTGATTATCTGACGTAAGAGCAAACATGTTCTCTCACTTAGAATTCAGGATTATCCTGAATTGTCAAAGTGTCTAGAATTCAGAATTATCCTGAATCCTAGGCGAGTTTACTGTCCCACATTAGTAGTCAGGGTCTGAGAGGTAGGATTTCTCTAGGACAAGAGGTAGGAGATTGTTTTAGGACAAGAGGTAGGAGATTCCTAGGACAAGAGGTAGGAGTTGTAAATACGTTTTGAGGTTGCTGGGGGTTGTGCTTAGGTTTTAGGGTTGCCGGGAGTGTGTGATTGGGTTTAGTTTTAGGGTCAGGATTAGAGGTAGGGTAAGGATTATGGTTGGGGTGGGGTTTGGGCTTTGACATATAGCAACTGAGCGGTTGGCTCGCTAGGTAGCTTTATATTCTGGAAGTCAATTTTTGGTGGCACCCGTAAGCCACGGACACAGAAACGTGGGCTCTGGTAACCTGAATACAAGCAATGTTTTTG
Organism: Paragorgia papillata; assembly: GCA_035771165.1. Classification (NCBI taxonomy): domain Eukaryota; kingdom Metazoa; phylum Cnidaria; class Anthozoa; order Scleralcyonacea; family Coralliidae; genus Paragorgia; species Paragorgia papillata. Next base: position 3,746,517 of record JAWNZC010000406.1, read on the forward strand.
ACGCCAAGGATTTTGGCGGTATTTTGACGACATCATGTTTGTAGAGAAAAGCATTGAGCATTCTGAAGGTAGATACAATTGTGGCGCCCTGACGCAAGCCTCGAAATAAATCTTGGAAATCTGCCGGTCATTGTGATCGGTAAGAAATGAAATTGCCGGTCAGGGAGGGTCTGTTACCGGTCATATTTGTTTTTTCACTTATTGTCTATTCGTGCACTTGTGTAGCCGGTATAAGTTAGTTTACTTATTGAACAACATGACAATTCTCAAAAAACTATGTTATTTCTTTGGCAAGAAAAAGACGAACAAAGAACAAGAACCAAGAACAAGAACTGTGATAACATTGTATAATACATAACAAGTAAATGTATCTCTTGCATAATAGTAAGACCATTCATTAAGAGTTCTGATTCTGTCCTGGGAATTTGGGATAGAACAGAACCCATGCAGATATTTTCTCAGAGCACAAGGTCAATCGTTTTATTTTTACATTTATTGCGCTTTTCCAATCATCATATTTGTATATAAGTTAAAATATAAAGTGTTTTGCCTTTGAGGCAGGTGAGAGTTGACCAAGACGGACCGTTAATCTTTTTCTTCGGCGCCAGTTGTTTCGGAGTCGGACTGCTGCTATGTGCGATCAAGTATCGTCTGAAATACAGGTGTTATATTTGGATGATTTCGGGGTTCGACATCCGCTTGGCGCTTGCGCAGTTTTACGGTGCAGTGCGAGACATCCGCTTGCGCCGTTTAAGGTGTATGAACGTCTGCAACGATTATAATTTATAAGACGTTCAGTTATATCAAACTGAACGTCTGCAACATTTTCCGAAACAAAAAAACTCGATTTCACTCGTTGTTTTCGTTGGGTTTTTTTGAGAAAAAAAAATTACCGGTCATGCATGACCCGGTAAGCAACCATATTTACCGGACAAACTGGAAAATTTTGCCAGTCAATGACCGTAACCGGCACTAATTTCGAGGCTTGCCCTGACGTGCTGACGTTTGTGTGGCTGTGGCTATCAATTCTCCAAGGAAAATTATAAAGCTGACTGACGAGCTAGCCGCTATGGGCTTTGGCATTGTCGCTGAGTGATTGAGAATGAAGCGATGTTTTTTTGACGCGAGGGATTTTGGCGGCTTTTGGCAATCTTCGTAAAGAGAAGCGTTTCGCAGGTAAATACAATTGCACAAAATTGCCGTGCCCTGACAAGTTAGGGGCTAGATCGTCAGGCAGCTTTATACTACGGTGCCCTGACAAACCAGTCACTTCTCTAACGACTTGTTTGGTAGCTTTAGGCCGTGGCACCACTGATCTCAATATAAACTGGATAGGCCATTCCCTATGGCCAGCAGTCAAACATTTCGTGGCAGTCGCCGCCATCTTACATAGTGGAACATATGACGCATTGCGGCCTTAGAACTTGTTCCCAATCCCAAAGTTGACTGGCATAAGCAATCTTGACGTCAGCACGGTCAGATTATCCGGGGGAGGAATATTAAGTACTCTGTGCCGGGGAGTTGGAAAAGCCGTAAAGCAAACAACAGATGCCGGTTCGTTTAGTTTTCACTGTTTAACAACAAATACAGTCAAAAGATGGCAAGTACACAATACGAGATATTGTTAAGGCATTAAGATTACTATAAAAAGTACAATTTAAGACTTGAAATTGAATTCTTCGTATATTTTATAGTCTGTTTTTCAGTTTAATATATTATCGTGAAGTTTCTTCGTTGTCCGCACTGAAGAAAAACAACGAAATGTAAAGGTTTTACAGCTCAATAACAGAAACAAATACAAGAAATTAGTGTCGTTAACCTTATTAAGTACTTCTTGTGTCCTTACATTCGTTTAAATTTTCTTAAAATAATTCTTTTTGTCTGTTTTCAATCTACGAAAGCTTATGAACTTCAGTGGCAGCCATCTTGGGTAGTGTTCACGTCATCATACAACTGGCACGCAAATTCCGGCCTCATGCCCCATCCAGTTTTATTGAGATCAGTGCGTGGCACCCGTATAAGCCACGGACACAGAAACGCTGGCTCTGGGAACGAGAATGCCAGCGGCGACGTTTTTAACGCTAAACAGCTAGGCACCGCTCTTTAGCACTTTATCTGGTCCCTTTAGAATTCGGGATTACCCTGAAAAAAGTGTCCAGCATAGTTACGATATTAGATGAGATTTTGGGGAAAATATGTTTCTTTGCTGCTTCCTCAATAAATCATGAGTAAAAAAAAATAATGAGTTACTAAAGGTCTTCAGCGCGTTAATATCCTTTGCGCAAGTCCACGCAGGGGCGGATCTAGGGGGGGTGGATTGGGTGGCTAGCCACCCCCCTCTTTGGAATAGAAAAAAAAATAAACGAAGCTAAATATTGAATATTGATGTGCCTTCGTTGAGAGCTGGTCTGCGGTTTACCTCATCACTGCAAGAAAGCAAACATGGCGGCATGAAACGTAACATGTAAATTAGCTTTGTTTAGCATAATCAGCTATTAATCCAACAATGAAACGACGTCGACAGAACACTTTGGACGCTTTTGTTAGGAGAGACGCACCTGAGCAAGCAGAAAGCTCAAATGAATGGACAACATCGAATGAACATCAACCTGAGCAAGATCATGACGAATCTTTCGATTCAGACTCTAAAGCAAATCCAATAGCTGCTCAAGCTGATAGTCATACTGTTGGTCGCGCAAAGGAAGTTCACCAGAACATCTCGATGTTTGTTGCGCCCTATGACGTAAGTGAAATCCTTATCACTCAGAAAACGACAGAAACGTTAAGTGATGCTGATAAAGTATACTTTCTCGACAAATGCTGGCGACCAGAAGCATCCGATGCTCAGCATCTTGATAAGCGACAATTTGGACCTAAAAAGACGATAAGCTTCCAAGTTAAATGGCTAGATCAGCGTAGATGGCTTGCTTATAGCGCACACGTCGAATTTAGAGGAGGATGGTGTTTAGCATGCCTTCTGTTCTTAAATGATCGGGAGAAGGAATCATTAGGAGTCTTTGTGAAAACTCCATTCACAAACTATAACAAATCCAAAGAGAAACTTGATGCACACGAGACTACAGAGTACCACAAGAGTTGTATCGACCGTGCTGGCTATATCCGGGCCCAGATGGCAAATATCAAAAACCGCATCGATACACAGATCAACACAATGGCTGTGCAGAACGTCCAGGAAAATAAAGCAGTACTGCCTTATATCGTAGATGCGGTTATGTTGTGCGTGAAACAGCAGCTTGCTTTGCGCGGGCACAGGGATGATGACGTACAGTTTGCTGAACCGCCTACAAGCAATGAAGGTAACTTCATCGCCATCATACGACTCCTGGCAGATAGCAACCCTGTTCTGAAAAAACATCTCATTTCGGGACCACGGAATGCACGGTATACAAGCAAAACCATCCAAAACGAAATCATTGGAGTGATTGCCGACTTGATTCGTGACTACTTCCGACAGTGCCTTGAAAAGAATCCCCACTTTGCTTTAATTGGCGACGAAACAACATCCCAGGGACAGGAAGTTTTATCAGTGTGTCTTCGCCTACTTGACTTTATTGCTGACCCAGTATAAGCTGAAAAATCTGTGCAAGACCCGATGGATCGAAAGGCATTCCACGTTTGAAACCATCTTCGATTTGTACGAGTACATCGTCATTGCACTAAATGAAATATGTGAGCCCACAAATGATGATCGCTTTTATCCAAATAACGAAGTATGGAACTGGGACTCCCAAACCAAGACAAAGGCGAATGGATTGCGACACACTATGACAAACTTTGGACACATTGTCAGCTTCGTTTGTGCAAAGGAAATGCTGGAGCCGATGCGACCACTTGCCTGTGCACTACAAGGCGAACTCATGGAAGTATATTTTGGATTCCAGAAAATTGAAGAAGTTACCAGTTGCTACAGAGATATACGTAATGAAATCGACTCATGGTTTCAGCGTATGTACGGAAAAGCCGTAACTCTGGCAGAAATGGTTGGGTCGACTGAACAACGCCCGCGAGTTTGCAGTCGACAAAGGAATCGAGAAAATTGCCCATCTGAGTCAGTTGAACAATACTGGAAGAGGATGGTTGCAATACAATTCATGGATGTTATCTGCTCGGAATTGAAATCTCGCTTCAGTGAGGACAAGCGAGCACATTATGAGCTGTGTGCCCTGATCCCTCAGGTTATCGTCACAAAGAGCATAGAAGCTGCAGTGGAACTCGGTGGAGTTCTACACGAGAAATGGAGTCACGTGATGCCACTGCCATCAGCTTTCGACAGCGAACTGTTGCGCTGGATGAACTACTGGAAACGACAGGCGCCGCCGGTCGCGTCCAGCTCCGTGACCTCCATTCTGGCGACACATGCGGACAACATATTTTTCCCAAACGTGAGGGAACTTCTGAAAATTCTCGCTGTTTTGCCCATAGGTAGCACGGAAGCAGAGCGATCATTCTCCTGCGTTCGCAGAATTCATACTTGGCTTCGGAGTACAATGACTACCTCCCGACTTTCCAACTTGGCTGTTACAGCCATGCATAGCCACAATACAATTCCCATCGACAGAAGGCAGATATGTGAACGTTTTATGGCATTGCATCCTAGAAGGATGAATGCATCCTCACTTTTCGTAGACAATTAAATGAATTCTTAACTGTCCGTGGTGTTGAAGATACTGACCTACTATTGCTCTTTCGTTTAGAACAGCTCTAATTGAACTGTAGTTTTTATTTGTTTTTTCCTAAAAGTGTTATAAATATTTTATAAAGTGTAAATAACCCAAATATATTATAACTTTTTTCTACGGCTGAGTGCTGAAACTTGCTGTCAAAAACCGCTCTCGAAAGGCTGGAAAATGTGTAATTTCAGAGACCCAAGAACTCAAACATTTTCGGGAGGACGTCCCCCTGACCCCCCTGGAAGACTCGGGCTTCACCCTCGGCCACCCCCTCTTCAAAAATCCTAGATCCGCCCCTGCCACGGTATACTTCATTGGTTTTCCAGACTTATACTTGGGAAAGTTTTCGAGAAATCTCTTAACGATCTAAACAAGACAAAAGTTTCATAGTTAAGAGTATAGCAGAAGATCGGATACCCTTTACGCCAAGTAAATTTCATTGTACGCGTGTATGTATTGCAGGGCCGTAACCACCAATTTTCAAATGGTCCGGTTGAGAGTCAGGCGAGCACCGCGAAGGCACAAGAAACCTCTGGGGGGTTTCTTCTAAGCCTCGGAAACGTTATTTCAACAAGAACACTTCAACAAAGTGCAGTCTCAACTTACTGAAGTTTCATGAATATGTTATTTAATGTTTTCGTTTCAGTTTTTGCGCTACTGTATGTTTTTGTTACGTTTGATTCCATTTTTGCGCTGGTTTGGTCTTGTTAAAGGCTCTTGGCTTTATTTACGGTCTTCCAGTAGTATTTCTTAAATGTAAACACTCAGTTTTGTCACTTACCTTTCCGAGTCATAAAGCAGTTGTAAAATATACAAACTTGTCGCAGTTTGAATTGTTCAGTCATTCTATTAATCCTCAAACAACTCAAGGAGTATTAATTAACTTTGACACCAAACATTCACGCAGATTAATTTTCATCAAATAATGCTCAAAAGAGAAGCAAAACAAGACTAAAATGCCATACATCTATTGAGTGGTTTTGTATGACGTTTTTCTGGTTATACATAGTTAATAGGAAGCTCAACAAAAGTCGTTGTTTTATGTTTTTGTTCAGGTTTATGGAAATTTTTGCACTTTCTCGGTTACTGAACATATTGTGTTTTCTGTATAATGTGCACTTTCTCGGTTACTGAACATATTGTGTTTTCTGTATAATGATGAATCATCCAATAGCAACGTTTGGGTTCAATCACTCAACCATACTGTTTAAATGTTAATAAACCTAAAACAAAGGATTTGGCACCTTCATGTACCTTTCAACAAGAATCGTAGCTTTATCCTGAATCTTTTCGCTTATCCAAGATAAATCACAATAAGGCTTTAAAGGTTTTATTCACAGTTCACAGTCACAGTTTAGTTTAATACTCTCGCTCGAAGCACCCTCACAACAACACCCACTTCCCAGTCTTCGGCTTAGGACTATGCGTGTTATTTCCGGCGGAAATACATAGTCTGTTTTTAGCTCAATCTCCGACAGCTTGATTGTTAACCGCTTTGAAGTTTGCCGGGTTTCCAAACCATGTATATTTTCTATTAACTATGGTTTATAGTGTTTTTAGTTCTGAATAATATACAAACTCGACATAGAAGATCATTTTTAACCTCGTCATGGAAAGATGCGGCGGGGCGAGCGGCTGGAGATCACGTGACAAAACATTCTAATATATTTTGAAACTTTTCCCCTCCGTTGAAAACATTGAGTCCGTGCAACGAAATGTGAAAAGCAAACAAAGTATTTTACTATCACAGTCTTTGGTCCTTCCAGCGTGCTGAACTCACTGGGAAATCTTCCAAATGTAAATAGAAATATATTCTTTGGTCCTTCCAGCGTGCTGAACTCACTGGAAAATCTTCCAAATGTAAGTAGAAATTTCTTTTAAAACGTGCTCCCGTCAAAATCTATAAACCTTTGCCAGGGCATTCGCTTGCCCACCGGGACAAGGTTGGATAACTTTCCCGGGTGGACAAGTTTTCCTTGACGGCAATCATAATCGCGTAATAATTAAGCTTCGAAGATAAGTGCGCAGTGACGTATTGCAAAATAACTTGTCAAGTTTTCCTTGACGACTATACAGGGTGTCCCAAAAAAATGTCCCCCGTCCATTTATGAGGTGAATCTTCTTTAATTATGGTACAAGAAGTAAATTTTTATATCACACCGAAAGCCCATCCGTCCTTCTTTGTTGTCTGAAATTTTCAGAGCTAAGTAGTTATCTATTCGCTTCCTGTAGTCATTTAAAGAGGCAACATCAAAATTTGAACTTGTCCAAATTATGTATGCTACGTCAAGATTTGGAAATCTTCTCCTAAAGGCTTCCCTTGTCCTTCTTGGGCTTCTTGTTTCATGATAGGAAAGTACCATGAATGCTCTTTCCTCGGGAGTGAATTGTCCAACCATCTTAAGACGGATGAAGTAAAGTGCACTTCTGCCTACATGGCAAACATGTGCATGGAACTCTCATGAGCATTGTTATTACCCCAAGGAACCCCACATGATTTGATGCCGCATTGCTTCATTTGGAATCAAACTTTATTCCCCTGTGGTCAGTTGTATTGCGCACTCAAACAAAGCTGTGGTCAAAAACGGGATGGGCGACATTCGTTTGGGACACCCTGTATTTTTCCAAATCTGTAGGTAGCATAGATAATTAGCATATTTTGGACAAGTTCAAATTTTGATGTTGCCTCTTTAAATGACTCCATGAAGCGAGTAGATAACTAATTATTTAGCTCTGAAAATTTCAGACAACAAAGAAGGAGTGATGGGCTTTCGGTGTGATATAAAAATTTACTTCTTGTACCCAAATTAAAGAAGATGCAGTACAAAAACGGATTGGGGGCATTTTTGGGGGGACACCCTGTACATACACACGAACAATTTTCCTTGTTCAAAAGCTGGCACGACCAAATTTTGAAGAAGGCTCCTTGAGTCCTTCTTAAGGAAAAACTTGTCAATTTGTGGCGTACACACGAACGAATATAACTTGTCAAGGAAAACTTTGGTCGTCTGTGCGGGGCTTTACACTCTATAAAGAGCATTACCTGGTCTTCCCAACTTAATCCAGAGCAATGTGGAGTAAGCGTGACTTGGGGATGATCCCACAGAGGGCTGTTGCAAGGTAATGGTTCTTCTTCAAACACATCTAATATGGCACCACCAATCCATTGGTTATTCAAAGCATTTAGAAGACTATCACTATCAATAATATCTGCTCGTCCTATGTTGATAAACACAGTCTTCTTTTCCTTACAGCTTTCTAAAACATTACCAGAAAGAAGTCTACGGGTTGCTGGGCAGCTGGGCAGGATGTTGCAGAAATAATCGCACTGTTTTAAACACTCGGATAAATCTTGAACTGAGAATGCATTGTCAACGAAAGGCAACCTTGGGGAGGAAACCTGTCTTTGTACGCTATTGACAGTCATTTTCATCGACTTGCAGTATTTGGCAATTTCTCGTCCAATATCTCCAAACCCAATAATGCCGATAGTTATGTCAGACAACAAACGATATTTTATATCTCTTCCTGGCACCCTTCAAAGCAAAATATGAAAAATAACTGACAAATCACAGTCTGTATTTTCCAAATATACTACCCAAACCAGTAGAGCGAGACATTAGGGGCAAAATAAGCCGCGGCTTAAATAAGTCGCGAACAGCTTGTATAAACGGTCAATTCTTGAATAAGCCGTGGCTTATGTTAGACAAGCTTCAACCCTGGGCTTATTTTAGCCGCGGCTTATTTGGCCCCGTATAAAAAAACCTATTAGGGCCATTTAAACGGAGAAAATAAGTCGCGACTTAATTAAGACGCGTCCTATTTAAGTCGCGAACACACTCGTATAGGCCCGAATAAATGGTCAATTTGTTCGGGACCAAAGTAAGTCGCGACTATAAAAGTAAGAACAGGGTTGAAAGCTAGTCCAAAATACGTCGCGGCTTACTAGAAATTGACCGCCTATACGGGTGTGTTCACGACTTAAATAGGACGCGTCTTAGTTAAGTCGCGACTTCTTTTCTCCGTTTAAATGGCCCTAATAGGGCTTTTATACGGGGCAAAATAAGCCGCGGCTTAAATAAGTCACGAACAGCTCGTATAAACGGTCAATTCTTGAATAAGCCGCGGCTTATTTTGGACTAGCTTCAACCCTGGACTTATTTTATTCGCGGCGTATCAGGGTTCAAAATAAATATTTTGGATTTAGATATTTTTGTAGGCTGTCTTGCATACGTACATTTATGGTACCGGCTATTTTGATATACGGGCTATTTTGATATACGGGCTATTTGCCTGCTATGCGAGTCCATGAGAGGCCCACCCAGGAATTGTTTAAGTTAACTGTAGACGTCGCGCTAGGCTGTGAGACGTTACACTACATTGGAAGTTACACAACGTTTTAAGACGTTACGCTACGTTATAACACGTTATTAAAGCTATGTTATACAACATCACGCTGTGTTGTAAGACGTTACGCTACGTTATGTTTAAAGACGCTATGTTTAAAGACGTTACATTACGCTACGTTATAAGACGTCACACTTTGTTGTGAGACGTTTTCTACATTCTATAACATTACGCCACGTTGTAAGATGTTACGGTACGTTATAAAACGTATACACTAGCCGGCTAGCGGCGTGAAAATGCCGGCTATAGCCGGCAGCCGGCCGCTATTTTGAACCCTGCGTATTGACTACATAACCGTTTATACGAGCTGTTCGAGACTTATTTAAGCCACGGCTTATTTTGCCCCGTATAAAAGGCCCTACTGTATTGACAACATTTTCCATCGCTTCCGAAGCGACAGTTTCGTTAACCGCAGATCAATTTCAAAGCGATCACGTGGTGTATTTCTTATGTGCCACGTGATAGCTTGCTACGCACATTAAAGGCACAGTGCAGCGTGTCACGTGATAAATAAAAACTGCATGAATTTTTGTTATTTTGCGCGGGCGCACTTCTACGAAATGGCGGAAAGTGAAGAATTCGGCTCTATTCTGGAGGATAGCGGTATGATTTTGGATGAAAGAGAGGGACACGAATCTGAAGAATCTGATGAGGTTTGTAGAAATGTATTCAACTTGATTTTGTTAATGAATTTTTTCAATTAAAAAGGTCTGAGTGCGCATGCTCGTGTACGCTGCACTGTGCCTTTAACAATTGGATGTTTACCATGTGGCAGACGAGAATACACAACGTGATTGCTTTGAAATTGATCTGCGGTTAACGAAACTGTCGCTTCGAAACGATGAAAAAATCGTCGTCGATGTCTCGCTCTATTGGCCCCTCCCACTTTACCACCTGGCTTCCTTGCGTAACCCGGTTATATTCCCTCACCCTCTCTCACCATAACGTTATGGTGAAAAATTTGAGACTAACTGAAATAAAACCTGAGAAGTTGAATGAACGCACGGTTGGTGTGCAGTAGCCTGCGTAGCATGCGTTACATGTGGCCGTTTGGGAGACTGGATGAGGGGACTGGGGAGAGGGTGAGGGAATATAACCGGGTTACGCCAACACCGCTGCCAAACGTTTGCGCATGCGTGAATTCTATAGAATAAAAAACAAGAGAAGCCGTGGCGACAACAACCAGACAGCGAAGACCAAGTAAGACTCGACTATTCATTTGTGTTTTAAAAAAATGGTAAAGAAAATTACGAAGGGGTAAATTCAGAATATGTTACAATATTGACAAAGAAGCCATGCACAAATTATCTACCTTATCTTTTCGGTAGTATACTTATAATTTTAACTTTTGTGTCGGACTCTCGGACCAGTCCAAATATTTCAGTGTTTTCCCGCTCTTTTTCTGAGGCCGAGCTCTGACGTCGCACATGCGCAAAACGTTTGGCAGCGGTGTTTCCTGCCATATATTTCGTTTGGGGCGATAACAAATTACTCCAAAACAACGAATTGAAATAGATTGTTTTATACGTATGTTTTTAGAAATAGCATTGGCTTCAATTTGATGTATAGTATAAGTTTCCTCGTTATTTTAAACTTTTAAAAATGTAGTAAATGTTCGACCATATTTCACTGGGAAATAACACTAAGAAACTTGTTGTAGTTTTTCTGAGTTTTGAGCTGAAATACTTAACGCTGAACGTTGGGCTATATATGAAACTGAAGCTATTGAAAAATGCTATTTGGTATAGAAACTTCAAGATTTTAGCTAAAAGGGAAATAACTAAAAAAACCCAAAAAACTGCCATTTTGTAACCTACGGCGAACAATTTTTAATTATTTCCCTTTTAGCTAAAGTCTTGAAGTTTCTATACCAAATAGCATTTTTCAATAGCTTCAGTTTCATATACAGCCCAACGTACCCAAACTAACATTCAAAGATTTTTGGCTTCATCCATTCATAGCCCTGACTTTTGGAGTTAGCGTTCCAGTTTACTTAGAGTTCAATGGGTTACGCGAGGAGCCAGGCGGTAAAGTGGGAGGGGCCAGTAGAGCGAGACATCGACGACGATTTTTTCATCGTTAACAGACATCCATAATCCTACAAATGCTATGTTTTTATATTTTTCAATTTTCTTGTATTTTTTGCGGGAAAATGACATTACATGTTTGGCGCGAAAATTTTGTTATGTGGACTCTAAAACCAAAAAGAAAATCGAAATATTTTATTCAATAAAATGTTATAACGTTTTGAAATTTGAATTTTCGCCATTTTGTTTCTATAAATAGCTCAAAATGGTTGAAAATTCAAATTTCAAAACGTTATAACTTTTGATTGAATAAAGATATTTCAATTTTTTCTTCGGTTTTAGAGTTTACATAACAAGCTGTTTTTGAAGCAGTCATGAAACATCAGAAAATATTAAAACAAAATTTTCGCGCCAAACATGTGACGTCATTTTCCCGCGAAAAATACAAAAAAATTAAAAAAAAAAAAAGACATAGGATTTGTAGGATTACTCTCCAGCCAAAAACGTTTAGGAATGCAGACGGATTCCTCAATGTTTTGGGCGGAAATCATGACGTGTTTTTTTTCGGGCCAGTAGTTGCATGCAGTCTTGTTATCAGTTCAATATGCTGTTTATAAAATATGATAAAATAAATGTGAATTAAAAAAAAATATCAAAATACTAAAAAATTTATAAAACGAATTGAGCTGTACCTATCTCTGATAAAGGGCCTTAGCTCCAAACGCTAGTACTGCAGTATTCCCTAATATAAATTGCACTTCAAGTTTTATGCTGCAGTGCTTTTAAAAAAATATTGGGACCGCACCAATCACAAATTGCAGTTGGGCCCTAAAGGTCCAGATCCTTGGGACCAATCAGGAAATCTCCCGGTGTCCCACGCCGCCCCTGGTATGTATAATCATTTCTACAACCACCTGTTCTAAAATGCAGTATCAAGCAATGCGCAAAATTCTAAATCTAGCGGTAGCCATGCACCTTTTGAATTAAATAATATCTTACCATTCTTTAGTCTTTTGACACTGCCACAAAAGTTTGAATTTTCTTTCTCTGGCAATAATGTGGCCAATAACATACTCAGCCATAATAGGTCCAAAGACCCCACCAAGTCTTGTTAAAACAAATGATGGCTGGTAGAGTTTATCTTGGGGTAAATATTTAAACATTTCTTCAACACCTGCAAAGGTGGACTGCACCCATTTCAACTTTGGGAGTTGAAAGACCCAAGGGGCAACAAGATGTGGATCTGCAATAATAATTTCAGCTTCTTGAAGAGATTTTAATGAAATATCTGCAAAGCAAGTAAAAATCGCTTTTAGACAATTTCATTATAATTATATGTATATATATATCGTTTTACAGTTTCAGTTTCTAGGAAAATATTAGCGAAAATACCATAGTTGACCAGTGTTTTAATTTTCATCAAAAGAAGGGATTGAGCACTTAACCAGGCATGGACACTTTTACGGGCATCTGGGCCCAATAAACACAGAAATTCAAATTGGTGGTCATATATACTAAACAAAGACTGTGTTAAAAATTCTATGCTGGAGCAAAATAGTACTTCCAAAAGTGTTCTGTACATGACTTTACATCCAAGTCAATAATCTTGAAGCTTAACTACTAATCTATGGTCAGAGACAAAATATTTATATTTATTAAATAAATTATTGGACAGTTCTTTTTGTGTTAGCAATTATGTTATTTTCTCATTATTTTAGTGTCAGTCATACTTCTTATGCATGTATTATTGCATGTATGGATAACCATTTGCATGCATGCACTGCATGCATGTACTACATTTTTACATGTAAATGTATGCACATGTAAATGTAAGCAGATGTAAATGTATGCACATGTATGCACATGTAAATGTATGCATTTTTACATGCACATGCATTTGCATGCATACAGTGCATGCCTGTGCATGCATGCACTTCATGCACGAAGTGCCAATTTGCATGCATGCAAATCATGCATGCTGCAGAGTCGGACTGGCCCTATGTGCCATTGTGCCAATGGCACACACGCCCCCCTTAGGATGCCGTTACTGTGCCCCTTTCCCGTTGTATAATATTATATTTGCTATGTAGTGCAATTCCTATTTCAAAACCCGATTTTGGATTTATAGTCGTTTTACGTTTTAATCAGTTACGATTAAATCTGACAGCCTGACCTGAAGTAGTCACCTAATTAATGCCAGGTTGACATCTTCTCATGTATGCCTTGCATGTTATGGTGTATTCCTATATAAAATGAGTATATTTGAATATTTTTTTGGTATTTTATATCCTTAAAAACTCTTTCAAACCCCCCTCAAAATGCAGGAAATCCTATTTCAGAGTCTCTAAAATTCAAAATTTTCCGGGGGAGCATGCCCCCAGACCCTCCAGGAAATTGGTCGCGCCTTCGGCGCTCCTTGCCCCACACGTAGTAAGTATTACCTGTTTTTCCCCCTTGTTAAATATTCTGAAAGAAACCCTGATGGCGCCCCTCTCCCTAATGGCACTGCCCCTAATACGGAGCCAGTCCGACTCTGGCATGCCGCATGCATACATGGCATGGATACACCAGATTAGAAGGGTTGAGGGGAATCAGGGGGTGAATTTAAGGGGAGAGATAATAAACTTATAAAACCATGGTCGTTTATTGTATTAAGGTATTAAGGTTAGTGTTAGAAATAGACTAAATTTATTAGGGTTTGTCACTGTCAATAATGGAAATTAAATTTTGTTAAAACCTAGGTTTGACCTCAGTTTTTGTTAGGTTATTTCTGAGCGGTACTGTACATGTACCTAAAATGCACCCTGCAACAACCCCAAATTTTCATTGGCTGGGTATTCTCAAGTTGAATGCAGCAGACTCCTGGCATAATTGTATTGGGTTGGAACCACTAACAGGTCATTGGTTGAAATGCAAAATTATAGGGGGAGGTGAATATAGGGACTGAAATCCAACAATCTGCTCTTTTTTGTTGAAATCCAAATCCTCAATTTATCATTTTTGTTGAACTTTTTGAATTTGCATGATTTTGCAAAAAAAATTTTCAACACGCTGACCATCACTTGAATTATATACATGTAGTGTTGACTCATCTATAATCAATTATTTCCCTCTTTACAATGAAAGATCATCAATGATATAATCCAATCAATAAAGGAAAAATTCACAATCTAAGACAGGAATATTTGTCAAGAATAAGATCCAGGTTGCGTGGAAAATTAATCCATTAATATAATTAATAACGTTATTTGATAAATGCTACCACCACTGGCTATCTGTGTCAAGTTCAAAGTCATTGTGACAACATGGAAATGCTTTCAGTCACAAAATCGTTGCGTTTGACTTTGTTTCTGTCCAAGAACTTTGTTCCTGTCTGAGGGCTTCTCCAGTCTGGTGAATAAAATTGTATGGTGTTACCGTTTCACCAGACTAAAATACTAAAGATTAATTTGGACAGGAAAAAGTAAAGTCGGACGAGGTGGAAGCGACGAAACCCGAAGTGTTTGCTCAACCGTAATTTTTCTCTTGCAGTTAGACGTGTCGACCGCTACCTCACCACTACCTCACCACTAATCCACCACTACCTAAGCACAACCTCACCGCAACCACAACCTCACCGCAACTGCAGTGCTAGGTTACTTCTGAGTGGTACTGTATTGGGAAAATCTGCAATCTTTCTCAAGATCCACAAATCTTATCTGTTAGAAATTTTGATCAGAACCGAAATCCACACTGGTTTAAAAGGACCCAATCCACCAACCTATTCAAACCTATTCACCCCCCCCCCCCCCCACCCCCACCCCCGCACACGTACAAACCCCACCCCCTTTCAGATGCCAAGATCGCTAATTTAGATTAATTAAAATTTGATACTTACATGTAAATGCAGCCTTACCCTTATAATCGATGTCAACAAACGTAGCAGAGGGACAAGCATCAGTCAATACGGGCACAACGTCCACTAAAATTAAATACGATGAAATCATACATACGACAGGATATTTCCCACCCTTCAGGTTCAGCTCGCTTTCTTTTGCCGCCATAGTTGAGAACGACTGAACGTACGAAGTCTGAAAGTAACGCCAACCAAGACGAAAAGCTAAACTAAGCGACCAGTATCTGCGTTGGAAACTGTGAAGATTATTTCTTTGCCATAGATGTTGCAATCTGAGTAGACTGCGAACTCCCAAGCGAAGCATTTAGGCCATAGAATGATAGAAAATCGGCCACTTTCATGGGGCAGTTCGCAGTCCACGTGCGTGCTGGCTCAGTTGTCGGCCGTGTATTGACAGCATTACAACCAAACACAGTTCTATGATGTATTTCATCATACGCGTGTTTTTTTTACTAATTCCCTACCCCCACACCCCAACCCCGAACCACAACCCTCCGGAAACCCTAAACCTAACCACAACCCAGACCAGACCACAACCCTCCGGAAAAATGACACGCCTCTCAGACACCGACCACAACACCCCTACTGGTTTTTTCCTTATATGTTTTTTAGCTTAAGTTGCACGCGTATGATGAAATACATCATAGAACTACGTTTGGTTGTATGTCATATATCATCATACATAACGAGAGATCCGCCATTTCCGATCGTGCTTTCTGAGAATTGCACGTGGGCGCGCGGCCCATTATCCATTATTACATCGGCTTTTTTTTTGGGGGGGGGGGGTTCCACAAAATGGCATTATTGCATCATCCCATCAGGCCTTGCGAAACTGGAAGGCATGTTGCATCATTGCATCACAGAATAAGGATCAACCAGAAGTCCGACTCAGTGTCGGCACCTTTGATGTAAGCGTCCTCGCGAAATGTCGGCCTGCGATCCCGGCGCCATTTTGAAAGTAAGTGCCCCCGGGAAATTAGCCCTCTCGTCCTTGCGACCCTCGGGCTCTTGTATTCAATTACTCTTGGCCTTCTTGTGACCTTTCAATTAAATTCATATTGTTATCTATATATATAAATAATATTTAGTTAGGTAAATAGTAATTTACTTTCGAAAACGGTTCTTTGGAAGTAAAATTCTTTGACCACAAGGTTATTAAAACTTCAGTATGCAGATACTACGGGTAAGAGTCCGTGGCAAAAAAGTCCTGCACTCATGAAGCGGGTTTTACATTTCTCGATTATGCCGACACATCTGTTTTTATACAATACCCTGGTTGCTATGCGTGTTTTCATTGGTTGTTGGCCATGATCTATATATTAGAGGACAGACACATGGTCACGTCAGATCACGTCAGCTGACCTGCTTTTCCCCTTCTTCATGCCCCAAAATCCGGCAAGATTTTCGATAAAAACCTTTTAAATTTTTATTGTATAAAACAAATAGATTCCATTTTTTTGTTGTCTGTTCAGTTATAGATGCACAGAAGACCACTAACAACGTAGTAAGAACATCAGTGACCCACTCGATGCCACTTTTTTGTTCTTACCACGTTGTGACGTCATCTGTGCATCTATAACTGAACAGACAACGGCAAAATGGAATCTATTTGTTAAATAGAAAACGATGGCTAAAAAGTTCGGAACTACGCATTGTTGAAGTACATCGAGTACGTATGTTGCTAGAAATTTTATAAGCTTTCATTCGGTGTATAGTTCAAACTTTAGTGTTACCTGTAACTTTTTAAAATGTTCAAAATGTGCACACCATTGACCATTGTTCGTAAAATTATATGATGGGAAATGGACTCCTCACAAGTGTTATAGAATTTTGGACATTGTTTTTAAATACTAAACGCACAGCCCTGAACAACATATTAAACATAGGATACTGTGAAGTGCCATTCATGTCAGAACTTTTAATTTTCTCGCCGGGAAGTATTTTAAAGAATAAAAAAACATTATTTTGGTCTGGACCGTCTGAAATGGATGAATTTCTTAAGTTTGTTTTGCCTTTTGCTGTTTTGGTGTTTGCTATAACCTCAGAAAGACTTCTGGTATGAACCTCAGATATTTCTTAAACAAAAGCTAATTCAAATATGAAAGGAGTGGAAAAGTTTGCAGATTTCTAGCTGAAGTTGAAAACGTTTTTGGTGCAAATTAGTGATCATACCTTTTCAACATTAGCCTGCGCCGCAGACGTCTAAACCCCTGGTTAAATCCGTCTGCGAATTAGCGACAGAATTCTTGTTCTGATCTCCCGTTGAGTACCTGAATATGCGTACTAGATCATGATTGGCTCGTGCTGAAAACTTAACCTTAGATCGCTTCTGATTGGGCACTATTCTAAGCGCCACTTCCGGCGAGCGTTTTGTTATGACGGCTACATATAGGGCGCGGATTAAAGCTTGTCAATTGTGGAAGCAAGATGGCTAGTAATTTCAGAACTACGCATCGTTGAAGTATGTTGTGTACGACCAGTGTGAAGGTATCACCACATTCATCCTCGGATTCATCACCAGATTCATCACCACATTCATCACCACATTCGCAAAGCAAATATTTCACCTTCAATAATTACTTCAATAATCAACCGATCGGCACACACGATACACCAAATTAAAGCTTATTATTCTATCTTTCCGGCCCAAGATTAACCGCGTTTGTTTCAACAATTTATAGAGGAGAAAAATAACTATATACTAGAAAGTACTCGCTCTTCGGTCTTGGGGGAAAAATTTCGATGGCTTCTTTTAATTTTAACCGGCTTTCCTATATATCAAAATGAAGCTCATTCTATCCTCTTGCTGGCCCAAGAAAAATTAGAAGTGGCCCAGATCTGGTTCAACAGTTATTCGTTTTTAAAGCGAGACGCCCAAACTGTCAATTACACAGCGCGCTAAAAATAGAACACTTTATTATTAAATTCGTCGGGATGGATTGGGGGAAAGATTTCGATGGGTACTTTTAATTTTAACCGGCTTTCCTATATATCAAAATGAAGCTCATTCTATCCTCTTGCTGGCCCAAGAAAAATTAGAAGTGGCCCAGATCTGGTTCAACAGTTATTCGTTTTTAAAGCGAGACGCCCAAACTGTCAATACAGCGCGCCGGAAATAGAAATCTTTATTAATTGTGGTTGCCGACTTAGACATTGGGGGAAAGATTTCGATGGCTTTTGTTAATTTTAACCAGCTTTCCTATATATCAAATTGAAGCTCATTATATCGTCTTGCTGGCCCAAGAAAAACTAGAAGTGGCCCAGAACTGGCTCAAGAGTTATTCGCATAAGCCGAAACTGTGAAGGTATCACCACATTCACTTAGGAGAAAAATTTCGATGGGTTCTTTTAATTTTAACCGGCTTTCCTATATATCAAAATGAAGCTCATTCTATCCTCTTGCTGGCCCAAGAAAAATTAGAACTGGCCCAGATCTGGTTCAAGAGTTATTCGCTTTTTAAAGCGAGACGCCCAAACTGTCAATTACACAGCGCGCTAAAAATAGAACACTTTATTAACTATATTTCACGACATAGACTTGGGGGAAAGATTTCGATGGCTTCGGTTATTTTTAACCGGCTTTCCTATATACGAAATTGAAGCTAAATCTATCTTCTTGCTGGCCCAAGAAAAATTAGAAGTGGCCCAGATCTGGTTCAACAGTTATTCGTTTTTAAAGCGAGACGCCCAAACTGTCAATTACAGCGCGCCGGAAATAGAAATCTTTATTAATTGTGGTTGCCGACTTCGACCTTGGGGGAAATATTTCGATGGCTTTTGTTAATTTTAACCAGCTTTCCTATATATCAAATTGAAGCTCATTATATCGTCTTGCTGGCCCAAGAAAAACTAGAAGTGGCCCAGAATTGGTTCAAGAGTTATTCGCATAAGCCAAAACTGTGAAGGTATCACCACATTCACTTAGGGGGAAAATTTCGATGGGTTCTTTTAATTTTAACCGGCTTTCCTATATATCAAAATGAAGCTCATTCTATCCTCTTGCTGGCCCAAGAAAAATTAGAAGTGGCCCAGATCTGGTTCAAGAGTTATTCGCTTTTAAATCGAGACGCCCAAACTGTCAATTACACAGCGCGCTAAAAATAGAACACTTTATTAACTATATTTCACGACATAGCCTTTGGGGGAAAGATTTCGATGGCTTCGGTTATTTTTAACCGGCTTTCCTATATACGAAATTGAAGTTAAATCTATCTTCTTGCTGGCCCAAGAAAAATTAGAAGTGGCCCAGATCTGGTTCAAGAGTTGTTTCGCTTTTAAAGCAAGTAGCCCAAACTGTCAATTTCCGCGCGCCGGAAATAGAAATCTTTATTAAGTGTAGTTGCCGACATAGTCTTTGGGGGAAAAATTTCGATGGCTTCTCTTAACTTTAACCAACTTTCCCATATATCAAAATGAAGCTCATTCTATCGTCTTGCTGGCCCAAGAAAAATTAGAAGTGGCCCAGATCTGGTTTAAGAGTTATTCGCAAACGCCAAAACTGTGAAGGTATCACCACATTCACTTAGGGGGAAAATTTCGATGGGTTCTTTTAATTTTAACCGGCTTTCCTATATATCAAAATGAAGCTCATTCTATCCTCTTGCTGGCCCAAGAAAAATTAGAAGTGGCCCAGATCTGGTTCAAGAGTTATTCGCTTTTAAATCGAGACGCCCAAACTGTCAATTACACAGCGCGCTAAAAATAGAACACTTTATTAACTATATTTCACGACATAGCCTTTGGGGGAAAGATTTCGATGGCTTCGGTTATTTTTAACCGGCTTTCCTATATACGAAATTGAAGCTAAATCTATCTTCTTGCTGGCCCAAGAAAAATTAGAAGTGGCCCAGATCTGGTTCAAGAGTTGTTTCGCTTTTAAAGCAAGTAGCCCAAACTGTCAATTTCCGCGCGCCGGAAATAGAAATCTTTATTAAGTGTAGTTGCCGACATAGTCTTTGGGGGAAAAATTTCGATGGCTTCTCTTAACTTTAACCAACTTTCCTATATATCAAAATGAAGCTCATTCTATCGTCTTGCTGGCCCAAGAAAAATTAGAAGTGGCCCAGATCTGGTTTAAGAGTTATTCGCAAACGCCGAAACTGTGAAGGTATCACCACATTCACTTAGGGGAAAAATTTCGATGGGTTCTTTTAATTTTAACCGGCTTTCCTATATATCAAAATGAAGCTAATTCTATCCTCTTGCTGGCCCAAGAAAAATTAGAACTGGCCCAGATCTGGTTCAAGAGTTATTCGCTTTTAAAGCGAGACGCCCAAACTGTCAATTACACAGCGCGCTAAATCTTTCCCCCAAAGGCTATGCCGTGAAATATAGTTAATAAAGTGGTCTATTTTTAGCGCGCTGTGTAATTGACAGTTTGGGCGTCTCGCTTTAAAAGCGAATAACTCTTGAACCAGATCTGGGCCACTTCTAATTTTTCTTGGGCCAGCAAGACGATATAATGAGCTTCAATTTGACATATAGGAAAGCTGGTTAAAATTAACAAAAGCCATCGAAATATTTCCCCCAAGGTCTAAGTCGGCAACCACAATTAAAAAAGATTTATATTTCCGGCGCGCTGTAATTGACAGTTTGGGCGTCTCGCTTTAAAAACGAATAACTCTTGAACCAGACCTGGGCCACTTCTAATTTTTCTTGGGCCAGCAAGAGGATAGAATGAGCTTCATTTTGATATATAGGAAAGCCGGTTAAAATTAAAAGTACCCATCGAAATCTTTCCCCCAAGCCATCCCGACGAATTTAATAATAAAGTGTTCTGTTTTTAGTGCGCTGTCCAATTGACAGTTTGGGCGTCTCGTTTTAAAAGCGAATAACTGTTGAACCAGACCTGGGCCAGTTCTAATTTTTCTTGGGCCAGCAAGAGGATAGAATGAGCTTCATTTTGATATATAGGAAAGCCGGTTAAAATTAAAAGAACCCATCGAAATTTTCCCCCTAAGTGAATGTGGTGATACCTTCACAGTTTCGGCTTTTGCGAATAACTCTTAAACCAGATCTGGGCCAGTTCTAATTTTTCTTGGGCCAGCAAGACGATAGAATGAGCTTCATTTTGATATATAGGAAAGTTGGTTAAAGTTAAGAGAAGCCATCGAAATTTTTCCCCCAAAGACTATGTCGGCAACTACACTTAATAAAAATTTCTATTTCCGGCGCGCGGAAATTGACAGTTTGGGCTACTTGCTTTAAAAGCGAAACAACTCTTGAACCAGATCTGGGCCACTTCTAATTTTTCTTGGGCCATCAAGAAGATAGATTTAGCTTCAATTTCGTATATAGGAAAGCCGGTTAAAAATAACTGAAGCCATCGAAATCTTTCCCCCAATGTCTAAGTCGGCAACCACAATTAATAAAGATTTCTATTTCCGGCGCGCTGTATTGACAGTTTGGGCGTCTCGCTTTAAAAACGAATAACTGTTGAACCAGATCTGGGCCACTTCTAATTTTTCTTGGGCCAGCAAGAGGATAGAATGAGCTTCATTTTTATATATAGGAAAGTTGGTTAAAGTTAAGAGAAGCCATCGAAATATTTCCCCCAATGTCTAAGTCGGCAACCACAATTAATAAAGATTTCTATTTCCGGCGCGCTGTATTGACAGTTTGGGCGTCTCGCTTTAAAAACGAATAACTGTTGAACCAGATCTGGGCGACTTCTAATTTTTCTTAGGCCAGCAAGAGGATAGAATGAGCTTCATTTTGATATATAGGAAAGCCGGTTAAAATTAAAAGTACCCATCGAAATCTTTCCCCCAAGCCATCCCAACGAATTTAATAATAAAGTGTTCTATTTTTAGCGCGCTGTGTAATTGACAGTTTGGGCGTCTCGCTTTAAAAGCGAATAACTCTTGAACCAGATCTGGGCCACTTCTAATTTTTCTTGGGCCAGCAAGAGGATAGAATGAGCTTCATTTTGATATATAGGAAAGCCGGTTAAAATTAAAAGAAGCCATCGAAATTTTTCCCCCAAGACCGAAGAGCGAGTACTTTCTAGTATATAGTTATTTTTCTCCTCTATAAATTGTTGAAACAAACGCGGTTAATCTTGGGCCGGAAAGATAGAATAATAAGCTTTAATTTGGTGTATCGTGTGTGCCGATCGGTTGATTATTGAAGTAATTATTGAAGGTGAAATATTTGCTTTGCGAATGTGGTGATGAATGTGGTGATGAATCTGGTGATGAATCTGGTGATGAATCCAAGGATGAATGTGGTGATACCTTCACACTGGTTTGTGTACGTATGGTGTTAGATGTTAAATGAGCTTTCGTTTGATGTATAGTTCAAGATTCTGCGTTTTGTAAAACTTGTTAAAATGTCCAAAATGTGCGACATAATACTAGTATTTCTCGCTGCTCGAAATAATATTTTAAAAATGTAGATATAGAGTCTAAAGATGACATTTAACACCAAGACAAATATTCACGCAATAAACCAAAATGACAATGAAATCCCATTTTTAAATTATTTCCCGTTCAGCTAGAAACTTAACATTTCTACCCCGAATAGCACTTTTCAATAGCTTCTGCTTGATATGTATCTCAATGTTGTGCGTTAACACTTTGAAGCCTGACGACGACGACGAGTCGTTAGTATTTTATTCTGGCTAACGCCAGACGGTTTTATTCACCACAGGGAGAGGTCAAGTATTTCAAAAGAAAACTAAAGTTGAGTGTTCTATAACACTTGTGACAAGTCAATTTCCTGTCTATTTGTAATATTATTTCGAGCAGCGAGAAATATTATGTCGCACATTTTAACAAGTTTTACAAAACGCAGAATCTTGAACTATACATCAAACGAAAGCTCATTCAACATCTAACACCATACGTACACAACATACTTCAACGATGCGTAGTTCTGAAATTACTAGCCATCTTGCTTCCACAATTGACAAGCTTTAACCTGCGCCCTATATGTAACCGTTATAACAAAACGCTCGCCGGAAGTGGCGCTTAGAATAGTACCCAATCAGAAGCGATCTAAGGTTAAGTTTTCAGCACGAGCCAATCATGATCTAGTACACATATTCAGGTACTCGACGGGAGAACAGAACAAGAATTATTCTGTCGCTAATTCGCAGACGGATTTAACCAGGGGTTTAGACGTCTGCGGCGCAGGCTATTTCAACATAATGAAAAAATATTAAAACTTTTATCGTCAACGGTGAGAACATTTTGAACATTTTAAAAAGTTACAGGTAACACTATGATTTGAACTATATACCGAATGAAAGCTTATAAAATTTCTAACAACATACGTACCCAATGTATTTCAACAATGCGTAGTTCCGAAAATTTTAGCCATCTTCTTCTATAAACAAATGTGGAGTTTATACAATTCTGGATTATGCCGACAGCTTCGTGAGTGCAGGACTTTTTTGCCACGAAGTTTTACCCGTAGTATCCGCGTACTGAAGTTTTAATAACCCCGTGGTCAAAGAATTTCATATCCAAAGAATCGTTTTCTAAAGTAAATTACTTATTTACTTAACTAAATATTATTTATATATATAGATAATAATACGAAGTTAATTAAAAGGTCACAAGACGGCCAAGAGTAATTGATTACAGGAGCCCGAGGGTCGCAAGGACGAGAAGGCTAATTTTCCGGGGGCACTTACTTTCAAAATGGCCGACTGGCGCATGCGCATAAAAATAATGGGACACTTTTTTCCGCGAGTCGGACTTCTGGTTGATCCTTATTCTGTGATTGCATGCTCGATTTTTCGAGTTCTTTGATATCTTTCTTTTCGACAGCTTTGCCTTTGATCGAGTTGGGTTGAAGTGTTTTCCGACGGTATTGGTGAATTCATCAGTAGTTGATAAGTAATGTTGCTAGCAAGGTTTGTTCATGAAGACAGAACAGACGAATTTATTACAGAGGCGAGAAAATGCCGTGTTGACACTTGATTGACTTGAGGACTAGAGACACAAAAAGAGCCGCAGAATATCAAAGAACATATACGTACTGTTTACCTACTATTAAACGCCTTGCTGCTTGGTCCAACAACTACGAAACGCAGGTGGTAGGCACCGAATAATGCAAAAAATATGTTTAATTAACATATGTTAGTCGTCTACAAGTCGCCTATCATGAAGGTGTCGTATTTATACATTTGGAAATGTGTTTCAAAACATGTTTAAATATTTTCTGTTGGTACGATTTACATGAATTCTATATCCGAACCATCGCTTGAATCTGACGAATTCAGCACCATAGGTTTTGTGGTTTTGTTTAGTCTACTGAAAGTATTAAGATCGTTTGATTATTCGTCTAAGGGGCCGTCGACAAATAGATTTCGTCCCCAATCGCGGACTTGTTCCGCGATGGGGGGGAGGGGGGTAATCTTGAATCCGCGATAACAAGAAAAATTAGGGCGAAATCTGAATTTAATTAAATATAAACATTCATTATACACCATGAGTCTACATCTATTACTATGCTATGTGTCTATACTCGTTGTCAAAAATGGCAGTATTAGTATACGGTCAACATACTCGTTCGTGTGTGTCAGATATCCACTGGTCCGTGATGATAGGGGGGGAGGGAACAAGTCCGCGATTGGGGACGAAATCTATTTGTCGACGGCCCCTAAACGGGCTTGTTGTTGGGTTGTTTACACCAAATCGTTTCATGGAACCAAGTACTTCATATAAGACCATATACAAAGAATTTGTGTCGAGGCTAGAGTTTAATACACGAAAATCGACAATCAGAATCAATTACACAGTTTCAGAGCGGTTCTACATAACTACACTGCTTAATGATTGCTTCTGAGAGTTTTGTACTTTTTAACAAACAGCTTAATATGCGCACGCTGTTCCGCAGGTTTTCTAGATGTGCGAAGGCTACGCCAATATTTGCAGAAATCAGTAGCCCGAGTGAACGCCTGAGCAGGCGTCTTGTTTAATATGTAATGCACAAGCCATATCCCTGAAATCTCACCGTTCCGATCCGTGTTTATTATTACCAAAACAATAGTATCTGTTCATTTTTTAATAAACTTTAATAAACATTGCTTTAGAAATTATATTTGCAGTACCAAAAGCCAGTATTCTTATTTCCTGATTTATATGTTCGCCTAGTATTATCAGTCTTTCGTAAAAATATAATCACTTTATCGTTGCCGTTCTCTGTCGCGTAGTTTGTTAATACGCAATTAGTGAGTTTTTTCGTCCTGTAGTCGTAGTTGGTTTTAACCCTAGTGCCGTAAAACGCTTTCTTTTTGTACTAGGTTTGAGATCTGCGACCATTACTGAACGTAAAAACAATTTGACACGCTTAATTATATTTACGGTAGCGGTAGTGGAGTGTGATCTGAACCTCGCTAATAATCACAAGAGTCACACAAAAGTCAAGTCAGATTCAGTTGTGTTTTGAAATAAAAGGAGATATATAATGGATAACAAACCGTGTATGAAAATAAACTTTAATATCAACACATGTACAATTATACCAAATGAGCACGTCAAATAAAAACTTGTTTTTATTGAAAATGGTAGTCTATTTGCCGCTTTTTCGAATTATTTTTAATTAGACGGCAAATAATGGAAACAAAAGGTCAATAATGGGACAAATCACGCAGCCACTTGAGGAGACGCTGGCGGTGGACGGGAAACTAAAGTCTAATTTGGAGTGGCCTTACAGTATAGGCCACAAGACCACAAAATCAAAAATAGGTACGTTTACACGTACATGCATGTATCTACTGCGTTGCGTCAGACTGACTCGGATGTGATTGGAAAAGCCTTCTGAAATTTGGTTGGCCCCGAAGAATATTCTATTGTTACTTAACTAACATCGGAAAACCTTGCATGCCGACGTAGTATCTACTCGCATGCGCAGTAGATACTGAAACAAATTGAAGGTAATCTAGGCAATAGTACTAAGCTAATATGGAAAACAATAAACAATGTCATGACAAGACAAAAATTATTCGCTCCATTATTCCTCTCGTTCCCAGAGCCCAATTTGCCCAAAATATATATGAGCTGTGTCTGTAGATTGAACTATAATTTATATATATATATATATATATATATATATATATACATATATATATATTTGTTTTCTGCATGGTGGGAAATGTTTGTCGATTAGGTTAAGAAAGCTGCGACCTATGTTTGATCTTTCATTTTTGTTGTATGGTGGATTGAACCAAATGATATTGCGATGTCGGTTTTTGCGTGGTTGTTGTGGGTTTTGCTGTGTGTAATTTAACTCCTGATTGAAATTACTGTGTCTTAATGCATTTTGGTAAATTGGTACGGATTCCTAAATGTTGTGTTGCCCGATAAGAGAAAGGAAATGCGTTTGCCGATTGATGTTGGTAGCTGTTTTAAAATGCTAGGTGGGTGGTTTGATTGCTTGTTTACAATAAAACAAACTTTTTGTTTTACAAAAAGATTTCTGATCTTTTATTGCATGTTTTCAATAAAAGATCAGAAATCATTTCGACATGCAGGCATAAAAATAAATTTAATATCAACAATCTAAACAACAATCAAAACAAGGAAAGGAGTTTGAGGAATCCACCGCCCACACGCCCACCTTTCGACCAAAACCATTTGAGGGATTCATTCATTGTTTCACCGCCCACACGCCCACCTTTTGGGTTTAGAACGTGATATAATTTGCCATGTAATGTCATGTTCAATATTGTTGTCCTTTAAGCCTGGTTCTCACTTGTCGTAAGAATCGTAAGAATCGGGGATTTTTCCAGTCCCCGATCGTCTGGGATTTGTTACGACAGGTGTGAACTTGGTTGAAGTAACGTCCCAGACAGTCGCCGATCTGATCGGAAGCATCGCAAGAATCGGAATCATTTCTATTTGGAAAATGCATCCCAGACGGTCGCCGACGATCGGGGATTCTTACGACTAGTTACGACATGTGTGAACACTGAAACCACTCGTACGTCTGGGACAATCGGGGATGATTCTCAATAATACAAGATGGCGTCCAGCAAAAGCTACCTGACTGAATCTCTAGCAGGAAAGTTCAGAAACGGTGAAGACACCGCGTTTATGGAAATTGTAAAAGAATTCCCTTGTCTGTATAATAGGAGTATTCAAGGATAAAAACTTAAAATTGAATTCATGGAAGAAGATCGCTGCTTTGCATACCACCGAAGGCAGTCATGAAACAGAAGTTCTTTATACTGTACTTGCAAACAAAGATATGAGAGTATTCGCACTGCCTTTTTTCGTTATTTAAAAAATGCAAACTGCCTTCGGGTTCAGGGAGTGTCGTTGTCCGTGTAAAATCATCCGTCTGTTTAAGGCCGCCATCTTTAAAGTTTAAACTTTGGCACGAATTTCGACAAGTCACGACAAGTGTGAACCTGGCTGTCGTAAGAATCGCCGACGATCGGGGATAGACTGTCCCCGATTTTTAAAGATTTTCCTTAAAGCAATATCTTATGGTATAACCATTCAGCAAAAGTGTTGGCAATGACATTGGTAGAAGATTCCTTACTCTTGTGGATAAGTGTTTTCCAACAATATTGAACATGACATTACATGGCAAATTATATCACGCGCTAAACCCTACAGCAACTCAAGCAAGAGATGTAATTTATGCCTAAACGACAAGTTTTTTATTATTTGCCAACCGCACTGGTGTACTTTGAACAAAAGAAACGAACTCGTTTCAGCCTGTAGGCACAGAAGGAAGATGTTACAGTGCAATAATTAGTTATGATCTTATGTAAATATATAGATTTTATGCAAACACATAGGTTTTAATCTAAATACGTACAACAACTAAAGCTCTCATTTTAAGATTAGCATGTACAGTGATTAAACTCCTGATGAGTGAGGTAGTCTTTACCTCATGAAACAGATTTGTAGAGTTAACATGTAGTCCTGTCTTCATTCTCTGACCCCACAAATATATATAATATATATATATATATATAAAGGTATATGAGCTATCTTGCAATCCTTTGATTGGCTGCATTACTAACTGTATATCAGCTCATATACAGCGAGTAGTGAAAAACAAAATGGGCCGATTTTTTCAACGTATAGCTCAGAAAAACTTGAGCTAAGAAGGAGAAACTAACACTTAACACAAAATACATGCACAACCCAAATGCGCAATTTACAAAGTTAAGATGGTAAATCCACTTTAAAAACCGTCTTAAGAGTTTACAAAACCGGCGATTTGAATTGTCAGGTTGACAATAATGTTTTGTCAGACAAATTAAAATCCACAA
Organism: Paragorgia papillata; assembly: GCA_035771165.1. Classification (NCBI taxonomy): domain Eukaryota; kingdom Metazoa; phylum Cnidaria; class Anthozoa; order Scleralcyonacea; family Coralliidae; genus Paragorgia; species Paragorgia papillata. The sequence continues at coordinate 3,774,774 of JAWNZC010000406.1, forward strand.
GCTGAATTGAACTAACAACACATATTTATGAGTACAACCATTATTATTACTCAGCAAAGTGGGTTTTTGAAGTAATAAATCATTATGGATAAAAACTGTGTTATTCTATATCAGGTTAGAAATATTGAAAAACAACGCGTATAATTTTTCACTATTAATTATATTTTTAGCTTCTTTGTCCATTTAAAAAGCCAAAGATTCACAACCACGACAGATGGTCAGCAAGTATCATGATACCTGATACTTGCTGACCAAATGATACAGCATGTTTTGCCATCTTAAATCTGTCGTGGTTGTGAATCTTTGGCTTTTTAAATGGACAAAGAAGCTAAAAATATAAGTGAACATCACATATATATTTGTTATTTATTTATTTATTTATTTTTATATATATATATATATGGATAAAGGTTGATTGCATGGTTTCAGAGAGGTCTGAAAAAAGCGTATTGCATGCTCTCATAGGCCGTGAGAAAGAAATACGATTTTTTACCGACAGCGATCCAAAATAATATAGCAAACGATTCGACATGTTTGTTGAACTTTGGCACTGAATAACACGTCCTGGTCTCCTAGAAAATTTATACTGCTGCGGTAATTGAAAGTTTAAGCCATGCAGGCAACTAAATGTCGGGCAGTTCAGCCATGAAGCGATCGCTATAAAAAAGACGAGGATCTGTAGGCAAACGCGTACGCAGCATTGAAAACCCGCGAGAAAGAAAACAAACTAAAAATCATACTATACCATTTCTTATTAAACTCGTTTCTTTATAGCTTCCTCCATAGGCAACTTTGTGGAGAGAGAATTAACCCTTTGAGGCCAGGACCTCTCCCTGTGCTGAATAAAATCGTCTGGCGTTAGCCTGATAAAATACTAAAGACTCGTCTTCAGGCCTTCAAAGGTTAAGACTTAAGACTATGGACGAAAGGCGGGTCGAAAAAGGAGCGAGGATATGGTCATAACACAGGGCCACAGGCTCACAGCACATCCGCCCGCGCAGCTGGAAAGCCACAGAGTTGCTTGCGGAGGAGGCTAGTTTGTTTGGTCTGGAAAAGTATTTGCCCTTGTTTTTTTCGCAGAAACGTCGCTTTTTCGTCGTTTGCATGCTTTGTACAAAAACCGCCTATAGGGCAAATAGTTTTTGTCGCAATGCAGACTTGAGCGCGCCGCTTATTTAAAATTTCAAGCAGAAGAGTAGGCGCTTATTCGGAAATCGTTTAAACGAGTGCGCTTGTATTAAACGAGGAAGTGCTAATTAAACGAGAAAAGGGTAGAGGCGCTTAAACGAGGGGGCGCTTATTAAAATGTTTTGCCGGAAAGCTGGGCGCTTGTTCAAATAATAGTCCGCCTATTAGAGCGTGGGTGCATGCATGTTAATTATAGGAAAATACGGTATATCAAATACTCCATCATGTCCGGCTTTTTAGAAGGTCTTCACTTGCCTAGCTAGTAAAATTGTCTTGTCTCAAATGGAGTGAAATTTGCCAGTAAATCGTTGCTTATATAGACCCTTTGCACTGAACTTCTTGGTGAAGCTGGAAAATGCTTCTAAACAATGAAAAATCACTTTTTGAACCGACGGAACTTTTGAAGTCGCCCTCCAGATCAACCCTTTCGACGTCATGCGCAAAAGATCTATAAAGTGCTAAATACAAAAATCACATCTTACTTTAATTACGCAAACATATAAAAAAATTAAAAAGAGAATATACCGGAAAAAATTGAAAGCTTTTTGAATATTTTCATATTCATCAGCCATAGATATTCAAATTGTTTGCTATTAGATTCTTTTTAGACAAAAAAACAAAGCACCTGGACACCCGAAAAGCTCATTTAAAAACTGCCTTGCAGTTTCCATGAGACCAGTTTGTCTTTGCTTGGTCTAGCAGCAGTTTCAACCGACATTCAGGCGAAAGATTCGACATCTTGAATTTTTCAAATATACACAAGCGTGTTCATCACTTTTGTTGTATACATCTCGGACCAAAAATGTGGCAAACAATGTAAGTAACGGTGCAAGAAATTTCAATATTTAATTTGTGTTGCATAGCCGATTATATACTGCATGATACGTATCAGGTTGTTGGATTTAAATAACATAACACAAATAAACCGTATATGAAAAACGAAAAATCCGTTTTTTCATAACATTTTTCAGTGGTTCAAATATAGAGAATATATATTACAACATGACCGCGTGCAGAGATACGAATTTTATCTTCGAGTGTTTGTAATATCTTTCACGAGTGACGAGTGAGATATGTTGCCAACACGAGCTAGAAGATAAAATTCGTATATTCAAGTGTGGGTCATGTGAATATTCTGTTTGCTTCATAAACACTAACACGGACGATCTAAAATTATGGTTAATTTTTACTGCACTCAAATATAACTAAAGATAAACAAGACGCCTTTCGTTCACTCGGGCTACTGGCAAATACTCGGAGCCTGAATCGAAGACTGATTCAAAATGTGGCGCATACTTCAATTCACACTGCATGGTGAACATATTTACGATCAAGACAGTTGTCAGCCACATGATGACTGTTAAACTACAAAGCCAGCCAGTTACTTTCAAAATCTACCAACAACGTGCAAGAACAGCTTGATCAAAAACGCAAAGCTGTTCAAAAACTCCAAAAGCGAAAAGAGCAAAGAACTTAGTTACAACATGCCTCACTGCCTCACTCCGTCACACGGCACACGGCTAACAACTCACTGGATGTAGTAGCAAAATCGCGACAGACAAAAAAGGGGGGAAACCCCGAGCCAAAATCTAGACTGAGATCAAGCACTGATTTTTTTAGGATCAAAGCTCTGAGTCATATGCTGTTTCCGGGTTTAGGGCGTTTGTTCTTTTTCCGGCAGCTGCATATGGAGTCTTTTCAGTTGTGTGTCGCCTATTTCTACATTTTGTTGTTGAGAATTTGGTGGTTGTATATGTTTGTTTATTAAATATATTGTTGCTTAAAATTAAAAGAAACAACTAAACTGATCTAATTTTAGAATGAAAATCAAATAGCCCATATACAATATCTCTGTTTCAAAATGATAAACTTAATTTTCACTTTACTCTACTTCTTTGGTTTTGATATTAAATATTCTAGTAGACTTTTCACCGATAGTTCACTCCACATTAATTTGCTTGGGAAATTTTGCGTCTACAGGCAAACGGTCGTTGAAACAATACTGGCCATTTAGCATTTAATTATATAGAAACAAATGCAGTTTCCGCTTAGCAACGCGTTTGTTTCTAACGCTCAAACAGCTGGAACCGCAATAAATGTTATAGGAAAAAGCGACATATGGCATAATTATATAAAAAATTAATTGAATAGAAATGTTTTTCCACATGAAATAATCATGTATTATTACCGGGCAAAAAATTTCAGCTGTTTGGTTAAATTTTTGTTTCAGGAGTAGAATATTTTGTATCATCTAGGTATATAAATGCATTTGTATACATAAAATTGTTTCGTCGTCTTTTTTTCCACATCGATTGCAATAAAGTGAATTATTCTTTCAAAACACCATATTCCGAATTTAAGTGCGCTTCAAGGGGAAGTGGGGGGGGGGGGGGGGGGGGGGGGGGGGGGGGGGGGGGAAGGGGAGGGAGTAGCGTGTTACACCTCTCAAGAAGCACTTTATGTTTTAATCGCAGACAGTCGGTAAATATTTAACTTTATAACAAGTTTAATTTTTTGTTGTTGAATTTTTTGACCTACGTCCAACCTCGTCCCGAAAGTGTTTCAGGTGAGAAGATGCGGCGAGGCAACAGAATGGTTGACTTGTGTCAAAAATCAAAAGTTCTTAAAATTGTAATTCTCATTTCTCAATCTCCCACTTAGCCTTTAAACAAACAAAGTCTACCGCTTATCAGTTAAGCGGACCCACTGGCGAGTCAGTTACTATTTCAGCCAGAAAACAACGAAGCTTTCTTTGTCTACACGTATCCGTTTTCGTTTGTAAACGCAACTAGCTTTTTTATCAGTTTTCAGAAAAATCCGCGTCCACGCGAAAACAGAAAAACGGCGTTTTCAAAAAGTTCCACTTTGGAAATCGTCTTGATGACTGTTTCATCGTTTACGTGTGGACGAAAGGCCGGTCCGTAAAGAAAGTTGCGTTTTCAAAAAGTCCGGAACGTGTCAACAGGGCCTAAATTATTTTCTCGAATAAGCGGCCACGTTCTAATAAGCGCTTCCTTTGAATAGGCGCCTATATATACACTATACAGCTTATAGTAACTCGGACCTTATAACTATCCCAGGCTGAGTACTAAAGGCTTAATGCAGCAAAGATATCTTAACATCTTAATGTTGTAAGCTAGCACGAAATATATATATATATATATATATATATATAAACAATATATGTGCCAAGATGGTGAGTGTTCGCTCGCTCAATAGAGTGTTCAATACCGAAAAGCAGAGCAAAATGTATAATATACTAATGTACTAAAAACTAAAACATGGATAAAAACGGATAAAAAATTGATAAAAAAGCGTCAGTTACTCATGCAGAGTTTCACGCCGAAGCGATTTTCAGACTAACGCTTAAATGTTAATTAGTTCAGTTAAAATAGTTTAGGGAGGTCGCTTGTGATTGGAGGAATAAAACTTGTTCTCGTGCCTGCATTTTGAGACCAGGCTGTCCTTATGAGCTGATAAAATACAAAGCTTCTCAGCAAGACAAAGATTACATCTCTTGGCGCCGCCTTTGTACGCTTTAGCACGCTTGATAATTGACCATTTGATTGTGAAATTTATGCCGTTGTCTTTGAGGTCCCAGATGTGTTTTGATAATCTGTGTCGTTTGTATGACTTCTGTGTTTGAATGAGGCTTTATGATTGTAGAAACGCGATTTAAATGAATGTTTAGTCATGCCGATGTAGTAATTTGTTGGCTTGTTCTCAACTAATACAGCAGCCTTGTATATGAGGTTATCGATGAGGCATTGACCGTTCAAGGGCAATTCTCTGGCGTTCGACAGTTACAGAGTTTCTCGGGTTCCACTTTCGTTGTCTATAGGCTCGCGACTTTCTTGTTATGCGACTTGATTACGCTTGTCATATTTGGCATGCAGCTATAGCTCACTTTTACAGTGTTTCTATTAAATAATTTGCGCAACACATGGTTGGCTGAAGTGCTGGTCGATGAGGTGTATAGGAAAGATTTTGCTATGTTTGACTAGTGACATTCTGACTAAAAGGTGGATTGAACCAGATGATATTTCTCTGTCGGTTTTTCTTGTTGCGACTACTTTGATTTTTGCTTGCTTCATACCGAAGACGTTCCTGGAATCCGCTTGATGTAAGAGCATAAATAATCCCACATGTAGACTATTGAATCCGACAAAAAGCAATATGGGTCACGTAAGCAAATTAATCCTCGACAAGATCAATAGCGAAATCAGAGCAAAGACCTCTTATCTTCTGAGATGTTAACAAATTGTTTTGCATAATCCAGCGGAGCTTGCAATAGCGATTCGAATAAAATTCAACTATATCAAAGACCAAAAAGGTGTGGCTTGCTTTTTCACTAATCTTTGTGAACCACTCAATGACGGACTGGGTATTTCTCCATTGATTGATGCCCCTTATTATTTGATAACAACACGCCATGGGTAAAGAAAGGCGGTACATCGATGTTTGACGTCGCAATGGGAAGTTATGACGGCGCCGAAATTTGTGAATTAGTGGGCCTTTATGCCTTACACAAGCTAAAGGAATCATTGAGTAAAACTTTTATTTCAACTTTTCAACGTTTCAGGGCGCTGCCCCTTGAACCAGCGACCCTGCGACGCATTCTTTTAATGCATGTGTGTATTCTACACTCGAAATTTTCCTTCACCCAAATTACCTATATATATATATATATATATATATATATATATATATATAGTAAATAAGTGTTCTCCGGACTATATTAATATAGTCCGGAGAACACTTATTTACTACATAATGCCTGGATTACAAATCTTCAAATTCATATATATATATATATATATATATACAATATATATATGCCTTTTTATTAAACGGTTCGGTATATAATGTACCGGCCCGGTTTGCACAGAGGAATTATTAAGTTTTCATATGTATTTTCGATGTTAAATTAGCATTTCGAGTAAGAGTGGAGTTATTACATTTTCAGGATCGATTATTCGGCACCGACTATGGATGTGAAATGCTCACTGGAGAGAGGAGCGACGGAAGAAGATATGGAATTATTACTTCTTCGATTGTTTATAACACTCATGAGCTTGCTTGATCTCATAATTTTGATTTTCTTTATCGATGTCGATCCTGCACAAGATTCATTTCCTGCAAGTAACAGTGACGAGGAGAAGGACACTGCCCCTGTCAACGAGTTCTCGGAGGAGGCGGAATTAGAGAAATAAAAGCCAAAATAAAGCAGCTGTAAAGCAATAGCCAAACAATATATAGTATACATTAATACACAAATTTGTACGGCCAAGTCATATACACTAGAAAATTAAAAAAACTAGATCTATCCAACCAGTAAGCATTAAAAATAAATAAATAAATTGCCAACGATGGACGACTATACAATCAAGACTCAGTTGTTAATTCTTGATTTGCACTTGACGTCATGGCGGCCATGTTGGAGGAACTTAACAAAAGTACATATATGGAGTATGTTTTCTTCCTTGCAATATGGCCGCCGTATCTTTGTCTCGTATATCTCAATGGATTGATTGCAAACCATCAATACGTCAAGTTTATTACTAAAGCAAAGGGAAGATACAGTTTTTGCCGCCCCGACGCCGAACGCGAAGCTAGTGCCCCTATATATAATTGCTCTTTTTACGAACAAAATTAAAGACTAAATTCTCAGATTCATTAACAATATAGAACATAGACGTCATGCACATGCATCGTCTCATATTCAAAAAAATATTCAGTGATATCTGTATTCAAAACGTATTTAAAAATATGCCCTTTGCTGCAACCATCACACGAATAACATGCATAGCGTACGTTGCACGTTACGTCATAGCGGCCACGTTGGTTGGTATGGGGCCTACCAACCAACATGGCCGCTGTGTCTTTGTCCTCTAAATCTCAGGGGATTGATTGAAACCCACCAATATGTAGTCTACAGCTACTCGTGGCGCCAAAAGCTTGGCAGCGGTTAAAAAATACAGAACAGCTGTCACTACTCTGACTAAAAAAGATATATCACTTCCGCCATTTTTGTTTCGTTACTTTTCAGACATGATTTGCAGTTGATATACAAAGTAAGTGTGGTCAGAAACGTCTGTATAATTACGACTAGCACAAAGAAGTTGAAAGTTGTAGGTGAAGTGACATCGCATGTCACATTTAGTTTGAATAAAATTGGTTTGTCCATGGCGGAATGATGATATCTGAGCAACAAGCGAATTATGTATACCAGTAACCCGTGCCGATCAGTCGTGCCAAGCCATTATACCCTTACCAAGGGCGCACTCATCTAAACAACCACCCACCCACCCACCCACACTCATTGAAATTTAACTGACGTATAATGCGAAAATAGCAAACAATATACTTCTGCATTAGAGTTGAAAAAAGGTCGCAGCTGAACCGTCAAAAGTTACCATGAAACTTAAAAATTAAACCTGTACGCTGCTATAGATAAATCAAGTTTATCGCAGACACTCAGAGAGAAGACTGAGCACTGAGGGTATCAAACATTACGCAGGTTGAGGTGAATGTTATCTGAGTGACAAAGCTGTTGGCTGATCATGAGGCAGATAACATGCATTCAGCAAAGTTGTATAATTCGTCATATCATACGAATACCGAATTCAATAATTGTTTTGCGATCCAGACAGCCGCCACACGACACATGTCAGACCACAGAGCACAAGATCTAAAATAATGTATTGTAGATTTACGGAGGGAAGAAAGCCGGATCCGGGCAAAAAGCCGTAGAAACGCGGAGAACGGAGTTACTTTACCGATAGCATCGGGTTTCGAAATCAAGTAGAGGCTGCACGCAGGCTAACGTTTCTACGAAAAGAGATCGCTAGAATTGGGGCTCAGTACGTTCTTAGAACGAAGAGCTCGTGGAGATGTCATCGAAACTTGCAGAGTTTTTTTGCTGCAATTCGACATCAGGAAGAAATGTGTCGCAAATTATTGCTTAATTTATGCATGGTGTAATTATAGGTACGTAAATTTAGTATAGATGATGTAATGTCAAAAACAATGACTTATTCATATATAGTAACAAAGAACAATGTATAAGGTGCGGTTTCCGTTATGCGCCAATATTAGTGTTATAGTATGTGTAATTTTAGTGTGTGTTAGGTTTTGTTTATAATTCAAGATTGTCCTGAACTACTTGACAATTCAGGATAATCCTGAATTCTACTAGATAAAAAAATATGCGGGATGACCAAATAAAATTCAATTCCCAACCTCGAGAAGGAAGTCATTCCCATGAGGCAGTCACTCAGGCCATGTCCACACTAATCCGCAGGGCCGTCGCGAAGGGGGACATGGGGTGTGTGCCCCCCCCCCCCCCCCCCCCCCCCCACCCAGCAAAACTGCTGTCGGCAAATGAAACTTTTGTCGGAAATCTTTTTTCAGCAAGACTGCAAATTACCATTCGATGATTCGAAAGTACCGTAATCACGAGATATACAACAGAGGAACTGAGGTGCGAGGAACTACAGTATAGTTATAAATACACTTTTTGCTACCTTAAAGATTATCGTTGCTACTTGCTTTTATCCAGGGTGTCGCTTTCTTCTCGCAGACAGTATCTCGTTCTCTTTTGTCGATAATGAAATGTGCCGCCATTTTGTTTTCTTTTGACTTGTTAATAGGCTTACATAAATCTTTTGGCTTTAGTTTCTAACTGTAAATGTTTCAGCAGTACACTAACGTTATTATATTACTATGTTAGACGTATTTTTTGAAGAACTGATTGAAACTTAAACGAGGTCAAAACTATAGAAAGAGTAGTCAGAATAGGCTATTCTTTTGTAGTAGTGGAGCCCCACGGTCTTCACCGACTCCCTTGAAGCCAATATAACTATAGTTCCATCTTTCCTGTAAGACAGTCGGAGTTTCTGGTAGTTTGGTTGTTTTTAAAAAGACAATTTTCATGTCACCTAATGACATGTCCAAGAACATTGTGGGTTTATTACTTTTGAATGACCACACACATTTGTCGGCAAAATTAATGCTCACATCCCCCCCACCCCCCCTGCTACAGGGGTATGAATGAATAGTTCTAGGCGACTGAAACCATGATCGTGACATCATCGTTTTCCAAAAGCTTCGTTTTTGCCGTCCACACTGGTGCAAAAAACGTAACAGCGTCTTCGAATGTCCCCACTCTGGAGAGCGTTTCCGAAACGCTCCGTTTTCGGTCACCGAAGACGCCCGATTAGTGTGGACGAAAGGCCTATAGCTATAACCGTATCAAAAAGTCTCCGTTCTCGTTTGAAAACGGATTAGTGTGAACATGGCCTCATTCAAGTAGTAATCTATGCATGCAGACGAAAGGCTTCCCAAAGAGTTTTCTACAAAAATTATATATATTAATCCCAGCTTTCCTACAGCTTTTAGTGCTGGCGTTCAATCGTCCAATAATTTTTCTCACTTTTGCACCAATAACGTCTCACTCGTCTAATATATTTAACAATTATTGGACGAAGTTGAGCAAAATATCGTGATTTGTCAGTGCAGGCGAGCAGATCAATTATTTGCCGATGCCGAAGGCAGAGGCAAATAACTGAACTGCGAGACATTGACAAATCACGATATTTTGTGAAAACCGAGTTAAATAATTGTTTTATTATTCGATTTATTTTTTATTTGACATTGTTTACCTGTAATTATGTCCATTTATTTCTTTCCAGCTTGGCTGAACGAGCGATTTACGTTTGCCGAAATTGAGTGTAACGCGCATGACCCGCAAAAATATTATTTGCTGCAACCACACTGCAACTGAACGACATCTCCGGCTAATGCGCATGAGCAGACTGTTATTTGTGGGCAGTTATTTGCAGGTGATGTAGCGGTCCCTCTTTATTGTACCAATTAAAAGGAAGATAAAAATAAATCGAATAATAATTATATTTTCTTTTTTCGAGCATTACCAAATATGGATTGCAAAATTAGCCAGTCAGTCGTTCATCTGTGTTCATCTAGGCCTGCGCTAAACGTCGCACGAATTTAATTCAGACGAATTTAATTATTTGAATTTATTCGACGAAACTGCGACGTTTAACTCGATTAAATTCGACACACGAATTAAATTCGCCTCGGCAATTAAATTCGTCTGAGTCAGACGGATAATGCGACGATAATGCGCGTTCGAGTTACACGACGAATTATCGTCGCGTCGAATTAAATGTTTATCTCTTCTGTCTGTGACAATTCGGCGCCATGTTTTCAAGAAATCGTTTTCAGGCTCAACGAGTCCAAGTGAAAACAATTAAATTCGACTGAAATTCGACGTTTAACTCGACGTCGCATTTACGTCGCATTACCGATGAAGTCAGTTCGAATTAAATTCGTCTATTGTGCGACGTTTAGCGTAGGCCTAGCTTTTAGGCTGCTGTGTGTAAGATTGACGTCTTTTTTACTCGGTTCAATCAGAACAGCGTGCTTTTCATGCATTTTCCTGGAGAAGCCTGAGCAGCGATCGATGCGCAGTAAAGTTCAATACGTCACTTGACGCCGTCTTCGGAAGAGAGGACCTCATTCTCGGTCGTTTAGTGCTTTCCAAATTACGACGCTTGCTTTACAATAGTTGACTGACTTGGACATTATCTTTCAGAAATGGCCCAAAATGCGGAGTTTGGGAGATTACGAAAGTTAACGCATTTTCCAAAACCTCACTGACGCCGAGAGGGGTTCGTGCTATAGCTGTAAACATATACACCGCGCCAAATTGATTTACACTTTATTTCAAACAACGAACTGAGTTACAACTCCTGACTAAGGGCCTGTTTATATGGAGCCGAGTTACCCGGCTAGGCGAGTTACCCGGCAAGCCGAGTTGAAAAAAGATGAGTGTTTATATGAGACAGCGCTGCCACTCTATCTTAGCCATCTCACCTACCCCGTGGCCGTACTTATTTTCCCCCTACTTCCCCCTACGGGGATATTTTCATATTTCCCCTACTTTACATGAAATCACCCCACCTTCACCTACAGTATAGCGCCCGACGGAGACCTGCTCGCAGGCTACTCCACCTTTAGGTGCAAAACAACAAATGTATTTAGATTCATTGCTTATATTTGACCCAATTATATACAGAACTACTAATACAAAATTATCAGATATTACAGGTAGAATTAGAAATGAAGACACGTAGATGGAATAGGGGAACTAATTAAACTGGTTTATTATGTATTTTGAGTTAAGGTCAGTAATAACGTCAAGCTAACCTAGAGGATCACTCTAACACACTATGAACACACTTTGGTCTCGACGGCTTCGGACACAAAAAACAACTCAAGAGCTGTCCATTGTTCCGCTGTGGGTGACTGTCGGCCAGGCCGATATTAAAACTCTGATCCTGGCTGGTTCTAACCCAGTGTAGACTGTGTAGTCAAAGTGTCATAATTTGTCATTACAAAAAGACATTAGTGTGTGAGTTATTCGGAGTCGCAGAATCAAGATTCTATCTTGTTTGCGTTTCTGATAAATGAGTCATCACCTCAAACACGGTGAGACACCACAAACGACCCACATGGGCATTGTGAGAGAGTATCACTCAGAGCAATCATGCAGGTAATTACAGTTGGTAACTGGTTATTTGCTATGCACGATTGCCTCACACGTGGGAGGTGGGACGCTTTCAGTGTTTGAGGAGATGACTCATTCATTGGGAATTGTGCTTCCGTTGCTTGTGTATATCAAATTGCATGGCATGCGCATGTGTCCGCAAGAGGTCTCTTAGTTTGTTCTGGGGCGCGGGTTTAGGGGGGGGGGGGGGGGGCTACAAGAGGGCCACCATTGCAGCTCTGCCAGCGACCCCTTTATTTATTCGTGTTTTTCTTGGTTTTTTTTCTAAACTTTTATATTATCGTCAATTCACCTACATTCCCCTACATATAGGCTGTTTCCCCGTAGGTTTCCCCTACAACCTACAATTAGCCAAATTTTAGGGGAATTCCCCTACGAGTGGCAGCGCTGATATGAGACGTGTTACTCGGCAAAGCCGCCCACGCATTATAATGGTTTCACATTCCATGAGTAGTTTCCGATTGTCTTGATAAGTGGCGCGTGCGCTGTTGTGACGAATTCAACTCGGCTAGTCGAGTTACCCGGCAAGAGAGCGTTTATATGGGAATATTTTCATCCCGGCATGCCGATATCTCGGCTGTTTTGCCGGGATCTCGGCTAGCCGAGTTACCCGCCTGTCTAATATAAACACTCTGCCGGGATAGCATTGAATTTCTATACATGGCGGGTAACTCGGTTTGCCGAGTAACTCGGCTAGCCGGGTAACTCGGCTCCATATATAAACAGGCCCTAAACGCATGGTCTGGGGACAGCTTAACTCTTATGCAAAATTAATCTGGGTGACTCAGTCGACCAGAAAATTAAAAAGTAAATGCATTTTCGATGAATAATAATAACATAGGCGTGAAACATACGGCGTGAGGTGAAACTTGGTTTATTAACTATAGATGTTCTCTTCACCTTTAATCTTTTATCTTCACATTCGTTTTTTATCCACAAGAAATGTATATCATATATTATTATACGAATCATTATATCTATATATATATATATACAACACTATATATGATACATAACTAAGAACCCACCAAACATCACTTGCAATGCATTAATTAAATAGTATTGATATAAAAAGAAATTAAATAGAATTCCGTCTCGTTTTTCGATCAATTCATATTTTCTGATTGCTCTTTTACTCTCCAAGCTACGTCCATATATTTCGTAACTTCTGAATTCTGTCTTGGATGATGTAACCGAGAATCGGTTCGCTGGCCCTCGATCTATAATAAATAAAGGGCACAATACATAATTTTATCTTAAGACATATACTGGATAGGAATCCACAAATTTGAAGAACCCCGTTCGAATCCCAGCCGGGCCAAGTAGAGTTTTCTCTCCTTGTCAGGGGCGCACATTCGATTTTTTTTTGGGGGGGGGGGTGCTTTTCGTTCTGGGACCGACTTTTTTTATCAGTATAGTTGCGAAGCTATGCACCTTCCCAGATCAGGATCTATCTAGAGGGGTTTGGGGACATGCCCCTCAAGGAAAATTTTGAATTTCGGATGCCCTGAAACACTATTTCCAGCACTCCCAGGCGAATATTTCGGTCAAAAAGGGACGGTAAATTGATTGTCATTTTACGCTTTTTTCCCATAAAAAGTGAAAACTGACATATTAATTACCGAGCTACCTCCTCCACAGGCATTTTGCAAATAAATTAAAAACATCTGCGGAGGAGGTAGCGTACTGAGTTAAAGCTCGAGAAATCCCATACTATACCTACTCAAATTAAATTTATCATGCTCGTATGAATCAACGCGGACGAATTAGGTTTAAAATTAAATATTTTAAAACTTTGTCAAAGTTATTTTGAATTTCTGTGAGCCAATTAATATATGAAGTACAGCCCTAAAACAAGTATACTTTCTCAGGTATATGGAAACAGACCTCTATCGGGATACGAAAAATCCCGATTGAAGACCAGATCTATAAAATCGGGATTTTTCTTCATTATCGCGATCGAGGTCGCGTCGGGATTCGGGATTTTGAAGCAAAATCAGATAAATACCCAAGGAAATTGGAATGGTTGGATACTCTGGATCAGTCTATTTGATAAGTTTAACAACCATTTTTCTCCTTAAACTCATTTCCTCATGATCAAGTCGGATATATGTAGTCGGATCGACAATTCGGGACCGACTTTTTCAACCGATTCTCAATTGTTGGGGGGGGGGGGGAGGGGGTGTCACACACACCCCTAATGTGCACCCCTGCTCCTTGTTCGGTATGGTTCGCCACTCGGAGTAACACCTTATTATTATTCTCCACCCGAGTACACTGTTCCACAATAATCATTTGAAATTGTCATGTATGAAGACTGTTGTCTAGATATTGAAGAAACTAGTCTGTTTCGAAATATCGAATAGCCTAAGTACTATAGATAGAAGATAGATAGATAGATAGATAGATAGATAGATAGATAGATAGATAGATAGATAGATAGATAGATAGATAGATAGATAGATAGATAGATAGATAGATAGATAGATAGATAGATAGATAGATAGATAGATAGATAGATAGATAGATAGATAGATAGATAGATATATAGATAGATAGATAGATAGATAGATAGATAGATAGATAGATAGATAGATAGATAGATAGATAGATAGATAGATAGATAGATAGATAGATAGATAGATAGATAGATAGATAGAAGATAGATAGATAGATAGATAGATAGATAGATAGATAGATAGATAGATAGATAGATAGATAGATAGATAGATAGATAGATAGATAGATAGATAGATAGATAGATAGATAGATAGATAGATAGATAGATAGATAGATAGATAGATAGATAGATAGATAGATAGATAGATAGATAGATAGATAGATAGATAGATAGATAGATAGATAGATAGATAGATAGATAGATAGATAGATAGATAGATAGATAGATAGATAGATGAACTTTATTTAACCACGCTAACCCCGTCAACCGAAGCTGATTTCCACAGGGGGCGTGTAAAAAGAAATTACATAAGTATAGTATTTAAAGTTATTTACAAAATATGAAGTATAGTGTCAAAATAGTACAATGTTTAAAGTTATCTACAAAATATGAAGTATAGTGTCAAAATAGGAAATATATAATTAATGAGTAATCTATTTACAAGGTTAATATTTTCATGATTGAAAAATGTGAGTAGCAATTTTCTTTTGAAAACTTGAAAGGGATTTGCTCTCCCTAAGCTCGTTTGGAATAGAGTTCCATAGATGAGCACCGTCATACATGAAACTATTTTTCATATTATTAGTACGTGGTTGTGGTAAACAAAGACTACTTGAAATGTCCCGAAGTTTATAGTTTGTCATCTCGCTTTTATAAGTAAAAAGATCAGTGAGTGACTCAGGACCAGTTCTATTTAAAATTTTAAACTATCATTCGACCTTCAGATCCCAACTTGGCCTGTAGCTCAGTTGGAGAGCATGAGACTAGTAAACCGAAGAATAGTAAGGTTAGATATACTGCCGAAACAGAGAACGTAGGAGTCTAACGTTTCTCTCTGACGAAGGGCCTTCGCTCGGAACGTTATACTCCTACGTTCTCTGTTTCGGCAGTATATCTAACCTTACTATATTTCGATTGTTGTTTCAACACTGCCTACGCAGCACGCTACTTTTATTTCACTATTTAGTAAACCGAAGGTCGTGGGTTTGAATCCCAGCCGGGCCAAGCAGAGTTTTCTCAACTTGTCCGGTATGGTTCGTCACTCGGAATAACACCTTAATATTATTCTCCAACCGAGTTCACTGTCCCACAATAACCATTCAAAATCGTCATGTATTAAGACTGCATGTTGTCTGGATATTGAAGAAACTAATCAGTTTCAAAATATCAAATAGCCTAAGTACTATCATTCGACCTTCAGCTCCCAACTAAACTTGACCTACACGTAGCTCAGTTGCCGGTAGAGCATCAGACTAGTAAACCGAAGGTCGCGGCACAGAATAAGGATCAACCAGAAGTCCAACTCAGCGTCGGCACCTTTGATGTAAGCGTCCTCGCGAAATGTCGGCCTGCGATCCCAGCGCCATTTTGAAAGTAAGTGCCACCGTCCTTGCGACCCTCGGGCTCCCGTATTCAATTACTCTTGGCCTTCTTGTGACCTTTTAATTAAATTTATATTGTTATATATATATAAATAATATTTAGTTAAGCAAATAAGTAATTTACTTTAGAAAATGGTTCTTTGGAAATAAAATTATTTGTCCACAAGGTTATTAAAACTTCAGTACGCAGATACTACGGGTAAAAGTCCGTGGCAAAAAAGTCCTGCACTCATGAAGCGGGCTTTACATTTCTCGATTACGGTGAGAACATTTTGAACATTTTAAAAAGTTACAGGTAACACTACGATTTGAAATATATACCGAATGAAAGCTTATAAAATTTCTAACAACATACGTACCCGATGTATTTCAACAATGCGTAGTTCCGAAAATTTTAGCCATCTTCTATAAACAAATGTGGAGTTTATACAATTCTGGATTTGCCGACAGCTTCGTGAGTGCAGGACTTTTTTGCCACGGAGTTTTACCCGTAGTATCCGCGTACTGAAGTTTTAATAACCCCGTGGTCAAAGAATTTCATATCCAAAGAATCGTTTTCTAAAGTAAATTACTTATTTACTTAACTAAATATTATTTATATATATAGATAATAATATGAAGTTAATTAAAAGGTCACAAGACGGCCAAGAGTAATTGATTACAGGAGCCCGAGGGTCGCAAGGACGAGAAGGCTAATTTTCCGGGGACACTTACTTTCAAAATGGCCGACTGGCGCATGCGCATAAAAATAATGGGACACTTTTTTCCGCGAGTTGGACTTCTGGTTGATCCTTATTCTGTGGTCGCGGGTTCGAATCCCAGCCGGGCCAAGTAGAGTTTTCTCTAGTAGAGTTTTCTCTACTTGTCCGGTATGGTTCGTCACTGGGAGTAACACCTTAATATTATTCTCCATCCGAGTTCACTGTCCCATAATAATCATTCGATTCCGGTAAGTATTATAAGTTATCAACTTTAACATCAAAAATGTCCATAAAGATAAAATTTTAAAATGTCTGTATATAATTGCTGTTTATATCTAAGAAATGTACCGCATTGAAAAGTCTTAGGCCTGCGCTAAACGTCGCACAATAGACGAATTTAATTCAAACGAATTTAATTCGAATTAACTTCGTCGGTAATGCGACGTAAATGCGACGTCGATTTAAATTTCGACGAATTTCAGTCGAATTTAATTGTTTTGACTTTTTGTCGTGGAGCCTGAAAACGACTTCTTGAAAACATGGCACCGAATTGTCACAGACAGAAGAGAAACATTTAATTCGACGCGACGATAATTCGTCGTGTAACTCGAACACGCATTATCGTCGCATTATTCGTCTGACTCAGATGAATTTAATTGCCGAGACGATTTTAATTCGTGTGTCGAATACGTCGCAGTTTCGTCGAATAAAATTCAAGCAATTAAATTCGTCTGAATTAAATTCGTCTATTGTGCGACGTTCAGCGCAGGCAGAGACTGATATATGTTTTCTTATCATACCAAAGGTTGCGTGTTCCAGCCATACTCTTGATTAGACGTCTGTGGAAATTCAAATTTCTCAACTGGAGTCCGATGAGCTCTTGTTATAACTTCCAAAAATGTGTCTAGTATTAAAATAATTGTGAATAGTAATTTTGAAAAACAATTATAGAAATATACTTTATTATTATATGGACAAGGGTATTTTACTGGGAACTAAAACACTCGTAGAATCCATATGTAACTACATCCGGGAGCCCAGTGGCGTATTTTCCGTATGTCACGCTCGCGAGTGGCATATCGACAAATTCCCGCCTTTTTCATTCTTATTGTTTTCATGAAATGGCTACCGGCAGTTCAAGGTTTGTAGAGTTAAGCAAAGACGATATTAATAATTTCTGCGAGCAACAAGAAAACGAAAATACAACAAAGAAAACTTTATATGATATCAAGATCTTCAAGGAATTTGTTTCAAGTTACTACAGTACGGAGGACAGAGAAATAAATGATATTCCACCGAGAGATCTTCAACCGATTTTAAAGAAATTCGTTTTGGCCGTACGAAAGAAAAATGGTGAAGAGTACGAGCCCTCGTCTATCAGAGCGTTTATCCAAAGCATTGACCGTTATCTACGAAAAAAAAACTATGGTTTCTCTGTTTTGAATGACAAAGAATTTTACGATATCCAAGACACCCTGAAAAAGAAACAGAAACATTTGAAATCTCTCAGCAAAGGAAATCTGCCGAACGCTGCTGAGCCGCTGTCAGATGAAGACATCACTAAGTTTTATGATCGTGGAGTCTTAGGAATACACTCGCCAAGAGCTCTACTTAATACTTTGTGGTGAAATAACTGTACTTATTTTGGTATAGGGGGGCCAGGGAAAGAACAGCGACATCTTGGTTGGGGCGATTTGCAGTTAAGACGAGATTCACAGGGAACTCGCTTTGTCGAGCTCAGCAAAGAAAGGCAAACAAAAACACGCACTGGCGAAAACCTACGAAACCTTGGAGCAAAAAAACCTCAAATGTACGAGAACAAGTGTCACTGTAATTAATGTCCATATAATAAATAGAACATTACACCGTAGCTCAAAGATATGGATTTTATGTTCTCGTGGCAAAAACAATATCTCACTCGTTCGCTGCACTCACTCGTGAGATATTGTTCTTGCCACTCGAACATAAAACCCATATCTTCTCGCCACGGTGTAATATCCTCTATATACGCAAATGTATGTTTGCCGTTTTTAACGACACACGTGTTTTTTCACCGTGGTTATAGCATGGATTGTGAAAGGACTGCATAGGAAACTAATAGTCATGTGGGGTGTTTTGAACCTTTTGATTGGTTAAATCGCATTCCACTCAGTTTGCAAAATAGTTGAAACCAAGTTGAAAATTGTGATGTCACGAATGGCGTGAGTATGTCGTTTTACTGAGGTGAAGTGAAGTGAACGTTTCTTCAAATTCTTCATATTCTCACATTCAGATGACTATGTTGACGTTTCAAATGATTTTATCGCCTTACAAACCTGCCAGTAAGCCACAATCGAGTGTTCGAGGTAAACGTGCCATTGTTGATCTTTGTTTTGATGTTTCCTGTGTTGTTTTGAAGAAACTGGCATTGCAAAATAGTGCTTTGTTTTGCTCAAAATTTGCGATGCATATTTTAACTAGTAAACCTAAGTGATATTTTCTTTTTAAATGAGCAAGAATAGATGGGCATTTTATCGTATTGTGGCTTACAGGCAGTTCGATTATCATTTTAAGCTGTATATTAATCCTAAACTTTGAATACACTAGGTTTTTTTTAAGCTTGTCAATTTCAACATGCAGGTTGTTATGTTCACACCATCAAGTTTCCTATCCAGTCTTTTTACTATCCATGGTTATAGTTACACTGGATCTTTAGGTTCGATAGCTATAGACCCGACATTGACATAACGTGTGCACAATACCGTTTAAAGTTTGACGCTGGCAGAGGCAATGTTTTTTATCAACAGTGTCCATCCTTAGATGCAATCAATGGTATTATTCATAAATATATATTTATATATATAGTATGGTATGCATTAATATTGAAGGTACCAAAGTGTTAACAAAGCAAAACCAATCTTCTTTATTTTAATATGCTTCCTTCCCAAAGGTAACTTGAACTTTCTATTCAACTTCAAGTTGTAAATACTGACAGAACGTACGTTTTAGAAACTTGGTTTCAGAAGTAGCTTCTTGGTTTCTGAGCGTGTTCTTGTGGGGGGACAAATTTCTGAAGAGGGGGACAAATGTCCCTGGGGGGGGGGGGGGGGGGGGGGAACAAATTTCCTGTGACACCGGTACTAGTAACCACGGCGTTTTTTTATGTCGAAAATGTTATTTAATCCATTTGATACTTTATTAATAAGAATTCGAAGCAAATCAAACCAAATCAGAATATTGCATTCATAAGTAAATGTAGGTTTACTTTCTAAAACGTTGGGGTTTTTTTGGTGCCTACGGTGACTATATACCTTTCTAAATAATTATTTCGAACTACAAATCATGAAATCAACAAATCAAAAGTGTTCGTACCATCTTCCTCTCCATCTGCGGAGTCATGAAGGGAGTTAGGCTTTCCAGTTAAGGTGTACACTACGTAAAATAAAACAAAACAAGTCATATCCGTTAGATTCAGTAAAAGGTATCCACTGTTGATTTCGTTTCGAACAACTGCATTACTGCAGTACGATATATTAATTAAAAATAGACACTCAAAAATATTTAAAAAAAAATTACTACGTACTTTTAGTGAAAGGATTAACGCTATAGCTCGTGTACAGCTTCTGATTTTGTTGTTCCTTTTTAATTGTTTCACAAAGAATAGCATTTTGATGCACAAAATTCACACCGAGCTTTTCTTTCTTCGACGCCATATTGTTTTCAATTAATTGCCATGGCAACGTAAGGTAACCGCTGAGCAGCAAGTATCACGGACTCTAATACATTCGAAAATTACTAGTTCCAGTCTCCAACACGACTTTCTAGTTTCGACGATATTTGAAAGTGGAAAATATAACGTTTGGTCGTTTATAAAAGCATTTGATGCTAAAAGGATACGATTATTCAATTCTAGTGAAACTTTAACTTCTTATGAATGTCTATGTGTTTTTTATAAAGTCCTAAAAAGGTAAGTTTATGCGTTTGTTGTCGCGTTCAATGTTGATACAAATTTTTAGATTCGTTGGGTTTAGCTCGTTTGTTGAAGGACCGTGACTATATTAATGAAACTACTAAGTGAAAATAAAAGAGCACTGGTCTAGTCTTGTTTTATTAGTTGTTGTTTAAGTTGCTTCTTTGTTTAACTTGGTATTTGCGACGTGCTTTATAAAGTTTACCAGAATACCCGTCCATCTTCAGTGTTCTTCACGAGTTGATGTTCTTCTGCATGTCAAATATATTTAGTATCCAAAAATTCACCTACTCGCTGTATATTAGTACTGTATTGCATTCAACCCCCTGAGATTTTATAGAGGACAAAGACACAGCCGTGTTGGTTGGTAGGTACAATAGCATCTAAATATCTAATATAATATTCTTAATAAAATATATAATAACATTTTTTGTATCATATTATCAACCAACATGGCTGCCATGACATTACATGCAACCTCGCTGATGCAATCAATGCAATTGATAATTGATAGAAATCAATAACAATCAATATCAATTGATTGATATTAATAATCGATGAACACTTGATGAAGGATTTTTTTGTGACTATCGATTGGTATTGATTTATATCAATAGCAATCGATGAACTACAGTACTGTCTGCATGAAACTTGACCATTCTCTCTTGTTTCATTTGTGAATAATGCAAGGAGGTTTAGGCGAAGTTGATAGCCCCTCGATAGCTATGCAAGTCTTGCAGCTTGCCTGATATGAAATTGATTCTTGATCCTCAAAATATTTGCAAGTATTGCAAATTCTCAATTTTCTAAACCCCTTGTATGCTGTACATGTATTATTTGACTCAATGAAATTAAAAGCTGGGTGCACTGATGAGATTTGAAATAATGAAATGCTGCTGATGTTTTGAATGGTACATCCCTTTGGCTTCATCACCACATAACTAAATGGAGTAAACCATCAAAGTCCTGCACAAATGATCATTTTCCCAGCTATATTAGTAATGTCAAAACTTTGGTTGTTAATTTCTTATTGATGCATTAATAAGATGCCTGCTCAGGCACATTCACTTGGGCTACTGATTTCTGCAAGCTTGGTGTACCCTAGCAGCTACTCTGTGCATAATTGCATATAAACTTGCTCCAAGTCTGCCTCTTGGTTGTTTCGAGATGCAATTTTACGAGATGAGTTTGTTTTGGGCACTGGTTTTGAGACAGGGTTTTACGTGACTGTTGAATTGCATTGCACAAATCAATCTATGGTCTTATGGCATACAGAGGTGCAGGAAACGTTTGCTAATAATGTAAACAACATGACCATTTTTCCAAATATTAAACAATGGATCACATATGCACTATACAGTCAACTCTCACCTTGCGGACACCCGCTATTATGGACACCCCACTATTAAGGACAGTTGGTAAATCCCCAGCCGAAACTACACTATGAAATGTATTGAAATAACTCTCGCTATTATGGACTCTCGCTATTACGGAATTGCGGACACTTCATGTGGTCCCCAACAAACATTTTTATTGTTCTACTCTCGTTACAACGGACACCTTGGAAGTATTTTTCTCTCAACACATGAAAGTGAATGACTTTTTAATTTATCGAGTGACATATTTATGTTACTGATTCATGTTACCATTGTATTTTTGGTTTTGGAATAAAAGAAATATTTGAATACAAATTTTTGACTTGTATTTTGACTAGAAATTGAAATAAACTGGACATTATTTTTGAAAGAAAAAAGCAGTAATACATTGTAGTGACATTTTACAACCTGAAATCAGATGTTTTGATCACATCCCACTATTGTGGACTCTCGTTATTACAGACACCAAATGATGGTCCCCAGCCTGGTGTCCCCTATAACGAGAGTTGACTGTATTTAGTATACAAAACCTATAGTGAACAGCAGATTCAAGTAATCATTTCAGTATTAGAATTTATTTATTTAATAAATAGAAATGGAGCCAAAACCTAGACTCGGCCTACCACAGGTAGGCTGAGTAATTAGAGTATGTTTATGAGGAATACATGTAGTATTTCAGATTTCTATCTCTGAAAATAAATGGCTGCAAATTAGGAGGGCTGGATGTAATTCAATTCAAAACAATTAAGATTGTAGTTTGATCCACACACAGGGCTTTCAGAAGAATTAGCCAGTGGCTGCTGGACAGCTAGAGCTCTGGCGGTTGCTACAAGGTTAATCACAGGTTACTTTCTTTAATTAATACTGTATACAAAAAAATCTGTCCTGTGCCTTTTTCTCCACTCTAAGATTCTAAATAAGGTTACATGTATTGTTCAAAATGATCTACTTCAGGTATAGTGTTGTCAGTGATACAATAATTTGGTTACTCAAGGTTCTTTCCAGAAAAGCCTTGTGTGCCTGCGATTATACCACATGGTTTTGCAGTGAAGTTGCCGTTGCATCTGACAAACGCTGGTACAGTACTCTGATTAAAACATTAGCTTACTCACTGTGGCTTGCACTTTATTATTTGATTTGAGCAAGCTCTTACTCATGAGTGTTAAATTGCATTGAAATTATGTTACTTATAATACTGAGAATTTGTAAAATTTGAATTGAGTTTTCTTGCTTTTAGTTAATTCTCTTCAAAGTAATAGTTTTTGTGAGCAACCAGGTACTGGATAAGACATGGTGTACAGTGTTACTCCGGTTTATACAGATTATAGGTCGGATTACTTTTTTAAAATTAAAACAAGCTTCAGTGTAATTAGTTAAGGTTATACTGTAGGTTCCTTTTGACATTGTATATAATTTTTATGGTATATAATTTTCTATTGTACTGTATATAATTTTCTATGTAATATATTTTAATTATCATGATAATTGTAAATAACTTACATTTTACACCTCCCCACCCCTCCCCCCGACCCACTCACCCCCCAGCCACTGCCACCTACTTTCTCACCACAACTGAACACCTACTTCAAATAATTCTGAAAGCCCAGCACACACTATGCATCCAATGCTATCTAATAGTAATTTATATATGTTTGCTGATAAATTGTGATCAAGCTGAATTAATTTAGGTTGTTGAATAAAAGTATTTTAAATACATTTATATAACCTTTAAATACATTTATTGAGCTGCAAGAAGCCGCAAGTAATATTTTGGAAGATTGTGGTTGATATTTGACACTGTGTATATGAAGATCCGTTACGGTATCACAGGTTTATGTTTGATGTATCACAGGTTTATGTTTGATTATCGTTTCTGCTTCCAGAAAATTGATCTTAATAACACTACGCTCGGTTTCCGCTGTTTCTAAGCATCGTTCGCTAATTGCTCAATCTAGTGATTGTGTAAAATACGCAGAAAGATCGCGCTTGCATGTGTTCAAAATTTGTTTCCCAATACTCGAGAATACACCCAACTCATTGTTCAGGCAACAATGTTGTAACAACTTGAGAGATTTTTACGCGTGTAAGGGGGGTGGTCCTCTATATAAACACCCCCTGTGAAAGTGACCATCAAGTCTGTTATCTTTTTTTTAGTTTATTCAGTTTGCTGTTTGGGTGTTGCACTTTATGGATCCTGAGTATGAAAGACGTCTTTTTCAAAGTCAACATGCCACGAGTCCTATATCATCTCCACTTTCTCTTTCTCCTGTAAGTCTTTGACCCAGACATCATTTTAATTTGTTTACTATAATTTTATCATATTCTCAGGACTACAGCAAGGTTCGAATTCACATTTCAAAAGTGCAAAACATGTCGCGAAGAAATTTTGTTGAAAACAATTATGGAGGGGGGGAAGGAGTAACTATATTTCTTTGTACAGTTTAAACAAACATTCAAAAGAAAGCTCTCTCAATAAGGAAAAAGAAGAGTCTTCTGTTTCTGGTCGGCGCCCTCGTCATCTTTTTTCTTGCGCATCGATATTTGTTATGTTTTTACCTTTCTGTGTGTTTGTTTGTTTCTTGCGACAAGCAGCAGAATAGAAATCGATTTTCGTATACCTTTATTAACCTGTTGCAACGTTCTGAATTTGTTATGAAACTGTTTGAAACTTCATACCAATATTTGAATGATGGAAAGCTATATCCAGTTCAACGACGACTGACGATTTCCCAATAAATACGTGAAAATGACGGAATGTTGGAATCCCCATAAAGGACATCCGACATCCTGGCTCAGGGGGCCCCACTGTGACAGGGGGTCCCCGGCTCTTGCCGGGCAGTGCCTATAGGAGTTACGCCACTGGAGCTAGCCTAGTCTGCGTAGCAGGCCCTTTGGGGAGGCGAGATGAAAGAAGGGCCTGCAGGCGTCTATTGTGTTTTTTCCAAACGCCCACTTGCAAACAAAACCGCGCAACCAATCAAAATAGACTATGTGCATTTAAATAATATGGTTCGGCCGGCGTAAAACTGACTTGTTGAACTGAATAAAGTCTCGCTGACTTGACAACGATAAACTTGGTTAAACAACTGGGCGGTAAAGATTGGAAAGCCGCCATTAATTAATACAGTTTTAAGCATGAGATCGACAGGCTAAATTACACACAGCCTTACAAAATTCTGTCTCCAACGAATTCACAAAAAAATAAAGTGCATCTCTGAACATTCTCAATTCAAATATTTCAAACTAGCAGCTATCTCCAACAAAATAAAAAAATATATATAAATAATAGCCTAGCAATGTTCGATTACGCACAAACCTACAAGTTCGGACGTTAGCGACAATTTAATAAGGTTTCACGAAGCTCAGAAATTTAGACGCGAAAAATGTTTAATTAATGCTTCGCAACTCGCAAGCCTTCTTAGGCATGAAATCAAAACTATTGGAGATAGCTTACTAATGATTCAAATTTCTAGCGATATTGCGAACACTATAGTCTAAACAACTTGATGTAAACACCACCAGATTAATACTGGCGCGTGTTCTATACCGTTCGGGTCAGATACACGTCAACCGAAAACAATTAAAATAAAATTATATTATTCTACCCACGTAGTTCCACGAATTATAGACTATGAAATCGACTCTTCAGGTTTTGTACTCTGAAAATACAAATCCCAATAACAACCTGTCTAGACAATTCATTCATTTATTTAACACCTTCCCAACCAATGAAATATCGCCGTTCGTGGACGAACGGCGATATTTCATCGCTGATATTCGGAAAATCACAATAGACGCCGGCATGCCGTTCTTTCATCTCGCCTCCCCAAAGGGCCTGCTACGCAGGCTAGAGCTAGCCTGGTTAGCGGGTTGACTCGTTTTCTTCACGATCGAAAATCGCATAGAAAATCGGCCACTTTCATGGGGCAGTTCGCAGTCCACGTGCGTGCTGGCTCAAGTGAGTTCTGAGGACATTTGAAACTGATGAATTTGAGAAGGGTAATGGGTTCGTACATCGCGAAAATTCTACGAGTTGTCAACAAACCGTATTCTATGGCAAGCCCAACCTTCGTGCTATGCGCTCGTAGAAGAATTATGGTCGAGCGACGATTTTGAGCGGAGATGTTTGACTTTGAGATCGGGGTGTTCTCGCTCCTGCCGGCCGTGTATTGATGACGTTTACACGCAAGATATTCGTTCTACGCGTGCGTAGCTAATCCAGGTCAACCTGGATTAGATCCCAGTCGACAGCCGCAATTTCCGATCGTGTTTAAACATCTGTAATAACCCGCTGGCGGAGGCATATGCAGTCGCTGACTGCCCTCTAGTTTTTAATATTTTATGTTTGCTGGCACTAATTGAAGGCTTCAAATGTATTTCTCAAACTCATTAAAAATTCATGAGCTAATTAGCCAATCAGTGGGAAATATTTGGTCATGTGTATGAGTTTTGAAACCCGGTAAAGGTCGCGCAAACTGAATTCATAATTAAGAAATCAGATAATAAACGGCACAAACAAAGAACCGTTCGTTTTAATTACCACATTTCTGGAACCATTGTCAATAAATATAATATGCACCAATATCACCAAGTCTCTCTACTATAATTGACGATTGAGAAGCTATTTCATAAACTTGTGTATCGTGTTTTACCAGGGGTTTCAAACACTCGAGAACAACAAAAATCACTCGGCCTTACCTCGTAATTTTCAATGTTCTTTCGTGTTTGTAAAACATTCGAAAACAATAAAAATCACTCAGCCAGCAGCCTCGTGATTTTCATTATTCTCTCATGTTTTACAAACGCTTGAGAACAACATTACCAGAAATTAATGACAAAATGGCCACCGCTTGAAAGCCAATTTGCATATATTCCTTAGAGGATGGCGTCCCATTTTGAACAGTAAATATATAAGGCGAATATATTAAAGTGAGAATTCTGCTTACTGAGTAGCTTGACAAGTATTTGCCGACCTCCTGATCTAAACAACAACCATTATCCAATCATTTAGTCACCTATTTATTTTCATCAGATATATCTGCGATCTGCCAAATTGTGTTGAAAATAGTAAACAAATAAGCAAATCATGCACCACTGGATTGTGGTAGGATTTTGTTTGATACCTTCAAAATCGTCTTTGGTCAAATGTTTGAGAGTTGATAGAAGAACCTTTATCTTGTATGTAATAAATAATTACATATTGACCAAATTGGCTGAAGTTGTATACATCCAATTCAACAACTACACGACTTGTAAAGACAACAAGAAAATATGCATTTTGAACACACCATGATTAGTGGAGGCTCAAGCATTGACAAACGATAGCTCAAGAGATATAGTCATTTGGCAGATCGTAGGTAGACCTGATTTAAACAAATAAGGAAGTGAATAATTTGAAAATCGCTGTTGCTTAAATAGCGAGGTCGGCAAATAGCGAGATACTCCATTAGCAGAATTTTCATTTTAATATTTCCCCTCTATAAAAATACTGTTCAAAATTAGATGCCATTTCATAAAGGCTATATGTAAATTAGCCCTTAAGCGGCGGCCATTTTGTCATCAATTTCTGGTAATGGTGAAAATTACTCGGTAAAACACCCCCTCTCGTTTTTGAAATAGTACTTCAACCATACGTCCTAAGGTCTGCAGTACATGAAACAACTTTTCTTAACCTTTTTGAAACCTTTGCGGACTGCATGAATACGAATGGGAGTACAGTGTTTTGTTGTTGGAACTTAAAATAATGTTTTGACTTTTATTACAATTCTAACTTTTTCAACTAAAATTTTAGTTTACTCATTACTAAGTTCATCATGCAGTCCGGTTAAAATTTACTGGTATATTGGCTTGTTAAGTCTTTAATATAATTACTGTACAACAGCAATGCATGAACACATTTCTCACTCCCCTCCCCTTTACGGATGTTAATGTCGAAGTGTATTTTGAAGTGGAGACGACGTTTGATTCAAAGTTCAGCTTTGCACAATAAAGAAATCATTCCAAGAATAAATCTGGTTGATCGGAGAATTTCCGTAAAAGGTAGATTTTGAATCGAATATACAGTACATGTATGAACTTTAAATCGAATTTCGTAATCAATTTCTAAATTTGGAAATTAACGTAATTTAAACTTGGCAACAAACGTCCAAATTGCATACTAACTACTTTCACTCCGAAAATATTAGAAGGCAGCGGTTACGTTTACTTGAATTATGAATGATTTTACAGTTTTTACGTTAAATAAGTTTCTTTTGCATCGTATATTTAAAAAATTATGCATTGCAATTTGCGAATTGCGACAGTATAAACTGCAAAGTTCTTTTTTTGCAGTACGAAATACAGTATATAATTATGTAGTATACATATTTACAATTATACTATTTCTTTTACTTTTAATAAATATACTTTTGTTGGTAGGCTCGTTCACCAGTTTCGTATCGGTCACCAGGGAAGGAGATATACAGCGATAGGTAGGTTTCTAAATGCCAGGGTCCTATTTTTATTCTTACGATGGCAGGACCTCGGTGACATTTTTTAGAATCCTATGCAGGATCCTACAGTATCGTGTAAGATCCTCCCAGATATTTCACCGGGGGAACTATAGCACGAACTTGTAGTTTTTTTAATTAGGAAAAGGGGGGACTGTTTACAAAAATGCATGTAAAAGCTATCGAGGAGTTGTTGCATTAATGTACATTATTATATGGCTGGGTTTGATTTGCGGTCCGTACGCAAAACGACGCACGCTGATTGGTTCCTGAGAGGTCGGGATTTTACGATATTGACCTCGGGTCAATACGCTTTTTTCTCGGCCCTGTAAGTTTTGGCGGGAACATTTCTGAGTTGAATACAAATAAAAGAGAACTAGGTATCTTTATTCAAATATTCTGAACTATAAAATGTGTTGGAACATTACTGCTGGTTTTCTTTAAAGCCTGTTTATCTAAAAACACGACAAATAAAAAGCCGAACTGGTGTAAGCAAGGCCAAGAAGCGACACGAAAAAGTTAACAGGTAAGGTAAACGGCATACTCCGAAGGCGAAAACAACGCTCGAAACTTAAAAATAAAATGAACCAATAGCTATATAATAAATTCCTTATTAACCTCGTTTGCTCGGTCTGTTCCTCGGTCTATTCCACGTTTGCCCTCGGTTTTATCGCACAAACCTAAGGCAAATACTTTCCCGTACAGACCTTACACTCGGTTAATAAGTCCTTAGTATTTCTAGTATACAACATTTACAGTGTGAGCTGATATGATTTTTTACGAACCTGCATGCGCGAGCCGGTTGAAATTCTGTTTCATCTTGTACAAATGACCGTACAGGCCACAGCGACAGAAGGTCTCGATTATACAGTCAAAATGGAAATACCTTCCCACCTCTGCTTTGGTTGTTTGTTGTGTATTACGGTATTTCTGTAGGTGCTACAGAAACGTGCAAGAAATGTAGCGATAAAAGTTGCTTATTCTTGATTTATATTTGTTTGTTTGTTGGTATTGATTTTCCAGCTAAATTATACTCTTTATTCACATTTTTCAACAAGAAATTTCCCTCACGCTTCAGTAGTGACTACAGAAATACAGTAATACACAACAAACTGCAGTAGCGGAAGTGGGAAGGTATTTCCATTTTGACTAAATTTGAAAGCTTTTTAAACTCGAGGATGTTGAAA
This sequence comes from Paragorgia papillata, assembly GCA_035771165.1. NCBI lineage: Eukaryota > Metazoa > Cnidaria > Anthozoa > Scleralcyonacea > Coralliidae > Paragorgia > Paragorgia papillata. Next base: position 3,804,316 of record JAWNZC010000406.1, read on the forward strand.
TAGAAGTATTTTAACCTGGCATTGCTGCTGCCTAGAATGGCTGAGGGTCTTCCCTTTGACAAACAGTCAAATCGTCTGCATTAGACAGAGTGAAAAAAGATAACATTAAAGGCACAGTGCAGCGTACACGAGCGTTGGCACTGAGACCTTTTTAATTGAAAAAATTCATTAACAAAATCAAATTGAATAAATTTCTACAAACCTCATCAGATTCTTCAGATTCGTGTCCCTCTCTTTCATCCAAAATCATATCGCTATCCTCCAGAATAGAGCCGAATTCTTCACTTTCCGCCATTTCGTAGAAGTGCGCCCGCGCAAAATAACAAAAATTCATGCGGTTTTTATTTATCACGTGACACGCTGCACTGTGCCTTTAAGCCCTAATCAAACGAGAACGCAAGTCGTCGCAAGTTGGCAGTCACGCTATCTCAGTCAGAATAATTTCCCGAAAATATTATGTACCGTGACAAAGTTAAAACTTGTTTAAAACACTCATGAAACCTTTATTTTGCTAATTTGGGTGTTCGAACGACCACCACAGAAATTCGTGACTGCCAACTTGCGATGACTTGCGTTCTCGTTTGATTAGGGCTTTAAAGAGGCCTTTTTGGCCAGCTTACCTAGGAATGGTGAAATAAAAGTAGCGTGCTGCGTAGGCAGTGTAGAAACAACAATCGAAATATAGTAACTTAGGTTAGATATACTGCCGAAATAAGGCCTTCGTCAGAGAGAAACGTTAGATTCCTACGTTCTCTGTTTCGGCAGTATATCTAACCTAAGTTACTATATTTCGATTGTTGTTACCTAGGAATGGGTTAATCACTCGTTAACCCATCGCTGGCGTTTGCTGCCTGGGATGTCTGCTGGGTTTCCCGTTGACAAGTAAAATCGTGTGGCGTTAGAGTAAAAAAAAAGTAAAATAAAGGGGCGCAGGAACGGGATAACCAGCACCGCTACCAAACGTTTGCGCATGCGTGAGAAAGAGTTTGTGCAAGTGTAAGTAAACACTTCAAGAAATGTGGGAAATAGCCATGGCAACAACAACCAGACAGTGAAGCCTAACTAAGCAAGCCTTGACTATTCATTTGTGTTTTTAAAAAGGGCCATGAAAATTACGAAGGAGCTATTTCAAAATATTAAAATATTTCGATAAAGCAACAAGTACGAACCTTTCTCTAGTTTTCTTAAAATTTGGGAGGAAGGTGTGGCAGTCTCGTCGAAGTACACTGTACCTGTAGAGTAACAATAGTTTACTGCTATTTCTCGTCGGGAGCTCTCGCAGGTGCAAAACGTTAGGCAGTGGAGTTATTCTAACGGTAATCAAATACTTTACTGCTTGGAGAAATACGAGAAAGTTAGCCAAACGCTTTTAAACTCAAACCTTCTGCTGCTCCGGCCTGCTCGGTGACAATACCTTTTTAAAAAATGGTACTCTGTCACGCTATACGTGTACTGTATATATATATATATATATATATATATTTCTAAAATTCATTAATAATTCATGAGGAAAATACAAAGAAAAATCATGAGCGTATCGGATCTATATATGTGATATAGACTCGCTCTAAGATTCTCGCTGGTTTTTAACGGCTGAGATAAGCTTAATTTTCAAAATTACTACGCCAATGAACGTATGAAGTGATTATTTTTAGAAGTCATTTAAAAACCTTGCAGTACGGGCTTTATCGGATATAAAACACGAGGCGATAGCCGAGTGTTTTATATCCGATAAAGCCCTCCTGCGCGGTTTATAAATAGTACATATATATATATATCCAAACAAACAAAGTGTTGTTCGCGAAATGTCGAAAAGTGCTCAATACCGTAAAGATAGAGCGAATATACTATAAAAGGGCTTTATACCTCAAATGTTGATGGTCGCTACTGTCAGTTTCACGCTGGGCTCAGCCGCCTGAAGATCGCCCAGCGTGAAACTGACAGTAGCGACGATCAACATTTGAGGTAAGCCCACTTATAGTATATATATATATATATATATATATATATAGTTACCGAGAAGGAGGTCATGACTAAGCTAGTTAGTGACCGAGGGCCGAGGTAACTAACTTTAGCTTAGTTACCGACTGGTGTAGTAAACTTCGTCTAGTATTCTAGATTAGTATTCTTTTAAAGCAATATATAGTAGCTCATTTAATATGAAAGGTCATTAACCTCTATATTAACCGCGGCGCATCAAAGAGAATCGACGCATGAATGAACTAAAGTATATGTTATTGCAAAAAGCCATATACTAAACCTTTTATTATTAAACTTCGAACGCTTGATCATGGCGGGAAAATATCAGACATCGGTCTTATGTACAGATGGTTGGTCTAGTATTTTTCCGTGATAATTGCACTATCGATTAATAAGAGTTAGTAATCGAAATGTTTTATAGTAGAGATGAACTGGTCTTCATTAAGTACTTAGAGTTACGTTAACTCTTTCCTGTCCGAATTGGTCTTTAGTATTTTATTCTGGCTAACGCCAGACGATTTTATTCATCTCTGGGGAAGCCCTCGGACAGGAATGAGTTAAACCATCACCTAATATTGTTTTATATATATATATATATACATTTTTTTTTGGGGGGGGGGGGGGGACCCCGTGGTATTCACGAGGACTGGATTTTGTTTTGCGGTTTAATCGGGTAAATTTTGTGAACCATGTAACCGTGTTTCATAAATCAATAAATGATTTCGAAATACCTTGTATTTATAACATTTGTGGTTTTCATTCGTCTGAACTTTAGATTTATTCCAAGTCGGGCTGGTTCAAATTGGGAAGTGGGATTTAATTTATTACAGGTACAGTACACTGTATGTACACTGGTGTTGTCATAGTTGACAAGTTGCTGTATATGAAATGCAACATGACAAGGCTGTGGTATCTACGATCGTCTGTCAAAACGTCAACAAGTAAATTTCCAGCGCAAGGGATGTTGGAAGGGGTGTTGGTGGCACAGTGGTTAGCGCGCGTGGCTTTCACCTCTGCGACCCAGGTTCAATTCCTGCTCTCAGCAGTTATCTGATTAAAATTTCACCTTGGCCGCATGTGAGAAGAGTGCTTCCAGTTTGACTCTACCAAACATCGCAGGTTTCCTCTGGGGTACTCCGGTTTCCTCCTGTAGAAACATTGGACCAATGAGGGATGGCCCTTACTGGACCTCTAGGGAGAACAGTTAGCTATTAACTGATAGAGCTATCCAGTATAAATAAGATTAGTTTAGTTTAGCCAGGCGAGGAATCACGCAGACATAGTTTAATGCTAAAAAGTAAAGTGCTGCGTAGGCAGTGTTTTGTACACGTTCTGCTTTCTTCTTTTTTTATTTTCTTGTATTCTCTGCATGTCAACTTACGCATTATTTTGCTTTAAATTTGTAACATCTGTTCTCACTTTCTTTTAAGGAAAATGTCGACACTAATAAAAGTAGCCCTGTTACAAGGTATAACATTATCTATCAAAAACCTTCACCGCTAGCTTAGAACCGTTTTAACGTTTTTTTAAAGAAACAGAAGGAAAAAATAAACACAAAAGAAATTTGTGAAGTCAAGATACGAATAATAACTCGTTAAAAGGGATTACTCAAAGGGACCCATCCAGTCTTTTCGCGGCTTTTCCAAAATAGGTCGTCAAATTTGTTTTTCCAAATTTGTCGTTAAACTTCAGCGAGCCTCGAGATTTTTGCAAGCTTTCTGATATCCTAAACACAACAAAAACCCTAACCCTATAATCAGAAATCTGGTTTACCGCCTAGCGTTTTGGAAAAATATTTAAAACATAGTTAAAATTAGTGTACTCCTTCATGTCACGTGTTGTAGTGCTTTGTCGTCACGTATCCATAGAGTTTACTTCCATATCAAGAACTTTATTGTCTTTCAACATGAGCATTATACTTCATGTTGAAAGACAACGGGGCTTCCAAACCACTACTGTATATGTTCTATTAAAGTAATAATAATAATAATAATAATAATAATAATAATAATAATAATAAGAATAATATAATTATAATCATTATTTTTATTATTGCTATTGTTATTTTGTCAGTTATCTTTAGTTTTCTTATGGTGTTCCTTTGTTTTATAGGGAAACGAGTCCGGATTCCAAAGGTACCGTATATTTGTTTCTATATTATAGTTCGTTCGTTATATATAGTTCGTTATAGTTCGTTAGTTAGTTAGTTAGTTAGTTAGTTAGTTAGTTAGTTAGTTAGTTAGTTAGTTAGTTAGTTAGTTAGTTAGTTAGTTAGTTAGTTAGTTAGTTAGTTAGTTAGTTATAGTTAGTTATAGTTAGTTATATAGTTAGTTATAGTTAGTTATAGTTAGTTATAGTTAGTTATAGTTAGTTATAGTTAGTTATAGTTAGTTATAGTTAGTTATAGTTAGTTAGTTAGTTATTTAGTTAGTTATAGTTAGTTGGTTAGTTAGTTGGTTAGTTAGTTAGTTAGTTAGTTAGTTAGTTAGTTAGTTAGTTAGTTGGTTGGTTGGTTGGTTGGTTGGTTGGTTGGTTGGTTGGTTGGTTAGTTATAGTTAGTTATAGTTAGTTATAGTTAGTTAGTTAGTTAGTTAGTTATAGTTAGTTATAGTTAGTTATAGTTAGTTATAGTTAGTTATATAGTTAGTTATAGTTAGTTATATAGTTAGTTATAGTTAGTTATAGTTAGTTAGTTATAGTTAGTTAGTTATAGTTAGTTAGTTATAGTTAGTTAGTTATAGTTAGTTAGTTAGTTATAGTTAGTTATAGTTAGTTATAGTTAGTTATAGTTAGTTATAGTTAGTTATAGTTAGTTATAGTTAGTTATAGTTAGTTATAGTCAGTTAGTTAGTTAGTTATAGTTAGTTAGTTAGTTAGTTATAGTTAGTTAGTTAGTTAGTTGGTTAGTTGGTTGGTTGGTTAGTTAGTTAGTTAGTTAGTTAGTTGGTTGGTTGGTTGGTTGGTTGGTTTGTTGGTTGGTTGGTTGGTTGGTTAGTTATAGTTAGTTATAGTTAGTTATAGTTAGTTATAGTTAGTTATAGTTAGTTATAGTTAGTTAGTTAGTTATAGTTAGTTATAGTTAGTTATAGTTAGTTTTAGTTAGTTATAGTTAGTTATATAGTTAGTTATAGTTAGTTATAGTTAGTTATAGTTAGTTAGTTAGTTAGTTAGTTAGTTAGTTAGTTAGTTAGTTAGTTATAGTTAGTTATAGTTAGTTATAGTTAGTTATAGTTAGTTATAGTTAGTTATATAGTTAGTTATAGTTAGTTATAGTTAGTTAGTTAGTTAGTTAGTTATAGTTAGTTATAGTTAGTTATAGTTAGTTATAGTTAGTTATAGTTAGTTATAGTTAGTTATAGTTAGTTATTGTTAGTTATAGTTAGTTATAGTTAGTTATAGTTAGTTATTGTTAGTTATATTTAGTTATAGTTAGTTATTATAGTTAGTTATACTTAGTTTTAGTTAGTTTTAGTTAGTTAGTTGGTTAGTTGGTTGGTTGGTTTAATAGTTAGTTAGTAAATTAAGCCGAGTTCATGTTAGTTATGGTTCTAAATTTTATTACAGAGAGCCATGCTTACAACTGTTTATTAAAGAACGAACTTCTTGGGACTGAGATTGATGATCTGAAGGTAATTTTGTTTAATTGACTCTGATATGGTTGTTGAGCTTTTTTTTATGTCAGTTGGTACGTAGAAAACGCGTCGCCTATTTTCTTTTCTGGAACCAGAGTTAGATTGTGTTTTGTCGTTAATAGGAAGCCCAAGGTGTTGGTGTAAATAACGAAAACAGAGGCACGCCGAGTAATAGTTGTGTCAGAAGTCTATTTCAAGTAAAATTCTAATAAATTATTTCTCAGATTGAGTATATTTAAAGTGCCTATAAATTCAAATAAGATATTACTGATATGGATTCTATGTAACGTGAATAGTTGAATGCCAAAATATTTGAACTTCTGTTTGTTGTTATATTGAGGTTTGTATTTCCAAAATGTTAATGAGATGACGTCAATGTAGGCATTTGTGTGTTGTTTTTTTCCCTTTTCTTATAATAAACCACTTGAAGATTTTAATGAAAAAAATGATAAAATATAGAATATACTATTCAAGCGTATGCAAATTATGCCTACATAGACGTCATCCCATTACCATTTTGGAAATACAAACCTCAAAATAACAACAAATAAAAGTTTAAATCAAAAATATTTTGGCATTCAACTATACACATTAAATAGAGTCGATATACAGTAATATCATATTTGGGTTTATAATCACTTTAACAATTAGACCACGAGCCCGAGTTTTCTACGGCTGAGCCGAGTTGACTATCTGCTCGTAGAAAACGAGGGCGAGTGGTCTAATTGTTTTATTATCAACTATAAACAACTTTTCTTTAACGTAAATAAGTCTTATCAAACATTGTTCCAAATTTTCAGACAGTTTTACCTTAGTTTTTGTTTGCAGAAGTCTCCCCATTCAAAATGTAGAGCAGTTCGATGGCATATGGCAAAGAATTTCTCAAAAAAAAAACGAGATTGTAATTAGTTTGCTTCAAATTTGGTGTAGATATAATCTATTAAAAGCGAATTCATTTTCTTATTCGAAAATGTCAAACTGAATAATTTCCCAGTATTTTCGGGCCAATGTTTTCCTCGCTCGCATAAAAAAATTTAGCGGACGCCATGTTTGATTTTTTAACCTAATTTTAGCCTAGGCTTTGCTTGCGGCGTGAATATGTCGTGGCTTCTGGTTGGTCAGAATAGGAATATTCCAGTTATAAGAAAGTTTGTCATTGGATAACGCCAATAGACCATGCACTAGTAGCTCAGCTAATCAGAATGCTGGATTTGTAATAGTTCACTAGTCGGTTGATACTAAAGACATTTATACGAGTCTATGCAATGTTTGACATATTAATCTGTAATGTTGTGAGTTTTGGGGGGAGTGAGAAGAGGCAGGGAGATTGCATGACTATAAGCATAGCGATGATACGTGAATGCACACTGTAATGACGTCTGAAAATTTAGCGTTTATATTTTAAATAAAAAAAAATTGTCCCTCTTTTCTCAGTGAGAATTACTCAAAATTACTCAATGAGAATTTCTCAGTGAGAATTAAAATCATTGTCATTGAAAAGCCTCTTCAATAAAATGTACGTGTGTACGCTATCTTACTCCATCCTGGTAAGTTCCACCGGCACTTTTGACGCTCAAAGCCGCTGGTGGAACTTGGATTAAGATGACGAGTGATGGCGACTCGATGACGACGATTGAGATGCCGGGAAGGCAAAAAGTGCCGGTTGAACTTACCAGGATAGCGTAGAATGGCGACGTTTGACGTGCGCGAAGAAACTTGCGCGATGACATTATTCTGTGGTGCAGTGATCTTCTACTGTACACACGTAAAAACGCGCAAGCTGTTGCATACCTGAAAACAAGTTGTTACAGGCTGTTGTAGCAGCTTGTTGAATGAACAAGTAATATTTGGCATTTCACTCGATTAAACTAGACATAGTGGGTAAGTTTGGTGGAGGAAAATTTCGAGTGTAGAATATATATACATTATAAGACCAAACCGGGACCAGTTGCGAAAAATGCAACATCAAGGCCTTCATCACAGTCTTTCTACCAGCCTGCATGTTGCGGACACAAGCTGTGAGAGTTTTACGTGTGTACCCCTACCTCGGCGAAAAACATCTTGCAAACGAGAGAGAACGCAAGTCACTATAGTTATAAATACTGTTTCGTATTGCTATATTGTAAGTGGTGCTTCTCTATTTTTATGTAGTATCAAGTGAAGAGAATGAAAAGATCAGAATTTGATGGAAAATCGTACTCGCTTTCACCAGTTAGCAAAAACAGGCAATTATATGCATTTAATATATATGGCACAAGTTACTTCCGTTTAAATCGTGTATTCTCATTGGCTTAGACGCGTCACGTACCGGTCGATTATTTTTCGTAATCGACCGATCAATTACGGGTTTTGTCAGCCATTCTGTTTACAAAAGGTGCAATGAAAGAAAACCGCAAAAAAATTATGAATTTAGTAACCTACGGACGATGAGCAATCTGGAACTGTGAATTTTAGGACAACATGAACAGGTGTTTATGCACAAACCTCGCTCTACGAGCTCGGTCCGTACTGTCAAGACCTCGATCTGACGTTTCTCCGTAATGACCGCACTCTCGGCCATTATGAAGGATGCTTGTTAACGGTTGTGATTTGGAAAGGCCAGCGAGGGATTTGATGTTATGCCACCATTTCTTATAGGATTAGTGTTTTGTGTATGTTTGACCATAGAATTGTAGAATGAGCGGCGGGCTCGTCGGCACAGCTTTCGGACTTTATTATACGATAAAATGTATATTTCGTGTTGTTGCCTTTAACCCAAGCATGCTGTCGTTAGGTTATGGCATCTTTTATATCATGATTTATCCAGGGTTTATCTAATGGGTTGTGTTTGACGCTGCGTAATGGAAGGTGGGTGTCCATATTGTCGGATAGTATGTTCGAGAGAATATTAAACTTATCTTGGGTTGAAATATCGCAATATAGTGGATACTAGTTTGTGTGAGACAGGGAAGAGGATAAGACTTGTTTGTTTGTTAGATGGACGGCTTGGACGTTTTAAAACTAGAGTGGAATGGTGGTTTGTTGCAGCCTTTGAAGTAGGTTGTTAAAGGATACTTGAGTGGTCAGACATGCCTATATTGGAGGGAGTATTTCTGCGTCATGGTAATAATTGGCCAACGAAGAATAGACTTGATCTAAAGTGCTAAGGCCACACGTCGACGAGGTGACAAGTTTTAATTCTGAAAGAGGAGCATAAATTTCCTGGGTTAAATTGGTTGAAGTCGCCCATTAATATGATTCCTGAGTTTGGATATGTACTGAGAGTAGCATCAAGGCACTGGAATATGTGGTTGCGCAACAAGTAATCATCGTTCTTTGGAGGATGGTAAACCGTGGCCAGTATATGATAGAGTTGATTCCTCTTGGAAGGCGATTTAGTTTGAGCAGGAACCATTGTGTTTCAAAATTCAAGTCATCAAGGTTTTGTAAATGTAAAAAATCGATATTATTTGCCAGCAAAGTACATAGCCCGCCACCACGTTGATCACCAGGGAGATCTCTCCGGACATGTATGAAGCCAGGGATACTTATTAGGTTATCAGTAACATTTGAGGTAAGCCATGTTTCAGTGATGACTGTAACGTCGCAAGAATTGATCAAGATGGTTCCGTGTATTTCATCAAGTTTATTAACCATAGATGTGGTATTGCTAAGGAACAGTTTTGGGAAAGAGTACTTCGTTTTAGCATATGTAGGAATCGGTATTAAATGGCGATTATTTAAACGAGTTGGTCCAATAGAATTTTTAATTGTTCTTGGTCGTATTACGGACGGGATATAACGAGTAGAGATGTTGGGGTTAAGGTTAGTTGTCGCAAGCCTCGGAGATGTATCTCGGAGTTTTGGAAGTGGACACACTTCCATACTAGTAGCCAAGTCGGGTCAAAAGTTTATCATAAGGAAAGAAAAAAACACAATCACAAATGCCTACATAGACGTCACTCTCATTACCATTATGGAAATACAAACCTCAATATAACAACAAATAAAAGTTCAAATCAAAAAATATTTTGGCATTCAACGATTCACGTTATATAGAATCCATATCAGTAATATCTTATTTGAGTTTATATCACAACTGTGGAGTACGTCGGCTTCGGCTTCTTCGTCCGTGTAAAGAAATGCCTAACATATTTTGTTTTGTATTGTTCATTCTAGTCACAATCTTTTAAGGTCGCCAAGGAAGGTAAGGAATCAATCAGTGTTTTGAATGTTAATATTTTTTATAATATAATGCATGAGCATAAACCAAAAAGATGTCATTTTGAGACTTGATATTCAGGAACGGACACTAATTGTGATGAGACTTTGACCTTATCTTGTGCAGGGTGATATAGAAACCGATTTTATTTGGTTTAAAAAATTTCCAGAAAGATACTGTTGGTAAATTACCATGATTAGAAGTTGGTCAGTGCCATTTCAAAACTGTAAACCATTTATATTTTGCAGACAACACGAAAAATTTCTAAAGTTCCGTTCAAGGTTTTAGATGCGCCGGAACTACAGGTGAGCTAATACATGCAGGTTGATACTACTATATATATATAATATATATATATATACAATATCCTGGTTGCTATGCGTGTTTTCATTGGTTGTTGCCCATGATCTATTAGAGGACAGACACATGGATCACGTCAGCTTGCTTTTTTCTTTCTTCATGCTCGAAAATCCGACAAGAGATTTGATAAAAATATTTTAAATTTTTGTATTGTATAAAACAAATAGATTCCATTTTTTGTTGTCTGTTCAGTTATAGATGCACATTAGACGTCATGCACAACTCGAGTGCGTCTCGTGGGTCACTTTTTTATTCTTACGACGTTGTGACGTCATCTGTGCATCTATAACAGACAACTATATATATATTAAGAACAATTATTATGGGACAATGAACTCGGGTGGAGAATAATGATATTAGGTGTTGGTGGCACAGTTGTTAGTGCACGTGCCTTTCACCTCTGCGAGCCGGGTTCGATTCCTGCACGGTGCAGTTATCTGATTAAAAAAAATTCACCTTGGCCGCATGTGAGAAGAGTGCTTCCGGTTTGACTCTACCAAACACCACAGGTTTCCTCCGGGTACTCCGGTTTCCTCCTGTAGTAACACTGGACCAATGAGGGTGGGCCTTACTGGACCTCTGAGGATAACAGTTTAGATAAACTGATAGAGTTAGTTTTAGTTTAGGTGTTTACTCCGAGTGACGAACCATACTCCGAGTTCATTGTCCCATAATAATTGTTCTTAATATATTCGCGTCCGATCTTTATGGGCATCTACAATGGCTCGCCTTCGGCTCGCCATTGTAAATGCCCATAAAGATCGACCGCTCATATTTTAACTATCACATATATTGTAACTATCACACACACATATATATATATATATATAGTTCAATCTACAGACACGGTGTTTCGCTGTACAACAGCTCATCAGTGTAGCTCGGAACAATCTGAATGAATTTCATCAATTACTTATACACATGCGATCGTCGGTGACAACCGCATGTGGGACAGCATCGGTGAAGTACATTCAGATAGCGTGAAGTGCGCATGGGCCCAGAGTGCTCAAACTTCCACAAGGGTAGTGAGCGTTGCATTATCGCTAATAGGTACCCACGGCAACTTCACAGAGTGCTCAACAACACCGAAGTGAAGGAGCGTACATAGTTCAATCTACAGACACGGTGTTTCGCTGTACAACAGCTCATCAGTGTAGCTCGGAATAATCTGAATGAATTTCATATATATATATATATATATATCACGTGATATATATATATATATCACGAAACACCGTGTCTGTAGATTGAACTATATATATATATATATATATATATATATATATATATATATATATATATATATATATATATGAAATTATATATATTATGAAATTATATATATATATATATATATATATATATATATATATATATATATATATATATATATATATATATATATATATATATATATATATATATATATACGGTATATATATATATACCGTATATATACCGTAGTTTATTACTTAGGTTTATTACTTACTAAGTTTGTATCTATAGTCTTTCTCTGTTTTGGAATGTTTTTTCCTTTTTTTTTTGCATTGTTGACCAACTATTTTTGATCGTTTACATTAATTTAGCATATTCTTTTTACAGGATGACTTTTATTTAAATTTAGTTGACTGGTCTCAACAAAATATTCTTAGTGTTGGTTTAGGAACTTGTGTTTATCTCTGGAGTGCCTGTACAAGCCAGGTGAGTGAGTAGTAACTGACAAATATTATGTATAATACTAGAAGGCAGTCAGAGACTTCATATACCTCCGCCAGCAGGTTTTATTGGAGATGTTTAAAGTGCCCCTAACCTCGACATTTTTTATTGTCTTATTTGGAAGAACTTTTAAAATGATAAAGTAACTTCTTTAGCAGATTTTCGCTTTTCCGCTTTATTTTTGAGATATTTCATTTTGTTTGATATACAAATGTCCGGAATCTACGTCACACATGCATAATGACTTATCGAAGATGTTGGTGTATCGCTTTCATTCTCGAACGAAATATTTTAAAATCGATTTTTGTGTTGTCGGAGAAACACGCACACATGTTATTCATACTTTGAAATATATAAAAGTAGCGTGCTGCGTAGCCAGTGTAGAAACAACAATCGAAATATAGTAACTTAGGTTAAATATACTGCCGAAACAGAGAACGTAGGAATCTAACGTTTCGAGCGAAGGCCCTTCGTCAGAGACGAAAGGGCCTTCGCTCAAAACGTTAGATTCCTACGTTCTCTGTTTCGGCAGTATATCTAACCTAAGTTACTATATTTCGATTATTCATACTTTAGTGTTTTTATTTGATGAACGCAAAGATATATAACATTCTCTGATAAGTCATTATGCATGTGTGACGTAGATTCCGGACATTTGCATATCAAACAAAATGAAATATCTCAAAAACAAAGTGAAAAAGCGAAAATCTTCTAAAGAAGTTACTTTATCATTTTAAAAGTTCTTCCAAATAAGACAATAAAAAATGTCGAGGTTAGGGGCACTTTAAAAAGAAAACGAGCCATCCCGCTAACCAGGCCAGCTCACAAGACCAACACATGCATGTATGAATAAAATGCTTGATTGCACTCGTACCAAAATTATGCAAAACTACTCGCATAAAATAAAGATAATGAGCGCAATCAAGCATTTCTTCTACACGTAGAATCTTGCGGTCAGATTCTTATTAATTTCTCATCCAAATTTTGACTAAATTCAACCAAAATTTAATGGTTGGTCTATGCCCAACCCTTCTGCCAGCTTTCATGAAAATCGGTGCAATAGTTTTTGAGATTTCCTGGCGACAGACAGGCAGACAAACAAACAGACAGACAGACAGACAGACAGACAGATACACAGACAGACAGACAGACAGACAGACAGACAGACAGACAGACAGACAGACAGACAGACAGACAGACAGAAAGAAAGGTGTAAAAACATAACCTCCTAGCGGACTAAGCGGAGGTAAGAATAAGAATAATACCACTCACAATCTCACTCATGCAAAGACGTTTGCCAGCATTGTTACAGAAATTCTCTTGCGAATTTTTTTTCTATTCGTTGTGTTTAGGTAACAAAGCTTTGTGATTTGTCACCCGATGGAGATTCTGTTACTTCTGTATCGTGGGCCGAAAGAGTGAGTGTTTTTTTTTTTTGTTTTTATAAATACAAGATACAATTTTTTAGCTCTTAAATATGTGTTGTATTAAAAATATACGAAAATTCCTTTGTCATAGAGCGGTCATGTTGCTGTTGGTACTCACCGTGGATTCGTTCAAATTTGGGATGCTGCTGCTCAAAAGAAACTCAGGACGTTTGAAGGTCACACGGCTCGTATTGGTAAGAAGTGCAAGTTAAAGTGCTTATAAACCCAAATATGATATTACTGCATATGCAGTGGCAGCGGAACATCTTTGAAAGTAGGGGGGCTGGGGGCAAAACCACCGGTTAAAGGGGCGTGGTCGTAAACTTTGACATGTCCTGCGGCGTGCTCCCCCCAAATGTTTTGAAATTTTGGGGTTCTGAAATGGCCTTTCCTGCATTTTAAGAGCACTTCTGAACAGAATCTAAAATTTTTCTTGTGTTTATATATCAGTGTTTACAACAGGTAAGTTCAGTTTTGGAGTAGTTGACAGGTCACAGAAGTTAGAACTCAGAAGTATATATTGTGTGTATCAGCGTATTGTGTATGTGGGTGTGTGCTGGCTATACTGGCTAGTTGGCTAGGGGGGCTTAGCCCGCTTAGATGCGTCCTCTAGGGGGGCTATAGCCCCCCCTAGCCCCCGTGGTTCCGCCGCCCTTGTGCATATGGATTCTATTTAAAGTGCCTATGAAACGAAAATTAAGTTTGTGTTATTTAAAAGAACACTTAAAATGATAGCGTAAGATCTTTTGCAGTTTTTGGTTTCCTTGCTTCGTTTTTGAGATATTTCAGTTTGTTTGATATGTAAATTTAACTTATAAGATAACTTTACGTCACACTTTGCATAATGACTTATCGCAAAAGATTATATTTAACAAATAGATTCCATTTTCCCGTTGTCTGTTCAGTTATAGATGCACAGATGACGTCACAACGTGGTAAGAACAAAAAAGTGGCCCACGAGACGCAGTCGAGTGGGTCACTGATGTTCTTACCACGTTGTGACGTCTTCTGTGCATCTATAACTGAACAGACAACAAAAAAATGGAATCTATTTGTTTTATACAATACAAAAACTTAAAAGGTTTTTAAAAAAAACCTGCCGGGTTTTGGGGCATGAAGAAAGAAAAAAGCAAGTCAGCTGACGTGATCTGACGTGACCATGCGTCTGTCCTCTAATAGATCATGGGCAACAACCAATGAAAACACGCATAGCAACAAGGGTATTGTATAAATGTTTGTTGTTGTCAAAGAGAAACACTTAAAATTTACAGGCTCTGTTGTAGGAGAAACACTCGCATATGGTTCCTAATTCGCCAAGTGCTTTTGTTCGATAATAACAAAGATATGGAACACTTTGCGATAAGTCATAATGCAAACTGTGACGTAAAGTTATCTTATAAGTCAAATCAGCCCGGTATATAACCGGGCCATCCCGCGTCATATGTACAGCCCCTTAATCACTAATTTCCCTCATGTCATGGTATATATTATGTTATAAATAAAATAACGAGTGAACGTTTTGGGGTGGCCTAATAGGGAAAAAAGGGTTAAGGAAGACAGATGGGCAGATAGACCCAGTTAACCCTTTCCCTTTCGTCTAGACAGAGTAAAATAACAAAGTGGACGGTTTTGGGCGCCCTAATAGGGAAAGGGCGAAACTGATGGACTGTATGTTTAGCATTTACTGTGATTAATTTCCAGGGGCTATTGCGTGGAATGGTGAATTGTTATGCTCTGGCAGCAGAGATCGTACAATTTTGCAAAGAGATTTACGAAGTGGGGATAGCAACGAAAGAAAACTATTAGGACACAGACAGGAGGTTAGTTATTAAATGTGGTTTTTAGTTGCTAGTGAGATTGGAATAAAACCTTGAGAAACTATTTCACGTTATCACGGGAAAGATATTTGCGTTATTCAAGAATGGTAATTGCGTCCTTC
Organism: Paragorgia papillata; assembly: GCA_035771165.1. Classification (NCBI taxonomy): domain Eukaryota; kingdom Metazoa; phylum Cnidaria; class Anthozoa; order Scleralcyonacea; family Coralliidae; genus Paragorgia; species Paragorgia papillata. The sequence continues at coordinate 3,819,571 of JAWNZC010000406.1, forward strand.
AACATTTGATGCGTATTATCTAGCAATTGGGGACAAGGGACAGGGCATTCTGTATGGCTGCTCCAGCGTTGTGGAACAGTTTGCCTTACTTCGTCAGAAGTTGTACATCTGTAAATTGTTTTAAGCAGATAGTTAAGACGTTTTTGTTTCGCCAAGCTTTTCCGTAGGTTCTCAGTTTCCTATATAGCTGTATATCTGATTGTATAGTTTTTATGTACCGGGTGTCCCAAAAAAAACTTGCGCTGTTTGATTTAATGTAACGTAAAAACTATAAAAGCTATTACACTCAAATAAGTTTTATTGTATTCAGAAAGGGCTAACTTAGATTTTGATATATAACATTTGAATGTCCGTGCAATATTGACTGAGCTATCGATGTTTTAAATGGAATAAGCATATTTGACAATGCTAAAAATTTGCATAAAATGGCCTATCAAATATTATTTGGTTAAACTTGATATATAGTTTTATTGTGGTCAAAAGAACGAATGAAAAACAATTGTTGGATAAACATTTATTCATTCATCAGAGAAATTATGTCCTCTTGCATAGCACATTCAATACAAACCCAAACTCTTTGATCTTTTGTTAATCGAGGCATATTTGAAAGGCGAAGGCATATTCGAAGACCAACTTTTTAATACGAACTCCCAAAGGACATCAAATATGCTTTCGAACGTTTTTAAATGTTTCATGCTTATTTCGTTTCCCAAGAGACACGAAAGGCTAACTTACTAGGACATTACCCGAAATTAAAGTTAAGTTGAAATGCTAAAATTGAAATTGTTAATTTTTGTGGAAAATGGCAAATGTATTCATATAAATTTGATCAGCCGTGTTTCCCGACTTTTCTACTCGTTTTTAAAGCGTGCGCCAAATTCAAACATTTGTCTCTCACGTAATATTACATGAAATTTTTAGGGCTGTATATCAAGATCTACGTTAGCCTTTCCTCAATACAATAAAACTTATTTGAGTGTAATAGCTTTTATAGTTTTTACGTTACATGAAATCAAACAGCGCAAGTTTTTTTTGGGACACCCGGTATATGTTGTGTTTTTTTTTAAATTCATATACTATTATTATTATTTAATTTTTACTATGGTTGTGTTAGGATTGTAATTTACTGTAAATTGTAATTGTTTTTTTATACTGGATTTCTTAATACTTGTAATGCGCATTTGAAAATTGTAAGGTTGATAATAATATACATGAAAAAATATCTCGACTGTGATTGGCTGATTCCAGTGCAGTTAATCCCAAACAACAGTGCAGAATTGTGTTATCACAGTGCAAAAATCTGTTATCACTAAGAACCAATCAAATTGATTGTACAGCGGATTTTTCCCGACACAAAACAAACAAAGATGGCGGCCAAGATTCGGCGGTTTTGGGGATAATTTGTTCAAATTTGAAGTTAGTTATGCTTTAATATTGCCAAGTGAAGTACCTACAAGAAGACCAGAAGCTTCTTTATGCCTCGAGTAAACTTTTTCAAGTAGTAAAGGAAGCGAAGCGTTTTTTAACAAATAAATATGCGAGGAGTGGACGGCGAAACAAACACGTACGTTAAAATGTTAGTACAGTTGTTTTGAACATTTTTTCATGTATATTATTAATAAGTAATAGCATGGTTTCTCGTGCAATTTGGAAAAACATGCACTCGTGAGTTTTTCAAATACTTCAAATAGCACTCGTGCTATTTTGACAGTATTTGAAAAACTCACTCGTGCATGTTTTTTTTCCAAATTGCACTCGAAACCATGCTATTACCTATACTAAATGCGCAGTATAAATTGAGTAAATTATTATTATTATTAAATTATTTTAATTGTTTGATCAGGGCTGAAGTACAACTCTTAAAGTGCTAATAAACCCAAATATGATATTACTAATATGGATTCTATTTAATGTGAATAGTTGAATGCCAAAATATTTTTTGATTTGAACCTTTATTTGTTGTTATATTGAGGTTTGTTTTTTCAAAATGGTAATGAGATGACGTCTATGTAGGCATAATTCACATACACATTTATTCGATATTTTATCATTTTTTTCATGAAAATCTTCAAGCGTTTTTTTGTAAGAAAAGGAAGAAGAAATACAAATGCCTATATTGATATCATCCTCCTTACCATTTTGAAAATACAAACCTCTACATAACACTAAATAAAAGTTCCAAGTAAAAAGATATTTTGGCATTCAACTATTCACATTATATATAATCCGTATCAGTAATATCTTATTTGGGTTTATAAGTATAGGTAATCATATGATAGCGAGTACCAGCCTAGACATAGGCTTTTCCGTGGCTGAGCTGTGGCCTATGGGACTGGGAACTAAGTTCGCTTCATGACGTAAGCAGAGTTAATGCTCCGTAAAAGCCTAGTAGATTTGCCAAATCCCAGACCGTTGTATTTATTCATTTTTCTCACAGTTACAAGTCTTACAACCATCGGCATCGAGCCACCACTTAAATATCAAACCTATATTTTACAACCATAATATTAAGTTAAAATTATATTCAGCAATTGTCCTCTGATCGATTCCTATCAACTTCACGCTCTGGATTCGACTCAACTTCACGCTCTGGATTCGACTATTAGACACATGAAAATATGACATCTTTCAAGCGTAAAATACTCCTGGCAAATATATTACCATTTCAGAATCATCTTCAGAGAAACATCAACAGAAAATCATGAAGCATTGGCCACGCATGTGGCGAACGTTTACATTTATACACTCACAAGTTCACCTTCATTTGACATAAAATGCATTCGTCATTCGATTCGTTCGGGAAATCAAATAACTTTCACAGAATGCCAGGCCAATACTCGATTTATATCGTAAATGCTTCAACAATACCTTGAACTTCCATTAACTCGACAAAAATATCAATAACTTGAGATTTGGCGCCACCAACTTTGAGAATCTAGAGTGGGGCAGTTTTGATTGGGAAATCAACATGTCCTCCTACCTAGAATTACCAATAATCAGTAAGTGTGAAACGGCCTTGAATTACCAATAATTGGTAATTGTAGGTAATTCTCTGTCCCACATGCGGGATGTTAAACTTGAACACATAAAGGTAAAAATCCTAGAGGGGTGTTGTGGTCGGGATATGAGAGGCGGCACATTTTTCCGGAGGGTTGTGGTTAGGTTTAGGTCTACCGGGGGGTTAGGGTTAGGTTTAGGGTTTCCGGGGGGTTAGGGTTGGGGTGGTGGGTTGGGAATTAGTTTTTTAAAATTAACGATTATTGGTAATTCTAGGCATTTCACACTTACTGATTATTGGTAATTCTAGGTAGGAGGATATCCTGGGGAAATCTACTAGGCCTTCTATTTCCCGTTGTCTCTCCCCAGTCCTTTCGGCCCAGGCCCCCTAATAGGAAATAGAAGGCCTAGGTCTAGGCTGAGCGAGTACAATTAAAGTGCCACTAACCCCAAAACGTTTTTTGCACGAATAAACATCGCCAATCCAAATGATGAAGAATGCAATATAAATTGACTAAATTGGTAAAATCCTCTTGATTTAAGAATCGATTGAAGTGGCGATAATGACGGACACGACGGAGTACTTGGGAGACTGCGTCGAGAAGGGTTTGTGACGTAATACCAGGAATTCTATATATTTTTTTACTGTAAAGTAAATAGGAAAGAACGCACCCAGGTTACGTTTATAGCCAGTTTGGCGATATTTTTCATTTTAATTCTTTTATTATAGTTCCAGTGTACTACACTTTATAGATTTTTGAAGACGAATTCCTGGTATTACGTCATACGCATCCTATACCCATTCCCCTCACTGCTCCGCCATGGGACAAACAGATGCGAAATTTTGCAAGTTTGAAGGGGCATAAAAAAAGAAAGAAGTGTTCAAAAAGAGAAAATATATGTTGGTGCTAATATACTCAACAAGGGCTATTTGAATCCCGAGAAAAAATGTTGGGGGTTAGTGGCACTTTAAGGATTTACACTACAAGTGATATTTGAAAATTTTGCCAAAATCACGAGTAGTGTAAATCCTTAATTGTACGAGCAAAATCATATGATTACTCATTTATTATATGCATGACAAAATTACGACACGTACGCTTCGTACTCACTCGCGCCTTTAATAACATCTTGTTTCATTACTTGACAAGAAACATTTTCACTCTGCGTGTTCTCTGTACTCATTTCAAAATATTTACATGGAATTTTTAGTTCATAGTGTACCACAAGTCGTTGGAAATGCGAAAACTTTCCATTGCAGAATTGGCCGCCATTTTGAATTTTATTGTCAAAATCGTTCCCAGGGCCTTCTCTACTTTTATTAATTGTACTGCAGTACAATTAATAAAATTCTACTTTTATTAATTGTACTGCAGTACAATTAATAAAATTATTGTACTCCTCTCAACCAATCAGAATGTAGTAATTTTGTCATGCATATAATAAGCACTTTAATTTTATTCCGATTAGGTATGTGGATTAAAGTGGTCACCAGATCATCAACACTTGGCTTCAGGAGGAAATGATAATAAGGTAGGGCGTCAACGATTTCAGTCCTGGATACGTTTAAACGTGAATTGCATTGCACAATACTGCGCGCGTTGCGCCATAGTCAATCGAGATATGGTCTGGAAACTCAGCTAAATTCTTTGGTCTATCTTTTTGTTCGCCTTTATGCATTTTTGTGCACGGTGCACGGTCACCGAACACATTGTATTTTATTATAATGAACGAATTGGTCAATAGCAACGTTTCAGTTCAATCACTCAACCGTGTTATATTTAACAATTAGACAACGAGCCCGAGTTTTCTATGAGCGAATAGTCAACGAGGCGAAGCCGAGTTGACTATCGCTCACAGAAAACGAGGGCGAGTTGTCTAATTGTTTTAGTATAAATTTACCAACAAAAGTTAAATAAATTCTCGACCATAACATATTCTTTGAGGCTCGTTTAATACATTTTTTAACAGCCAACAACAAACGTTCAACAGTCATTTCGGACATCTGCTTGGCCCGTACAGTAATTGATGGAAAAGAAAAGTTTTCTTGCATAATTTAGCATGGATTTTCATGTACAATATTGAAACAATACATATCCACTCATTTGTTTTGTAAAAGTGACAAAAAGTTGAAAGAAACATTCAATTTAGCATATAGTTTACATCACGAAATCTTGTCAACAGCTAGCGTAATTTTGAAATGTGTTTTGTTTGCAGTTATTTCGTTTTAAACGAACACAGATAAACAATTTAACGATCTTACCATTAATAATTTCCATTCTAACCATTTTGTAGCCGTTTTTGTTTTCTGTAGAACGTATTGCTTCGCCTAAATGTCCAATTTCTTCTTTCATTTGCCCACTCCGTTATAATTTCGTCGCCATTGTTGCTTAACAGAACAACCGCTGCCTCTAATGATCACTGTTCGTGCTATACTACGCATTTTGTCATTGGTCAATTTTTTTAAAAGAATGACTTTCATTGGTTTATCCCAGAGGTTTATATCACCAATTAGTATAAATTTACAAGTTTATAATGCAAATCCTCGAATTTCATTGGCTATTGCAGGAGTTTATAATTGGTGATATAAACCTCTGGGATAAACCAATGAAAGTCATTCTTTTAAAAAAATTGACCAATGACAAAATGCGTAGTATAGCACGAACAGTGATCATTAGAGCCAGCGGTTGTTCTGTTAAGCAACAATGGCGCCGAAATTATAACGGAGTGGGCAAATGAAAGAAGAAATTGGACATTTAGGCGAAGCAATACGTTCTACAGAAAACAAAAACGGCTACAAAATGGTTAGAATGGAAATTATTAATGGTAAGATCGTTAAATTGTTTATCTGTGTTCGTTTAAAACGAAATAACTGCAAACAAAACACATTTCAAAATTACGCTAACTGTTGACAAGATTTCGTGATGTAAACTACATGCTAAATTGAATGTTTCTTTCAACTTTTTGTCACTTTTACAAAACAAATGAGTGGATATATATTGTTTCAATATTGTACATGAAAATCCATGCTAAATTATGCAAGAAATCGTTTCTTTTCCATCAATTACTGTACGGGCCAAGCAGATGTCCGAAATGACTGTTGAACGTTTGTTGTTGGCTGTTAAAAAATGTATTAAACGAGCCTCAAAGAAAATGTTATGGTCGAGAATTTATTTAACTTTTGTTGGTAAATTTATACTAAAACAATTTCGCCTCGTTGACTATTCGCTCATAGAAAACTCGGGCTCGTTGTCTAATTGTTAATTATAAACTCCTGCAATAGCCAATGAAATTCGAGGATTTGCATTATAAACTTGTAAATTTATACTAAAAATATTAATTAATAAACCTAAAACAAAGGATGTGCACGGTGTAAGGTCCTGTTCAACATAAAATCCCAGCTCATTATAGGCGCTTTGAAGTTTGCCGAGTTTCCAAACCATATCTCGATTGACTATGGTTACGCTCGTGTTCTGTCTTACCTTCTCAAACTCATTAATAATTCATGAGCTTATTAGCCAATCAAAGAAAAATATTTGATCAAGGGCATGAGTTTTGAAACCCGGTAAAGGTCGCGCTAAACTGAATGCATAATTAAGAAATCAGATAATAAACGGCACAAACAAAAGACCGTTTATTACCACATTTCTTAATTATAAATTCAACCCTCTACTATAATTGACGATTGAGAAGCTATTTCATAAACTCATGTATCGTGTTTTACCAGGGGTTACAAACACGAGAGGACAATGAAAATCACGAGGCCGTTAATCGAGTAATTTTCGTTGTTCTCGATTGTTAATTTCTAAAACATGAGAGAATTATAATGAAAATCACGAGGCTGCAGGCCGAGCGATTTTTATTGTTTTCGAATGTTTTACAAACACGAGAGAACATTGAAAATTACGAGGTAATAGATCGTTTTCACTCACGTGATCGGTGGTCCCATTGGGACGGCGAAACAATACGAAATATTTTAATACGAATAGAGCTAACTCCCATAGGATAAAGATGGTACACCAATATGGCCGCCGTGACGTCAGATGAAAACGATGTATAGGCCGAGTGTTTTTTGTTGTTCTCGAGTGCTTATAACCCCTGGTAAAACACTAGTACTCCCACTCGTTTATGAAATATTACATGATAGCTAGCCTAGTTTATATTTACTTTGATTATCTGTAGCGTCTGCATGACACTTCTCTACTTTGAACAAAATCTCAATTATATTTAATACTTGGAATGAGACCACTTGTTTGACACACTATTATCTAATTTTTGATGATGCTGTGTCCAAATAAATTTACTGAAGGTTAGCTTCGACTAGTAGCTTTTTGCACGCTGTGACATGGGTTCAGTTTGATAGCCAGGATTTTGAGAGCGCGCGTTCAATTTCAGTGGTGCATGTGATATTTGGCGCGCGTTCAATTTCAGTGGTTGCATGGATAGTAGCTTTCCCCCTCTAATTAATGGCGGCGTTCAATAGCAAAAAAGGCGTAAGAGTTTGCCGGCGAAATTGCTGAGCAATTTTACTTGTTATCATGGATAAACAACATTGTTGACCATTTGTTCACTGATATGTACAGCACAATATTGTCTATGGTTCACATTGCAATGTATCAGTGCAATATCACGCATGTATCTAAAATATGTTTATACCATTGATGTCTAAAAGAACACTGGATCGAGTAACTCATTAGGGCCATTAGTAAACGGAGAAAATAAGTCGCAACTTAATTAAGACGCGTCCTATTTAAAGGTGTCGTCCAGTCCGTTCTGCGCATGATCCGAATCTTTGTTTATGAGGACCCTCAAACATGACATTCGTAGATAATTACATGAAGTACTCAGCTCAGTGTAAACCGTTAGGAACAACATGGCAGAAAACCAAGCGATTCGGCGAGGATATCTCTTCGGATTTCTTCTATTTCTTCTGAAAATGTTTTGTTTTGGGTACAATCTTGAATAAGGTATCAGTATATTTTTTCTAAATAGAGATGAAAATATTAGTTTCGTACATGCGCAGAACGGACTGGAGGGCACCTTTAAGTCGTGAACACACCCGTATAAACGGTCAATTTCTAGTAAGTCGCGACCCTGTTCTTATTTTAGTCGCGACTTACTTTGGTCCTGAACAAATTGACCATTTATACGAGCCCATACGAGTGTGTTCGCGACTTAAATATGACGCGTCTTAATTAAGTCGCGACCAATTTTCTCCCGTCTAAATGGTCCTATTGTTCTCAAGGATCAGAAACTGGTGGTCCCTTGCAAATGGCGCCCGTCAGGCAATTGTGTAGGTGGATCCATACGGAGATGGAAAATTCGGGACATATTGCTGCGTTTCTGAAGAAAAACAACGAGAGCAAATTCCGTAGCGACACTTCACACACATGCAGTTGGTCCTTTAGTAATGGCGGATTATGGCTTCATTTTTCAAAACAATGGTTGCTCGATCTATTCTTTTTCTAGAGATCAGTGGTTTATACCTACAGTGTACCTCGACATACACGACCCAATATCAGAGCCTTAGCCAGGATTAGTAATCTACCCGTCCAAGAGTGCCCGCACTACTAGGGGAGTCTGGGGGTATGCCCCCTCCCCAGAAAAATTTCGAAATCATGTCTTCTGAAAACGTGATTCTGAGTATTCCTGAGAACAAAAGTACTCTAAATTGGAGAGCAAACAGCAGCAAAATCTATCGTTTTCTTTGTCTATATTTAACAATTAGTCACCCACGCTATTTTGTACTGAAAACACGTGCATTTGTGTCAGCGGTTGTAGAATGAAATTATGCTAATACGTGATGTTGTCATGTTGATAGGGTTATGCTTGACGTCCGCCCTCTGCAGATTAAAATAATCGCTAAATCTAGTCCTAAAATACTAAATATTTCGCAAAAACATAGGAGCTTGTATCTTGTGGTCAAGGTATGTGCAATGACTGTTGAATGTCATAGCAAAAATAAAGCTTGTACGGTTGTATTAAAGAACTAAAGACGAAATACTCAGTGGAGTTTTGTTTTAATTTAATACATTTTTGTCCGTCCACTTTCAAAAACGCCCATCCAAAAGACGGGTGGACGTAGCCTAGTTTCTAGGCCTTCTCGGTTGACACGTTTCGGAAGTGATCCGAACGGACCCGCTGGGGAAGGCCTAGCAAAATTCGTAAACACTATCACTTTACAGCTGTTGTTTATTGAGGAAGAATTGTGATGTTATGACGTCCTAAGTGTTTCCCGACACTTACTATTTCCATCTGCATAAAATAATACAAGCCTACTCACCTCGGATCGACGAAGGTTCACTGGCCTAGCTTTCTTATCACTAGCTTTCCTTCTGCAACCGCCAAAAGTTGAAAAGTTAAACAGTTAAATTTTCATTTCGAGCTATTTTCATTTGGAATATATTCCATAATTTCCTTCTTTCGATCGCCAAGATCTTTGATAAAATCTTCGCAGACATCCTTATCCTTTTTATATAATATACTGTCGCTACGCTAGATCCCAGGAACACTCGAAGGGTCAGAACTATTCTGGGCAGTACCTTTTTACGAATGTTGCTAGGCCTTCTCGTTTCCAGCCTGTCCCCAGTCTTCCCAAGAACCCAAACCGACTACGCGGCCAAGCTCATGAAACGAAAGGCTTAGAAACTAGGCTAGGGTGGACGGGTCTCTGGCTAAGCCCATGCGACCCATATATCACGGTTTTTACGTACTTTTCAATTTTCTCGTTCAACAGTTGTTTGTGTGGAATTGTAGTAGTTTAACGCCGATACAACAATATAACGAACATACTGCCGCTGTCAAGGCAATATCGTGGTCTCCACACCAGGTACGAGAATTGTGTTATTTGAAATAAATTGTATATTCGCAAGAGAGCATAAATTAAGATAGGGAATCTATAATAATGGGTCTAGTTCTATCTTATTTCATCTTAAAGGACATTGGCAATAAAAATTAAGTTGGTCTAATTTGAAAGAACTCGTAAAATTGTAATAGAAGATCTTTTACAACTTTTTTGTATCTTTCTTCGTTTTCAAAATATTTCTGTTTGTTTGATATGTAAATTAGATGGTCTCTGACGGCAGGAGCACTTACACCTCTATGATTGCTCAACTTAAAAGGTGTCACAAGGCGATTTTATGTGCACAGTTTCAAGTTATTTCGTTAAACAAACTTGGAGATATAACTGATTTTGCTACGTGTGAAAATACTGTACCCTGCTCTTGACAGAGACCATCTACTGTACATATCAAATAAACTGGAATATCTTGAAAACGAAGAGAGATACAAAAAAGTTGTAAAAGATCTTCCATTACAATTTTACGAGTTCTTTCAAATTAGACAAACTTAATTTTTATTGCCAATGTCCTTTAAGTTATTTTTAAATACACCTATCGTAGGTTTTGCGTGGAAGTCTAAACATCCCTTTCGCAAAAACAAAATGGCGGGAAAAGTCATAGGGGTGAAGTACGTCTTGTAGGAGAATTGTATTACGAGAACGTTTTATCAAAGACAGTCAAGACTTCTCTTGACGAAGACAAAGTTTTAACTTTTCAGAAACGCTTCTGTAGTTTTATATATTATTATATGGCAGCAGCGCTGAGAGGTCCGAATACGGAAATCCTGTAATTTGATTGGTTCATAAAAAAAACATCGGTCCGATATTTCACTAGTACAGACCTCACGCTCGGTCAATAATTAGTTAATATTACAGACAATATTATACCTCAGCTGTAAATTGTCCAGTCAGAAAGCTTGATTTGTACCACGTGACCAGTCAATTATTCATCGAATACGCCACAGCGGGGTATAACCTCGAATACGAAACAACAATGGCGGAACAAGAAGACGTTTGACGTTTCGCCTGAACATTCAGATGTTCACAAGAAGTTTGTTAGGTTACAAGAAAATAAGAATTCAGGAAATACAAAGAAAGCAACAAAGGATGCATCTAGAAGCCTTGAGCTCGACACTTATTATCAACAGAATGGAAACAGACAATGAAAAGCTGACAATTGAGCTGGCCTAACTTTTTTAGAATTATTTAAGTTTTTTTGGAAAGATTATGTTTCGTTATATTATTAGCATTTATAGACCTGGAGCGAGGGGAATTCGATGAAATATTACCCCGAGGTATGATATATCATCCCGAGGGGTAATATTTCATCGAATTCCCCGAGCGAAAGGTCTATAAATTATATATTATATCGAAACAATTAATCTTTCAAAAAAAAAGTTTAAATAATGTTAATAAAGTTAGCTTAGCTTAACTTTTGTCCGCTTTTCATTGTCTGTTTCCATTCTGTTGTCGTCTCAAGGCTTCTGGATGCATTGTTTGTTGCTTTCTTTGTATTCCCTGAATCCTTATTTATTTGTAACCTAACAATCTTCTTGTCAACATCAGAATGTTCAGGCGAAACGTTTTCTTGTGTCGCCAAAGTCCGCCATTGTTGACAGCTTCGTGAATCGTGCGTGGCGTTCACGCGTGGTACACGAAGCATATTCCCCGCTGCAGCGGGGAATATTACTTTTGAGAGGTAATTCGATGATTAATTGACAGGTCACATGGTACAAATCAAGATTTCTGACTGGACAATTTACAGTTGAGGTATAATATATAATATATATATATATATATATATATATATATATATATATATATATATATATATATATATATATATATATAAAGTATGAAGTATAGTTTTACCTTAAAGTCTTCGCTACCAGAGGTTTCACCCTAAACGGGATCATTTGCTCTATCTATATATGGTATTGAGCACTCTCTAACATTTCGTGAACCAAAACTCACTTATATATATATATATATATATATAGTTCAATCTACAGACACGGTGTTTCGCTGTACAACAGCTCATCAGTGTAGCTTGGAACAATCTGAATGAATTTCACCAATTACTTATACACATGCGATCGTCGGTGACAACCGCATGTGGGAAAGCATCACGGTGAAATACATTCAGATAGCGTGAAGTGCGCATGGGCCCAGAGTGCTCAAACTTCCACAAGGGTAGTGAGCGTTGCATTATCGCTAATATATACCCACGGCAACTTCACAGAGTGCTCAACAACACCGAAGTGAAGGAGCATACATAGTTCAATCTACAGACACGGTGTTTCGCTGTACAACAGCTCATCAGTGTAGCTTGGAACAATCTGAATGAATTTCACCAATTACTTATACACATGCGATCGTCGGTGACAACCGCATGTGTGAAAGCATCACGGTGAAATACATTCAGATAGCGTGAAGTGCGCATGGGCCCAGAGTGCTCAAACTTCCACAAGGGTAGTGAGCGTTGCATTATCGCTAATATATACCCACGGCAACTTCACAGAGTGCTCAACAACACCGAAGTGAAGGAGCATACATAGTTCAATCTACAGACACGGTGTTTCGCTGTACAACAGCTCATCAGTGTAGCTTGGAACAATCTGAATGAATTTCACCAATTACTTATACACATGCGATCTTTAAAGGGAGGGGTATACCCCGAGCGAAGGGTCTATAATTGATGATATTATATCTCAACTGTAAATTGTCCAGTCAGAGAGCTTGATTTGTACTACGTAACCAGTTAATTTATCGTAGAATTACCCTCCACAGCGGGGTATTCGTGTCGAATGAGTTCGTGTACCACGCGTATTATCTTTGTTATCTGAAGATCTTTCTTGTATTTCTTTTCAGCATGGTCTACTGGCATCTGGTGGAGGAACAGCAGACCGGTGTATCCGGTTTTGGAACACGCTTGCCGCTCAGCCGTTACAATGTGTTGATACGGGATCACAGGTCGGTGTTGAATTGTTACTAATGTTTTCTATTTAAGAAATACAAAACTTTTTCTGTGTTTACATGCATATATACAATTTTTTAAAATAACATTTTGAAAACAAGATTGGTTGAAAGCCGTGTTTCTATAACTTTATGGAAACACGCGGCAAGGTCCACGCCATTCAATACGCCATCATTACGGTGTAGGATACGCTATTATACGCATCATACGCCATTACGAAGAGTAAGGAGAATTTACGCTTTGATGCAGTGATGATTTTAACTATCTATACCTGTTTTCGACAGGTTATTTTATAAAGGAAATAGAACTTTTGGAAAACTTGTGGAAGTTTGGGAGAACTCGAAATAGCGTGGAAACACTCGCCCTGCGGGCTCGTGTTCCCACTACAATTTCTTGTTCTCCAAAACTTCCACTCGTGTTTCTATAGCTCTATGGAAACACGGAAAATGTTTTCTATTTCTTAAATAGAAACACGACTGGACGTAGGAACAGGAGCCCATAGGGCAAGTGTTTTCACGCTAATTCGAGTTCTCCCAAACTTTCATGAGTGTCTCTATAACTCTGTGTAAACACGGAAAAAATGTTTTCTAATTCTTTTTTAAAATAATATTTTCAAAACAAGACTTTACAAATGGCAGGAAATTTCCATGTTTACATACAGTTATAGAAACACGGCTCTGACGCCTGGTTTCCATGAGATCGTCTCGATTGCCTCAATCGTCCCAATCGCCTGAATCCATCCAATCAGATTGGGCGATTCGAAATATCTCTCGTCTGATTGGAGAAATTTGGGCAACCGAGGGGATCGAGACGATCGTAGTGAAATCAGGCTTTAACCAATCAGAGCGCAGGTTTTTTAAATGTTATTTATATAAAGGGACTTTGCACACTTATGTGTTCTATTTATCAATTATAGATTGGGACAGTCACACTATTAACTACTTAATAACCGAGTGAGGTTTTTACGGTAAAATATCAAACCGAAGTCTTGCTGTTCAATACAGCGATAGCGAGGTTATAACATACGTCCAATGCCGAGGTTTGATATTTTACCATAAAGACTGAACGGTCAAGGTTATTAAAGGCCTGGCCAAACGCTTTCAACATCGCATTCAACATCATTCAACATTGTTGAACGATGTTGAATAATGTTGAAAGCACGAGTGGCCAAATTAATTCAACATCGTTCAACATTCATGAATGACAATTAATTGAACGCGGGCTACCACAAAAGCTGGAATCGACAATATCCCGCATGGCGCATGTCTCTGTTCAACAAAGTTGAATGTAATGTGGCCAAATGCGTTCAACACCTTTCAACATTTTGAGAACGATAGAAATGTTGAACGCGTGTTGAACGGAAATTTGAACATGTTCAAATTTCGCTCAACATCATTCAACAACGTTCAACATCATTCAACAGGGGTGGCCAAACGCTTTCAACACGTTGAATTCAACAATGTTGAACGATGTTGAATGAAATGTTGAAAGCGTTTGGCCAGGCCTTAAGTAGTTTATTATATGGCACTTTTTATTACAAAATCAATCGTGTATTTCCTGCTCTTTGCCTCTTTAACTTCGTCAAAATTTCAAACTAGGGTTATTTTCTGCTGTTTTTTCTTGTCTCGGTAGTAAAATTTACTTTCAGAATGTTACTCGTCATTTGTTTCAATTATTTTCATCGTTTTAATGTAATAAAAGATTGTTTGTTTTCGCTCCTAGGGCATTAATAATTTCCGTAATGCCCATATGGGCATTATGGAAAATCTTGCCCCGTCAGCTACCAATCACAGCGCGTAATTTTACCGGAAGTAACCTGTGTCATATACTAACCTACTTAGTTCAAGATCACAGAGGTTGCCTAAGAAAACTGAGATACTGAGTTCGTTATCACACAACACAGGTTGTCTAAAAAACACTTCGGTCGCGATGATAAACCCTTCATCGCATTTGTGACCATTGATTAAAGCTTATTTTCCCAACCACGCATAAATCAAGTTAATTGCCCCCTGGGCTAATATATATTATTATTATTATTATTATTATTATTAGCCCGGGGCAATTAACTTGATTTATGCGTGGTTTGGAGTAAGTATTATAAATAAACAACCGCGGTACATCAAAGAAAACCGAGGTGATCGTGAACTAAGAAGTAATAATCTTCCCCATTTTTCATTGAAAGTGAAACAGGACTATGCACTGTTTTTGGTTGAAAACAAACACCATTCTTATTGTGTTATTATAATAATGATATAAAAAATCTGTTGTCCCAACCGGAAATCGAAACCAAGGTTTCTGAGTCAACCATCCTCGTTCCCAGGGCCTCCTCGGTAGACTGGAAAATCGGAGGCCCAGGTCGTGAAGGTTATTGTCTAAAACAGGAAGTGGGCAAATATATTTTCAACTGTCAAACAACGATGTGAATAGAGTGAAGATTATCGCTCAGATAGCACCGAAAATGTCAACAAAGTAGGATTCAACAAGTTAGGATAAAGCGAGTCAGAACGGTAGCATTTCAGTGAGTCATTTTAATTTATTTTAGGTTTGTAATTTGGCATGGTCAAAGCATTCGAATGAACTTGTAAGTATTCCGTTTTTATGAAACGAAAGTCTTTGGTAAAGAACAAAGATAGTTATAATATCTAAGATAGATAGCAGTTGAGGTTTGTGGAAAATGCTAGATGATATATAATCTAGAAAATAGAATAGAATAATTTATTTAACCACGTTTCGCCTATGAGCTATTAAAGCTCGTTCAAAATACGATCGTGAGAATTACATTACATAACGTTACATTACATGTCATTACATTACATTACATTACATTACATTACAACGTTTTGGTAGTCTAGAGAAGTAAAATTAATTTCGTTACGCTGTGCACGCGTATGCTCCGCAGAGGTAGGGTAATTGGTCCGTTTACCTGTTTGTTCGTTCGTCCGTCTACCTGTGTGTTGGTCTGTCTGTCGGTCCGTCTGTCGGTCCGGACGTCGGTCTGTCTGCCTGCCTGTGGGTCCGCCCGCCCGCCCGCCTGTCTGTCTGTCTGTCTGTCTTCCGACCGAAGGTCTGGTTACGAGGGGTACGTGCTTTGCAATGTATTGTATACAATATGAGCGGCCGAACTGTGTGAGCGTTTACAACCGCGAGCCGAATTGATGTTAATGTTTATTGTTTGGATGAATAAATTCTGTTTGTTCTACAGGTCAGCACGCACGGTTATTCACAGAACCAAATACTGGTTTGGAAATATCCGACGCTTTCACAAGTGGCGAAACTAACTGGTCACTCTTACCGAGTTCTCTATCTTGTAAGTAGAAAAGTAAACCAACAGAAACTACAAAATATGTGTATCAGTGCATGTCATGTTCTAACAGATACTTGTGCAGTGTTGCCTTAACTTTTTCTCGGCGGCATCCGACTCTCCAGTCTTATGTATTTTACTCTGGCTAACGCCAGATGTATTTTACTCTTGCTATAAACCACTGATCTCTATATAACTGGATTGCTCATCCGGCCATAGAGATCATATAAATACTAGAGGGGGCATCCTACCTTAATTTCAGTCAACCGCGGGTAACCAATTGAACGCCGCCATCTTGGATTTTTTTGGAGGCAAACATTAGGCGCGTTGGTTGGCAAAGGACTGGGTCTAGTACATTTGCCAACCAATTGACTGAAATATCATAGGTAATGGCGGCTGCCATGTGGTTACCAAATTTTCCCGCCAATGCCCCCTCTAGTATTTATATGATCTCTATGTATCCGGCTCCAAAAGTGAAGCCAGCGGAGATGACGAATTTGGAGTACCAAGATGGCCGCCACGGAAAATTGTATGTTTTCGTAGCACGAAAAGAAACGAAAAAAGCCACATTAAAAATATTTCTGCCATTGGTATTAAACAAAGAACACTGCAAAAAGTTTGGAAGCATAGGGGGCTTTCCATTTACCCGGTTAGACCGGTCAGTCCGGTTAAATGGAACACGATTCGTTTGAGACTTAGGACGGTCAGACTGGAACATTTGGTCTTAATCAAAAGCAGGTCCATTCTGGCCAGACTGACCGGTCTAACCTTGTCAATTGGAAAGCGCCCTTAGTTTTTGCATTTGTTGGTATTATTTAGCAGGAAAACGTGTTATTTTGTAGGTTTTTATTCCGCCCGTTAATCGATAAACTTGCTTATATAACAAAACTCGTAAAAAATCAACGAAATCAGTCAATAACTTCATTACAAAACTATCTATATACCTTTGGTATTAAAGCATAAGTCTTTACAAAGCCTTGAAGTATGTAGTTGACAATTTCGGACTGTATTTGCTTGTATTTTCCTTCTGTTTTTCGGTAGTAACAGTAAACTACCACGTGGGAATTGTTTTACGGCTTTTCCGACTCCCCCGGTAAACTCTTACTGCTCTTAAGCCCGCAAGGTACACTGGACCTGGAGTACCAATATGGCCGCCAGTGGCTTCAAAATATTTACTGCTGACCATAAAGGATGAGCAATCCAGTTGTATAGAGATCAGTGCTATAAACGCCCGACGATTTTACTCGTGCCGGGAGAAATCCACCGAAAGGAGTATGTTAAACATTAGGTTGCGGTATAAAAGGGGCGAGCCCTGGGGTTTTATACATTTCAGTTATGAAATAAGGTGTCCTCTACGCACTGATTGGGTGGGCTCCGTGCATATATTTATAAAAGTATCAAGATCACGAATGACGTAACGTGGCGTAGAATGGCGTCAGCTGGCTGGAAAAGCCAGCCAAATTTCAAAACTGTATTTTATATAACAAATAAAACATACTGCTGACCTGTGCATTTGTACTCTCATAAAGGTACGTTTGACGTCATTTGAACTCGGCTTTCGCTTCGTGCCTCTACTCAACTTTTTTCGTTTTCAAATGACGTCAAACCATAGTCCCTGGAATTAAAGTGTCTGGAAACGCGGCGTACTTCAAAGCGCACACTTTTTGTTCCCTCTCAATTCTGATCACGTGGGAAGAAGGGGCACGTTTCAGATGTTATCTGTTTAGCCACGCTCAGCAAAAGTACTGCCGGGCGCAAATTGTTCAACATTTGGATGTAGAGTAATAATCGCGGAGAAAAAAACACGAAAGGATAAGTCTATTAAGCATTCCATCTACGTCAAATGTTGCAAAGGCGTCTTGGCAAAGAGAATTGAAATAATAAATAGTACGGTATTACAAAGGAACACGACGACACGTCGTTGTTGATGTAAAAGATATTCGCATAAATAGACGAAGGCAACGTACGCATTTGTAATAGACATTTCCAACCAAGTGACATTGAAGTTAGTATATAAGTATATACACGCTACATTATATAATTTGGTTATCTGAATTTGATGATTTCCAGAGAAAGTTATACTTTATCCGATGATAGAATGACTTGACAGCTGGTTAATAATAGTAGGCCTCGATCGCATTTGTTTGGTCTCACTTTATTTAATATTTCTCGATTATTTCTTACTTTAAATCGTTAAAAAAACAACAGATTGTGACTCAGAACTAGCCTGCCCTAAATGCAACAAGCAGTTGCGCATCACGTTTGCCAAAACGGGTGCTAGAGCGGGAAATAAGTCTGTTATGTCATGCACCGCGCAAAGCTTCGGTCAGTGGGCATGGCCTTGGTAAAGTGACTAAAGTCGAAAATACCGCTATCCATTCCAGCGGTTAAAGGCAATATACCAGTTTTGTGAAGCGGAGAGAATCGTTAAGACAAGTGGTCGAATTCGCTCAGATTGCATAAATAAAACTTCCATATATATACGGGTTTCGCGACAAAATAATCCGCGGGTCGGGTGAGTTTGTTTACTTAACATGCTGCATTTCAATACAAATTTTAGACGACTACAGACAAACCGGAGCTGGAGCATCACAAAATTTGCCATAAAAAAACCATGCATGAGTCAAGTTAAGCACAGAGTGAAAATTCTGAATGATGCACGTACGCGTGCAGTAGTTGACAACAGAATTTTTACCTTTTATCAAGTGTTGGAAAGACCCCAATGTTTCTCAATGTAGAATGTTTCTCTCAACACAAACACAGTCTAATAAAATTACAACCTACTTCTTTTCAATTCCTTCTTCAAGGATTAAAATACGTCCTGATGGCTGAAATCTGTCACGATGTGCATGGTTAAAGACTAGAGTAATTTGATGGTTAGAGTCCATCAAATGAGGATTGCAGGGAAACGCTCAGGCAACCCAAACTTGATCTGTATGAGTTCAAGTACATTATAAATGCTAATGCCATTTCTATTCAAAGAAAAAATGTTTGCCAGTGATACAAGAAAATGTTTCAGGATGTCATAAAAAGGAAAAGCACTGATATCACTAATCTGACATTAAAAGCCAGAAAGCATACTGTAGAGAAGTCTGTGA
Organism: Paragorgia papillata; assembly: GCA_035771165.1. Classification (NCBI taxonomy): domain Eukaryota; kingdom Metazoa; phylum Cnidaria; class Anthozoa; order Scleralcyonacea; family Coralliidae; genus Paragorgia; species Paragorgia papillata. The sequence goes on from JAWNZC010000406.1 coordinate 3,838,782, forward strand.
TCACTGCACAGGATAATTTATTATGTATTACCAGTATAATAATAACAAAGATAACAATTGCATGGTATATAATCTTTAAATAGCATTTAATTAATGAAAACGTTAAGACCACTCATTTATGTACAGAAAATAATGATAACAAGTTTAAAAACACAAAATAGTTACTAATTACCAAAAGACAATATGCTTTGACAAAACTAATAATTTAAATCTCAGCAGGTCACAGTCGACAACAGAAGTTTAATTAGAATTTTCCAACAACTTGGCTGAGCGCAAAATAAATAGCTATAGAATTGCTAATCGCTCGATTCCCCTTTTCGGTGCCTGTATATGTTTCTGATTTCGACAAGCCAGAAAGCGGTTAGTTATTGCGAATAAACACCCGACTGCAGAAAATTTTGTTTAGCCCCTTCGACAATGTTTGATGGTTTGACAACACCGCACATGTATAAAGGATGCCAGCTTGTGGTTGTCTTCTCCCGTTTCACAGCCTTTTACTAAGCTAACTGTGGTTCCTTCGAACATGTAAGGTCAAACCATCTTTCGATTTCATGTTTTGATGCACATAACACACAAAAAACACTTGGGGGTTCCTGCATCTGAAAATACAAAGAACCATTTCAGCCTTCGGTGTTCCTAATGTCCTGAGAGCAGCACTTATCGTATTATAAACATCGATAAAACACTTACAGCGCTGACAATAGTCTCCATTTGAGCTTCAATCTCCGCCGCATCCATCTCCAGTAAATTTAAATTTATCGCTAAGGTATCATCTCCAAAATCAAACTCATCATCGTCAATATTTCACTTGGAAAGCGCTCGCGCCTTGTTCTGTCGCCATATTGATAGCCTTGACCGTGCCCCTTCATGTCACGTGATACGCTTACCTCAATATCGGCAAAGCTTGCCGTGTTTTTCCTTTGAAGTACGCCGCGTTTCCAGACACTTTAATTCCAGGGACTATGGTCAAACGAAACTTTTATAAAACTAATATATAAGAGTACACATGCACGGAGCTTTGTTTTATTTGTTTAATAATATACATGAAAAAATATCTCGACTGGGATTGGCTGATTCCAGTGCAGTTAATCCCAAACAACAGTGCAGAATTGTGTTATCACAGTGCAAAAATCTGTAATCACAGTGCAAAAATCTGTAATCACAGTGCAAAAATCTGTTATCACTAAGAACCAATCAAATTGATTGTACAGCGCATTTTTCCCGACACAAAACAAACAAAGATGGCGGCCAAGATTCGGCGGTTTTGGGGATAATTTGTTCAAATTTGAAGCTAGTTATGCTTTAATATTGCCAAGTGAAGTACCTACAAGAAGACCAGAAGCTTCTTTACGCCTCGAGTAAACTTTTTCAAGTAGTAAAGGAAGCGAAGCGTTTTTTAACAAATAAATATGCGAGGAGTGGACGGCTAAACACGTACGTTAAAATGTTAGTACAGTTGTTTTGAACATTTTTTCATGTATATTATTAATAAGTAATAGCATGGTTTCTCGTGCAATTTGGAAAAAACATGCACTCGTGAGTTTTTCAAATACTTCAAATAGCACTCGTGCTATTTTGAAAGTATTTGAAAAACTCACTCGTGCATGTTTTTTTCCAAATTGCACTCGAAACCATGCTATTACCTATACAAATTATTCAACGGTAAGAGTGTAAACACCTGAGACTACGATCACACGTATCATGTCGTGGAACAAAATGCTGTACAGTGCCAAGACTATTTTGTTATTTTAAGTGGGAAGAGCTTTATATAGCCGAACCTCGTGTTTAAAAAAAATATTTCAAGGGTTAAAAAGGTTCTGATCCTTTTTAACAGTCTTTTATGAGTTACAGTATGTCATGTTTCCAAACACTATTTTTTTTATTTTTCAGGCTGTTTCTCCCGATGGAGAGGCGATAGTAACGGGGGCTGGAGATGAAACTCTACGGTTTTGGAACGTATTTAGCAAAGCTAGGTCTCAAAAGGTAGCTATAACGCCATTGATAGGGTATTTGGGTCGATGGCAAGATTGCCGAGGGGCCTTTTAAAGGATAAACATTTAATTTAACATATTGCAATTACACTGTAGATAGTGCAAGTACCACTGTACATAGCCTGTCTCAAAGTCCATGATGTGAGCACGTAAGGGGAGTACGGGTGGCGTGTGCTGTTAGCACGCTGCCTCTCACCAAAAAGTTAAGCCCGGTTAGACGGGGTTAGTACTTGAATGGGTGACCGCTTGGAATGACCCCGTTGTCGAGCTTGGAACTCATGTGAGTAGAGTTGTAGTTGATCTCTCCTGTGCTTCGAGGGTTTTTCGCCGGGTTCTCCGGTTTTCCTCCCTCCATAAAATCAACACCTAACATCTTAGCTGTTATCCGTGGTCTGAACTGTGTCGTATGGCGGCTGCCTGGAGCGCCCTTCACATGCCTCGACACGGCCACGTTGATCTGCGTCTTTCGTAATTCAGCCGCTGGCTGCAAGTAAGGATGATTAGCCCCCAGTCCTTTATCCTTTTATGTATTTACCCTGAGATCCCTTTCTGTATCTACCATATTTTCTTGTATTAATATATTACTCGCCTTCACTTGTTTATTTAGGAATGCAAGTCTGAACTAAACCTGTTTTCGAAAATCAGATGATATTGCCATGTGGGAATGCATTCGAAAATCGCGACGTGGTGTTGGGTGTAAATAATATAATTATAATTCTATATAATTTTTATAGTTCTATAATGGTAGTGTATATTTGTGCATCGCGGGTTATTCATGTACAATTAAGGTATTATAAAGCAAAGAATAATTAACCCTGGGTAAGGATGTACATGCAGAGAACAGTATGTAATATGTCAATTGAGAGGTGATGTCGAGTGGCATGACCGGAGATACAGTAATATGTATTTAACGAAAATCAGGAAATTAAAATATGGCGGGAATGTGCTGCAGCTGACTTGCAGTACTAGTGGAACTCAAAAGCGTTCTTGATTTAGGTGGTGTGTTGCCGGGCCTGATTGCTTGTCTCGGACACTGTGAATTTCTAACTGGATTGATTGGTCTGCGGTTGAGCCCCCAGTCCAATAAACATATTGGGCAGAATAAAGTCAGCGGTTGCTACCATGAGAGAGACAGGACCCATACCACAGAATAAGGATTGACCAGAAGTCCAACTCGCGGGAAAAAGTGTCCCATTATTTTTATGCGCATGCGCCAGTCGGCCATTTTGAAAGTAAGTGTCCCCGGAAAATTAGCCTTCTCGTCCTTGCGACCCTCGGGCTCCTGTAATCAATTACTCTTGGCCATCTTGTGACCTTTTAATTAACTTCATATTATTATCTATATATATAAATAATATTTAGTGAAGTAAATAAGTAATTTACTTTAGAAAACGATTCTTTGGATATGAAATTCTTTGACCACGGGGTTATTAAAACTTCAGTACGCAGATACTACGGGTAAAAGTCCGTGGCAAAAAAGTCCTGCACTCACGAAGCTGTCGGCATAATCCAGAATTGTATAAACTCCACATTTGTTTATAGAAGAAGATAGCTAAAATTTTCGGAACTACGCATTGTTGAAATACATCGGGTACGTATGTTGTTAGAAATTTTATAAGCTTTCATTCGGTATATAGTTCAAATCATAGTGTTACCTGTAACTTTTTAAAATGTTCAAAATGTTCTCACTGTTGACCATAAAAGTTTTAATATTTTTTAATATGTTGGAAAGGTATGATCACTAATTTGCACCAAAAACGTTTTCATCTTCAACTTGAAATCTGCAAACTTTTCCACTCCTTTCATATTTGAATTAGCTTTTGTTTAAGAAATATCTGAGGTTCATACCAGAAGTCTTTCTGAGGTTATAGCAAACACCAAAACAGCAAAAGGTAAAACTAACTTAAGAAATTCATCCATTTCAGACGGTCCAGATCAAAATAATGTTTTTTTATTCTTTAAGATACTTCCCGGCGAGAAAATTAAAAGTTCTGACATGAATGGCACTTCACAGTATCCTATGTTTAATATGTTGTTCAGGGCTGTGCGTTTAGTATTTAAAAACAATATCCAAAATTCTATAACACTTGTGAGGAGTCCATTTCCCATCATATAATTCCTATTTTACGAACAATGGTGTGCACATTTTGAACATTTTAAAAAGTTACAGGTAACACTAAAGTTTGAACTATACACCGAATGAAAGCTTATGAAATTTCTAACAACATACGTACTCGATGTACTGCAACAATGCGTAGTTCCGAAATTTTTAGCCATCTTTTTCTATAAACAAATGTGTCGGCATAATCGAGAAATGTAAAACCCGCTTCATGAGTGCAGGACTTTTTTGCCACGGACTCTTACCCGTAGTATCTGCGTACTGAAGTTTTAATAACCTTGTGGTCAAAGAATTTTATTTCCAAAGAACCGTTTTCTAAAGTAAATTACTTATTTACTTAACTAAATATTATTTATATATATACATAACAATATAAATTTAATTAAAAGGTCACAAGAAGGCCAAGAGTAATTGAATACAGGAGCCCGAGGGTCGCAAGGACGAGAGGGCTAATTTCCCGGGGGCACTTACTTTCAAAATGGCGCCGGGATCGCAGGCCGACATTTCGCGAGGACGCTTACATCAAAGGTGCCGACACTGAGTCGGACTTCTGGTTGAACCTTATTCTGTGCCCATACACTGACCTATATATATAACTGGACTGCGGGTGCTGGCCAAAAATGTGTCCCCATTTTCACTTTCAAAATGGTGGCATTTATGGGTCCTTCTCACTGACCTATATATATAACTGGACTGCGTGCTCCTATTACCTTTGAGTTAGGAAAAGTGTCCCCATTTTCACTTTCAAAATGGCGGCATTTATGGGTCCTTTTGCTAATGGTGAAGGTCGCTGACCGATACCTAAGAATCTCTATTTCGTGTTGGACATGTTCGGTATTTCGCTTTTTTTAAGAAAACTAAGCTATTTAGTCGGATAAACTGTACGTATGTTGTAGCCAGATGAATTATCTTTCTTCCAGTATATTTGATAGCTGCTACAGTGGTTTATTTCTCGAGAAAACATTCGGAGAACACATTATAATACATGCGGGGGAAAATTTCAAAATAGCGGCCGCTATTATGATTTGGACATGTTTGGTATTTCGCTTTTTTTAGGGAAACTAAGCTATTTGGTCGGATAAACTGCACGTATGTTATATTAAGGTGAATGATCTTTCTGCCAATATATTTTATAACTTCTACAGTGGATTATTTCTTGAGAAAACGTTCGGAGTATAGACGGACTAGGCAAACTTTGTCGAATTTTCTGTCAGAATTTTTGCCAAGTCAGCATAATATCGTCCTGTTCTCGAGTTTGTGTAAACAAAATATTTGTTGAGCGGCCCGGGATGTTTTCATGATAAGAGTCTTATTGTAGTTCTGAACTACAATAATAATAATCCTAGACAATTACTGTTGTAGCTTTCTAGCAGTCTGAATTAAAGACGTGCCGGCCGGCGGTACCGAACGAACACTTGGCAATAAAATAAACAAGACTGTCAATACACATGGTCATGGAAATCTACCAACATTTCGTTTTGTGAAGTCGCCAGCTCTATAAAGAACCGCTGAAGATCACGAGAAAATCGTAAAGAAGCGAGGCGTACCGAGTTCTTCTTGGGAGCTGTTTACATGGGAGGCGATATTCCTATTTGGTCAGACAAATAATCCAGCAGGCCTCTTGAGTCGTTCCACAAGAAATTAACAATGACCAACCTGCATGCATTAACTCTTTCCTGTGCGAATTTATTGGTCTTTACTCTTTAGTATTTTGTTCTGGCTAACGCAGTAACGCCAGACGATTTTATTCACCTCTGGGGAAGCCCTCGCATAGGAACGATTTATTAATAAAGTAAGAAAATCGCTTTGTATTTACATAAATATTCTCTTTTCCTATACGATAAGTACATGTCAGTGGTCGCTACCATTAGCAGAAGCGAAAAATGTGTCCCCATTTTCACTTTCAAAATGGCGGCATTTATGGGTCCTGCTAATGGTAGCGACCACTGACATGTACTTATCGTAGGAAAAAAGAATACTATATTAATAAATCGTTCCTATGCGAGGGCTTCCCCAGAGGTGAATAAAATCGTCTGGCGTTACTGCGTTAGCCAGAACAAAATACTAAAGAGTAAAGACCAATAAATTCGGACAGGAAAGAGTTAATGCATGCAGGTTGGTCATTGTTAATTTCTTGTGGAACTACTCAAGAGGCCTGCTGGATTATTTGTCTGACCAAATAGGAATATCGCCTCCCATGTAAACAGCCCCTAAGAAGAACTCGGTACGCCTCGCTTCTTTACGATTTTCTCGTGATCTTCAGCGGTTCTTTATAGAGCTGGCGACTTCACAAAACGAAATGTTTGTAGATTTGACCATGTGGATTGACAGTCTTGTTTATTTTATTGCCAAGTGTTCGTGCGGTACCGCCGGCCGGCACGTCTTTAATTCAGACTGCTAGAAAGCTACAACAGTAATTGTCTAGGATTATTATTATTGTAGTTCAGAACTACAATAAGACTCTTATCATGAAAACATCCCGGGCCGCTCAACAAATATTTTGTTTACACAAACTCGAGAACAGGACGATATTATGCTGACTTGGCAAAAATTCTGACAGAAAATTCGACAAAGTTTGCCTAGTCCGTCTATACTCCGAACGTTTTCTCAAGAAATAATCCACTGTAGAAGTTATAAAATATATTGGCAGAAAGATCATTCACCTTACTATAACATACGTGCAGTTTATCCGACCAAATAGCTTAGTTTCCCTAAAAAAAGCGAAATACCAAACATGTCCAAATCATAATAGCGGCCGCTATTTTGAAATTTTTCCCCGCATGTATTATAATGTGTTCTCCGAATGTTTTCTCGAAAAATAAACCACTGTAGAAGCTATCAAATATACTGGAAGAAAGATAATTCATCTGGCTACAACATACGTACAGTTTATCCGACTAAATAGCTTAGTTTTCTTAAAAAAAGCGAAATATCGAACATGTCCAACACGAACTAGAGATTCTTAGGTATCGGTCAGCGACCTTCACCATTAGCAAAAGGACCCATAAATGCCGCCATTTTGAAAACGGTTTGGGGGACACTTTTCCTAACTCAAAGGTAATAGGAGCACGCAGTCCAGTTATATATACAGTGTGTATCAAAAAAACCTGAACCCTTAGAAAACAACCTATTGTAGTAGTTTGAAAGCCCTAAGCACTTCGCTGAACCCACAGATGCGTAAAACACACGGTCTTATACACCTGGGAAATTAAGATAACTTGAAGTGTATGCATGGTGAAAGTATTTAAAAGCTTTTTCGCTTCGTTTAACTTATGTGCTGAGTTCAAACTACTACAATAGTTCGAATTTTTTTGATACACACTGTAGAGCAAAAGTATCCGGATTCACCTTGTTTTTCATCCTCATGGGAATAAAAAACAATGTGAATCTGGATACTTTTGCTCTAGCGTAAACGGGGTCTAAGTGCGATGTTTCTCGCATAATGCCGTGGGGAAGGGAATTGAGCTAATTTAATTGATCCTGGCTAACTTCATTCTTTAATCAAAGTCGATCCTAGGGACTGCAGAATCATTTAAATTTGCTCCACGGGTTAGGTTTTTGGCCATTTCACCGTTTCGCACGGAGAAGGAACAACTTTCGCTATTATAGGATATTTGTGCCCGTGTGTTGCCAGCTGAGCCTCCCAGTTTCCTCGACCTTTGCCTTGGCTCAACCTGTTCTTCATCAACCTATTGGCGTCGAAGCCGTTTTTGACTGATCTAGGCGAGAACGGGGTGCCTATCCAGTCGTCTGATAACGAACCACTTAACGTCAACCCACCGCCAGTGGCAGAAGATCATGTTGCCATCCAACCAGCCGTTCAACAGCAACAACAACCAGTTCCCCAGGTTAGTTGGGTTTGGGTATATGTGTCTGGTTTATTTCGTGTTGACACCGGGTTTGTTTCGTTTGTGTACTCCCGACTTGTTTTGTTGCTGTTCTTTTGTATCCCTTGTGCGTGCGGACTATTTTTCCACCCTCGTTCCGCGTCATAGCCCATTCTGTTTGGCTAGTTTGCATAACCTTTACTACCTTTTTAAAAAGGGAAACCGATGTTTAAATAGTGACAATTCGTTCAACTTTTTTGTCCTTTGCTCGACTTACTAGTTGCCACTCTGTCGTCCCGTTTTGCCATTCCTTCGCCCGTTTTGCCATTCCTTCGCTGGGCATGTGTACACTTCCTATTGGATTTTCTTACTTCGGGGCCAAGCCCATACTCGTGACGTGCTATTTGGTATATATTCGCACGTATTCATATTTTAGAATAGTTATTGTTGTATTGTTGTTCTTTTTCTTGTCAGGCTAGACCTCGAAACGTTAGATTCCTACGTTCTCTGTTTCGGCAGTATATCTAACCTTACTATATTTCGATTGTTGTCTCTACACTGCCTACGCAGCACGCTACTTTTATCTCTCTGTATATAGTCTTGTTAGAAAACAGTTTTGAATTACAGATATGCACGCTATATGCAGTTTTGAAATAAGGCATGGTTAAGTTAATAGATGCACATAAAATATTAAAACTATATATGATCTCATGAAATTTATATATGTTGTTAAAGTTATATAATATAACTTATAAGGGGAGCACGGGTGGCGTGTGCTGTTAGGGCGCTGCTTCTCACCAATAGTTAAGCCCGGTTAGAACTTAGAAGCAAATATGTTTATCGTCATGAAAACTTTCAAATAATTTAAATATTCTATTATGTGCATCTAAATGAGCCTTATACTCTATTACAACGAGTATAAAGCACTTTATAGCTAAACTGCATTAGTACACAATAAGAACAGGAACAACAGACTAGGAAGCGGGCATCTCATTTATTCATGTATCACCATGGCACAACCAATCACACTTTCATAAGCTAGAACTTCGAATTGAGAGAGATGCCTTCGAATGGCATTATCTGCTATTAGCACACCTTAAATACTCTACACAAGCTATACCCACGGGACGGGTATGACGTAACTGCATACATTCCGTAACGCTACAAAGTACATTTCCTAGCCCCCGGGTTAGAAGCAAAGATTCTTTTGAACTGCAGATACAGGCAAACGAGGTCAAAAAGGCTGAAGATGCACACAAATTAAAGAATATTTAAATTTTAAATAAGAGTGAATTACCATGAAGGAGGTATTAAACTAAGTAATAGATCGTTTTCATCTGACGTCACGGCGGCCATACTGGTGTACCAAAACAATGAAATGGCGGCCATATCATATTGGTGTACGGTATGGGAATTAGCTCTTTCTTATTCAAATATTTCGTATTGTTTCACCACCCCAATGGGGCCACCGATCACGTTAGTGAAAACGATCTATAGATAAATCCCGAGAATGAGGGATGTATGGTATATAAAGACCCGAGGACGCGCAGCGTCTGAGGGCTTTATATCGCATACATCCCGACGTTCGAGGGATTTATCTGACTTAATTTATTATATCGAGGAGGTTTTCCAACAAAGTTTTGCCTTTTTTTTCCACCTTTGACAAAGATTTTCCTTGTTTTTTCTTCATTTCGTATCTAATTTTTATTCAAGGTCTTTATGCGATATAAAGACCTCGGAAGAACAAAGAAAACCGACTCGATAATAAATTAAGCGTAGTTACTTACCGACTTCGAAGTAATTAACTGATTTAGTTTATTCATGATACAGACGATATTTGTCGTTATTTACCAAAAAAAATAGTATTCTAGACGTAGTTTTAAAGCGATATAGTAGGTCATTTAATATGCAAGGTCAATAACCTATATATTACTTCACGAACACCTCGGTTTTCTTTGATGTACCGCTGTTGTTTATTTTAAATAGTTATTACCGACAAGTTAATTGCCCTGGGCTAATATATATTAGCCCGGGGCAATTAACTTGATTTATGCGTGGTTGGGAAAATAATCTTTAATCCATGGTCACAAATGTGATAAAGGATTTATCATCGCGACCAAAGTGTTTTTTAGACAATCTCTGTGATAACGATCTCGGTAACCTCCATGATCTTGAACTAAGTAGCCTCTGTAACTACGTAAGTGTCCAACTAATGCATTGCGCGCTCACAACCTTGCTCGCGGCCAATTTTCGGGCCACGAGATTCAACAAGTGAAGCAATCCCTCGATATCAGAGCAATCCTTGCAGTAAATTACTCAATTTATGTTTTTCGTGAGAGCAAAGATGATTTAGTAAGCAGTTATTGTCATATTTTTGATAATATTTGATTACACTCAGAGGCCCGGGACATGTAGACACAAATTAGATGCCGTTTAATAAGAGCTAGCTACATAGGCGTAGAGTTTTGTTTTTGTCCGGGTGGGGGGCTGAACAGGGCCTTTTTAAGCATTTTCCCATGAGGGGCGTTCACAAAAAGGGCTAGGGGAGTTCATAAATTTTTGAAATTTAGAGTCGGAAATGCCCTGCATTCTGAGGGGTGATTTTTTAAGAACACTGAAGGTCATGAAATGTTATAAAAACTAGTTAAAATACAACACATTTCAATAATTTTTCGATGTTGTGTTTACTGGGTTGTCTTATGTGTACATGGGTGCTTTGGGCTGACAGGAATGAGGCTGTAACAGTTACTTTACCCTAACCAGTAACCTATAATTTGTGAATGGTGATTGATACGATGAGTGATGCAAAATTTGAGGGCAGCCCCCCCCCCCCCCCATTACGATTTCTTGGGGGGCTAAAGCCCCTCAGCCCCCCCATACTCTAGCTACGCCTATGGCTAGCTAAATTAATTGGATAATGGAAAGATAATGACCATGCCAGGACTCAAAGTTTTGTCAATTCATACTGCTGTTAGTTGTTTACAAGTGGTTTACCTGTTGGATTGCATCTTCGATTAGGATTTGTTTTGATTAGGCGCTCTTGTTCTCTGGCGTTTAATTTTCAGATGCAATACTGCAATTTATCGCAGTGTTTTGTTTGTAGTTGTAGGCTCCTTTCCCTTCGAATAGGCTACGATAACACAAGAGTGAAGACCATCCAAATATTTTTGAGTTCTCAGACAAAGACAAATGTCAATTTCACGCGGAGCGTCAAAAGTAATATATTTCTCTTCGACACGTGCAGTTTCCTAGCAAAGCCTATAAGATCCTTTTATCAGTGGCGTACTGGCAGGGGGGGGGGCAGGGGGCCATGGCCCCCCAGTGAAGTTTTTTAGGGGGCGCCAAAGCTTAAAGTGGATGCCAAAATTGCCCCAAAGGACACAAAAACGTTAGCCAGAATTTTGTCAGAATCTGATAAGCCAAAAAGAAAACAAGAGTTTGAGATTGTGGAGAAGCTTGTCAGCTTGGAGACAATGCACTGTCTTTTATCGAGATCTCGGTGCCTGTGGAAAAATTTGCAGTTCACAGTAACACAACACCTCGCGCCCTGCAACACCTTTCCGAATTCCGTCGTTCTGACAAGCTGATAAGACTTCTGAATTCTGATACACCAGATTTTTTTGAAATACAGACGTATACGGTATATTATATTGTGTAGAAGCTGACAATAATAATTACAACACAAAATTCCATTTTCTGTCTGCAAAATTTAACGAAAATGTCAAAGGTTAATGACCAGTCCATGCACTACTAGGTGTTCAACAGATTTTTCAGCTTGAAAATAGATTATGTAGTTTGTCGGTTATTGCGATAATTTCACGCTGAAAAGACTGGAAAAAGCTATTTTAGACGTTAAAATTGTGAATTTTTTTTCTCACAGATCCCCCTACTAGCCCACATGTCGGAGACCTTAGCCCCTGTGTTGGGAATTCCTGGCGCCACCGCTGAACCATTGGGGGGGGGGGGGGGGGGGGGGGCGCCAAATTCAATGTTGGCCTCCCCTGACGAACAAAGGCCAGCACGCCACTGCCTTTTATTCCTTATTTTCTATGAGCAGACGAACAGAAATACATCAGAAACGTGGAGCGTGTATACAGCATACAGAAGTGTTATGCACAGTCTGTAAAGTGCGAAATATGTACTTGAAAGGCCGTTGTAATCAAAGCCGTTGCGAATAGAACACGCTGACAGATTCGTGGAGTGTCGTTTATAATTATTTTCGACAAATTTTGAGTCAGACATCGCTACAAACCGATGGAAGCTTATAATATCATCGGCAGTGAACCAAAAAATGAGAAACTTAAAGTGGCAGTACGACCGAAAATCGTTAACGATTTTTGCGGCTTAATCACTTCTTATGCTTAGAAGTTATACAAATATAAGAGTAAAAGCAACTTTAAGGTTGATTTGAGTGCATAAACATCGATTAAATGTCGTATAATTTGGCATAAAATCACTCCGCCATTGCATTTTTGGAGTCCGCGAAATCAGTCAGCGGTACTACTTTGTGACGTCATCTACTCAACACAAACGCGTGATAAACCAGCCAAACTATAGAGAACGTCTTGTTGATTTGTTATACCTGTTTTGTTAAAAACATCTTCACCTTCCGAGTCGAGTTCTAGAAACTCTGACAGCGAAAGCGAACTTTATGCGGACATTGCTGGTATGGATGGGGTCAACAATGAAGTGTTTGACAACGATCTAGAGCCGCTTGTAATGACTATAAGAGGAAGAAGCGCACCAAGAGGAAGCGCACATAATTTTAGAATATGAAGGAGAATACAAGAGAACAAGAACAGCAGGAATTTTCATTTTTCAAGACGTTTTATTAAACCATGAAGTCCCAGTGCAATCATGGTACGTAGTTATTAAAATTTTATTATTGAGAGAATCATCGATTTTGTAGTTTCCAAAACAAGCGAATGGTTTTCTAGGTGTATTAAAGTGTTCGTGTTGCTCTCTTGAAGGTGTCGTTGCTGTTGTGAGATTGGAGCTGTGCCGGGAAAAACTAACAGTGCTTGGACGATAAGGAGAATCAAACTCGCTGTATTACCGAACACCCAGGATTCAACGTCGTTTGTTTACTACGCATTTTATTGTTATGAGCCACGGATATATTTTACACACGGCCGTGTTCGACGTCCGACGCAGACCGGATTACATTTCTAATATCCATGCATTGACTCCCTCTGTCGTATTTACATGTAACAACTAGAATATAATTGATAAAATCTAAATACGCCGTTGTCACCATACTGTATATGCATTTACATGTAGCTGAACCATATCATAGTATTCCAATAGTTGTATTTTATTATAATATATCATGAATATATGTAACATTTGTATCTGTTTATATACTGTCTACGAACTGCTCGGCCCATTTATTTGTATCTGAATAGTACTGCCGTCTTTCTACTTAAACTATTCTTTGTTTTGAGTAACTGTTCCTTCTTCAGGTATTTGTTTTCTCTTTCGATTTCCAGTAGACTACCCTAAAATTAAAATATACTGGTTGAGTGGTTGTCAAAACAAACTACATGCATTATATTGTTATTGAATACTGCCATAGTGTCATTTTACAGCGGCGGCGCGCAGAAGTACATTTACCTGTGAAAGTATGAAACTGCAATGTATTCTCTTGCATCTGTACATTCTTGTACGGTACGCTTTCTTCATTCGGCGTAACTGTTCATTACATGTTATGATGTTCAGGAAAAATTGAGATTTACCTTACATAAACCAACTTACCTCTTAGGGCTTCATATCTGGTGCATTGCATGGCATTTCAGGTGCAGGTTCGGCGCTGCTAACCTTTCTGGCGTTTTCTTGCACGTTTTGCGAACTGAAACAATTCTTTAACGGCCTATAAAATTTTCAAGGTCCACGCAATATTTTTATTGTTAGCTACGTGTGCGAACAAATTTGATCCGATAATGAAACACGAGTCATAACAAGTTTGTGCAGTTACTCTCACTTACTCGTCGTTGGCTTCTCTTCGACGACGGACTTTTGGTTTCCATATTGACGGGTTTAAAGTCGTCTTTTAGGCAACGAAGGCTCGCACCTTTGGCCCCTTACGTGACGCCTTTCAAAACAAAGATAAGCAAAATGCGCAGAGCAAATAACAAAGCACCGTGGTTAAAATTAGCGCGATATGTTTTAACCGAAAATAAACCCAAACAAGACGCTTTTTAGTTTTGGGGTTCTGGTGAAACGAAATGCCAGCATTACGATCAGCGCAGTTACTACTTACTACACCCTTGAGCAACACAAGGAGATGGTGGCATAATTTTGTATTGCTTTTCAAGAAACTTTATTACATATAAAAAAGTAGAATAAGTCGGGAAGACGCGTTTAAACTATGTACGTATATAGTAGGATATATGAATCTTCTTGTAGAGTGTTGAGTAGATGACGTCACAACGAGCTACCGCTATTAATAAATTGCAGGCTCCAAAAAATTTCGAAATCAAGCCAAGTGCTCGTAAAAGATGCTTGAATTCTGATAGAAAACATTTTCTAAAATCGTTTTTAAATACATGGTAAGTCATATTAGGGCCATAAGAAGTTTTTGGCTAAAAAAAACGCAAAGTGAAAATTCGATCGTACTGCCACTTTAATATATTGCGGCAGTTAGATGCCAGTTTCCCGTATGAAAACAAAAACACAAGCGCGCAATGCACTAGCTGGACACTCATCCGATCCTTTAACCTCGGGCATTCGGCCCTCGGTAATTAAATAACTGCAGACGTAGTTACCTCGGGTTCGGTTTGGACTTGTTGAGCTCTTCAATACAGGGTGAATAAAAAAAAACTGATGCCTTTCATATTCAAATTAGCCGCATAGCGGCTGTAATTTGACAGAAGTTCCCTAAATATCTCATGGGTATACGAAGCCGATATCAAATAAGTGAACCCTAAATATCTCATGGGTATACGAAGCATATCAAATAAGTGAATATCAAATAAGTGAACCTTATTTGATATGCTTCGTATACCCATGAGATATTTAGGGTTCACTTATTTGATATGCTTCGTATACCCATGAGATATTTAGGGAACTTCTGACAAATTACAGCCGCTATGCGGCTAATTTGAATATGAAAGGCATCAGTTTTTTTTTTATTCACCCTGTATATAGGGGTTTAATATTGCCGGTAGAGTGTAAAAATGGGCAATAACTAGCGGTTTTCCTTATTTCCCATTACTCTATGCTATATATTATTGAAGAGCTCAACAAAGTTCAAGAAGCCTCTGTGGAAGAGAGAGTAACCAACCTATACTTAACCGCGGCACATGACATCAAAGATAATCTATGCATGAATAAACTAATCGCTATTACGAAAGCGGTGTACGCATATCATTGATTAACTCCATTCATGCAAAGGATGATGACAAAGAAAAATATGACCGACTTAAGAATCTTATTGTTTAACAGGCTACAAGCGGTGATACAGAAACCCAAGAGCAAACAGGTATTTTATTTGCTCACTTTTATCAGTTTCACCATTGTTTTCTTTATGTTTCTCAACATTGGAAGCCACGGAGGAAACTACAAGTTGAAAGAGGCGACTGACAACTCGCACTGTCTCCTGGAACGTCCAAATTTCACAGCCGTGAAAACGAACAAGACATTTTTATATTTGATTCAAGGGCCAAGTTGTCTTCCAAAACATCTCGAAGGAGAACGACAAATCGGATGTGGATCGACATGTCACTGTGATGTTCTTATGTTAGGATATAAACAGAAATGTACTACGCCATCTTTAAAACACGTTGAGTACATTCACAAGAAAGGAACAACATGGAGTACAGGTAGAAATTATCTCTATCAACACGCCATGAACAGCACAATGAAATATCTTTATTACATTTTCATGGACGAAGATATTACCCTTCAATCGAACAGTAACAGCAATGACGCTATCATTTCCTATGGATTATGGAGATCTTTTGAAAGATTCTTACTAACTTATAAACCGGCCATCGGAACAACGTCGTATTGCAGCTTTATCGATACCCGTTGCAAGTCGAAACAAGTACCCATGGTTCATGGTATTAAAGGATTTTTCATCGACGCAGCCTTTAATGCCATACACCACAAAGCTTTGCCTTATCTATTACCTTATCGCTTGGAAAGAGAGAACGTGAGTTGGTGGTATAGTCAATTTTACATGACACTGTTAGCTAAACATTACTTCAAAGGCTTTGTTCTCGTTTATACTGAAGTAAACGCTGTGAATATCCGACATTCTGAATATCCCAAAGAAAGTGTCAGTGATGAAATGTTGGGGATCTTAAAAAAAGAAGTTGATAATCTTGTACAACAACGAAACGAAAGTTTTTCTGTTTGGAAAGGAGTGCAGGTTCACGAAACGGCTGACGATTTATGTAAATGCTGAGAGGATATCAATTACCAGACACTTTCTTGATCATTGAGCTGTGGTTGTATCGAGCACATCCTAGCTAGGCATCAACCTCGTATCCAGGGTATTATCTTTCGCAGCGTGGGGCCGGTGGGGGGAGCCTGCCTCCTCCGCAGGCCGTCGTTGTATCATGGACAGGTCACACTTTTGAGAGGGCCTGCCAGATCCTGTAAACAAAATGGGGACTGATCCCATTATGCACAGCGAGACTAGGCCCTAGAGGCGATAGTTTTGAGAGGGCCTGCGATTTTTTTCTGGCCGCTGTTCGAGAAACGTACGTCCAAGTTCTTTTAACACTGTGACCCACCAGGAAATTCGGTCTAAATTTTCTTACAGATCATGATAATGAAGAAACCAATATGTTTTAGAATTACCGACCTTCTGCCAATAATATTTTTAGCGACAAAAAGGAATTGAAGGGGAAAATATCTGCCGAACAAAAGCAAATTCGACGGTCAGGAAAGTACAGGTTTTTCTTATTGTTTTTTTGGTTTATTTAGCTATCGAAGACTGTCAACTGACCAAGAGTTAATGAGATTTAATTTTGTTAAATTGTAGGCTATAGTGTAGCGTAATTCAAGTTTCAGTTATTGTGGAAAGGGAAAAAGTATAAACCCAAGAGTCTCCGGATAGACTAAAGTGCATTTTCGTTGATTATTCCGGCCGAAAGTTGACAAAGTTCAACCGTAATTGCTTTTTCCAACAATTCCTTCATTTTAAAGCTACGATTCGTATGTCATAAGTCTTCAATGTTCTTCAAAATCTTGGGATATAGCCGTGGCTATTTACAATAGTAGTTAATTATGCAAATTTATTCCGTGCCAAGTTTTGCCAAATTTTTTACAGGATCTTGCACGCCCTAAATTCGGCGTGTGTGACCTGTCCATGATGCAACGGGGGCCTGCGGAGGAGGCAGGTGGGAGCGAAGATAATAGGGACCTTAAGATAATACGACGGCAACTTCGAGGACGACGTCCTTCAAACAAAACCATTCTTCCTGCAAAACAAAGATAATGAATAATTTCTAGTCCCAAGAGTAATCTGAACACCGTCCTCGCTCTATATACAACGCCACTCAGAGCATTTTCACATCTTCAGGACGACGTTGACTCGTGGGGTGATGAGAACTGTTGTCTGAGATTGCTTAACACAGACACTGCAACCGTTTTAACACTTTGAAAATTATAAAACAAGCTTCAAGTATTGGATACAGTAGTCAGTTAACCGTGACTTCTTTTTAATACTAAAATTTGAATTGCTTTTTAACCGCCGTCGTCGTCCTAGCATCTTAAGGTCCCTAGTACCCTGGGTACGAGGTTGGCTAACTATCGGTCAATTTTCGAAGTGATCGAAGACTCGAGGCTCCACAAGGGAGCACGTTAGAATGTGATACGTCTTGTATTAAAATAAACTAAACTTTACTTACCTAATTAAGTTGTTCAATGACCAGGAGACGTTTTGTGCGAGTCGCCGAGTTCGATAAAACAGCTGACGATATGAGCCCCGACGAGCGATCCGAATACTCTTCGAAGATACGCGAGGGCGGAGCGGGAAGGGAAAAGAGAAGGGGAGTGCAACTACCGAGCACGTGATGGCTTTCAGCCAATAAAATGGTTCGTTTAGAAATAGCTTTTCGCGTATGCTCGTAGCAGACTAGCAGTGGCTCGTAGCAGTAGATCAAGTATATAGATAGTATAACGATCGAGCCAAATACACTAAAATTATCATATTCTACGACTTGTACAGTAACTACTAACTATCCTATTAAAGTTCTTCTAAGAATTTCATTAAAAATAATGAATAGTTTTAACACAAAAGGATGAGTACTCGTACTGGTCGAGCGTTCCACAAACTCGTCTCCTCTTCTTCTCGCACGAACTCACGAAGGAAATAAATGAAACTTCCCAAAAGTTGCACGATTCAGTTGGTTGACCTTGCCGAATCTAACTCCTTTTGTATATGTTGTGGGCTTCTTCGGTATTTGAGATCATATCCTGGAGCGTCGACAAACAAACCCGCGATGGCGCGATTCTGCCGACAATAACAATTCAAAATGACTTATAACTTTATATTCACGAAAGCCAACGGTTTTCTCATCAGAGTCCAAATTGATAAATCATTCAACGAAAACAACTTACGTCCTGCTGTGAATATCACGTAGATCGGGTTGTTGTCTCGGTATTCGCGTATATAATTATTGTGAGGACGCGCAGCGTCCGAGGGCTTTATATCGGATACATCCCGACGTTCGAGGGATTTATCTGACTTAATTTATTAACGAGGAGGTTTTCCAACAAAGTTTTGTCTTTTTTTTCCAACTTGGACAAAGATTTTCCTTGTTTTTTTCTTCATTTCGTATCTAATTATTATTCAAGGTCTTTATGCGATATAAAGACCTCGGAAGAACAAAGAAAACCGACTCGATAATAAATTAATTGTGAATAGCAACACTCTATGTGCACAGCAACACCACAGAATTGAAATACAACCAGAAGTCCAACTCGCGTCGGAACCTTTGAAGTTTGTGTCCTCGCGCATCTTGATTCCTCGCCATCCTACGCCATCCTACGCAATCCTGGAAAGTTCCCCAGGCAGTTTGGAGCTTCAAAAGAAGGTTAAAACTGCCGGGGAACTTGCCAGGATTGCGTAGTATGGCGTAGGACATTGCGTAGGATTGCGTCGGATGGCGTAGAATATCGCGCCTGCGCACTGAAGAAATGCGGACAAATTGTCACTCGAGTTGGACTTCACTGGTTGTATTTCTATTCTGTTGCGACACTCTCTATGTGCATAGCAACGTGCTACGAGCCCCTTCTCCTGGTCATTGAACAACTTTAGGTAAGTAAAGTTTAGATTATTTCAATACAAGACGTATCACATTCTAACGTGCTTCCTTGGGCTCCATATATGGGATTGCGCAATTTTGCAATTTTGTGCCCCCCCCCCCCCTAAAAAAAGTAACAACACGCCTGCTTAGGTGTACCATGGATAATAATGGAAGGGGAACTGGATAGGAAACATAAAAACCAGAAACGATGTTTGCACAACTTGCTATATATGGTAATTATACACCTAGGCCATGTTTACATCAAGCCAATCTCGTTCCCAGAGCCCACGTTCCCCACCCGGGAAACGAGATACTTGGGATAATCCGTTTCAAATCACAGGATTCTTGTTATTCCGGTTGAGGTACGCATGCGTAAATATCCGAGCGGAATCTGGATAGTATGTTCTCCTTGTTTGACTTTTCCCCAAACAAGTCAATGGGTTGCTGGCGAAGCTCGAATTACAGCATCTACACACATACGGCGAAGATATCGATCGCGGCAACGTCTTCACTGCATGGAGTCTTGTCGTCCGACATCTTTGTTATTTTGGTTTTATTAATTCTACTTCCGGTCGCTTCAGACCAACTCATGCTCACTATTCAGCCAATAACGTAACGATTTGAAACGGATTATCCCAAGAGTCTCTCGTTTCCTGGGTGGGGAACGTGGGCTCTGGGAACGAGATTGACATGAAGCGGATCGAGCCAAGTCAAATCTCGCATGTTGTTTCTCCTTGTTGTGTTTACATGAAGAAGATTGAAAGTTTCCGATCTGATCGAAACGAATTGCTGAAGTCGATCCACGCAGTGGATTGACTTGAGATTCAAGCAAGAATCGACTTGAATGTCTCCAATCTGCAACCTCGTCCCCAGGGCCTTTTGCGATGGGGCAGCGCGAAAAGGCCCTGCAGGCATCGGCTGGTGGGTTCTGTGCATGTTTTCATTGGTTGATCGCTTGTCTTAAATATTCTTCGCAAATACAATTAATGCAAAATTTCAATGAATTTGGTCATGACTCATATTCGACAATAGCTCATAAGCGTCCGCGTTTATATTTTGATCTGTTCTTATGCTTATAGTAGCGATAATGGCGGATTCCGATTACGTTTGAGAAATTCAGTGGCGAAAAACCGACTCTCGAGGATAAACATCTTTGCTCGGAGTTTAATCTGCCGTCTTTCGAAAGTCGTCATATGGTTCGGTATTCAGTAAAACTGAGTAATGACAAGGATTTATGTGCGAATTAATGTGCAGAATACTTGTGAAATTATTTAGATCACCAAGGACGATTCGAGTTCAAAGTTGATATGCAGAAAGTGCGAGGTATTTCTTTTCAAGATGAGCGACTTTAGACAAGAGCCAAAATATGCAAATTAGAATAAGCCTTGTCAGGGGCGGATCCAGGATTTTTTTAGGGGGTTGACACCTCTAGGGGGGGGGGGGTCCGGGGGTATGCTCCCCCAGAAATTGTTTGATTTCTGACACCCTGAAATGCTATTTCCTGCATTTTAGGCAATATTAGGATCAGAAATAGTGATTTTTATACGCTATATTATACACTAAACACAATTGATATATTATATATAATATACCGTTCAAAGAATACATACATAATAGGCCAGGGGGGGGGCTGGATCCGCCCCTGGTTGTGTAGCCACAAACGAAGTGCGGGAGGCTGGGAGCAGTATATGCTCTCTAAATTAAATGGTAATTTGTAGAGCACATAGGTACGACAGCGTGAGTGAGTACGAGTTTGGAATTTTATACTGTTCAGTCAGTTCAGATAAAAAATAGTTGTGATGTGAGAAATTTAATACCACAAAGAACAAAGAGTGGTAGATAAAGCTCTCGGAAACGCCGTTAAAATGTGGTCCTCAATGACTATATTTATAGTGGCTAATATTTAATTTACTACTTATTGACCGAGCGTGAGGTCTGTACTAGTGAAATATCGGACCGATGTTTTTTAAGTACGGATCGAGACGAGCGCAGCGAGTTGAGGTCTCTGCAAAAAACAGAGGTCCGATATTTCACTAGTACAGACCGAACAAGCGAGGTCAATAAGTAGTTTATTATATGGCCATAAATGTTGTGAACGTTCTGTGAAAACTCCATCCATCTTTCTTGCGAACTAAACGAAAATGGTAGATAGTTTCCCATTTTTAAAGTACTTTCCGTTGAGCTAGAATCCTGAACTTTCTACCCCAAATAGCATTTTTCAATTGCTTTTGTTTCACATATTGCTCAAGACCGTACGTTAAGTAGTTGAATAAAAAATCATCTAAAATTCTAATACTTGTGAGAAGTGAATGTTATATTATTACGAACAATGTTACGAACATTTTGGACATTTTAAAAACTTTCACAAAACGTGGAAACTCGAACTATACATCGAATGAAAGCTTATAAAATTTCTAACATACCTGCACGATATATTTCAACAATGAGTACTTCTGAAATTATAATCCGTCTTGTTGCATATACTGACATGACTACGATTTTGTTTATAAAACTTACGGTCCCGAACGGCAGATTCCGCTCTGAGCGGGCGGATACGGGAAATATCCGACCGCTTATGAACCAATCAAATTACAGGATTTTCGTATTCGGACCTCTCAGCGCTGCTGCCATATAATAAAATATAATGTAATTTGATTGGTTCATAAGCGGTCGGATATTTTCCGTATCCGCCCGCTCAGAGCGGAATCTGCCGTTCGGGACCGTAAGTTAATTTTATAAACAAAATGGCAGTCATGTCGGCAACAAGATGGATTATAATTTCATAACTACTCATTGTTGAAATATATCGTGCAGGTATGTTGTTAGAAATTTTATAAGCTTTCATTTGATGTATAGTTCGAGTTTCCACGTTTTGTGAAAGTTTTTAAAATGTCCAAAACGTTCGTAACATTGTTCGTATTTACTTCTCACAAGTATTAGAATTCCAGATGATTTTTTATTCAAACTACTTAACATACGATCTTGAGCACTATGTCAAACAAAAGCAATTGAAAATTACTATTTGGGGTAGAAAGTTCAGCATTCTAGCTCAACGGAAGTACTTTAAAAATGGGAAAATGTCTGCCATTTTCGTTTAGTTCGCAAGAAAGATGGATCGAGTTCTCACAGAACGTTCACAAGATTTATGGCCATATAATAAACTACTTATTGACCTCGCTTGTTCGGTCTGTACTAGTGAAATATCGGACCTCTGTTTTTTGCACAGACCAACTCGCTGCGCTCGTCTCGGTCCGTACTAAAAAAACATATCGGTCCGATATTTCACTAGTACAGACCTCACGCTCGGTCAATAAGTAGTTATTAGTCACACAACTAAAAGACAACCATGCAGACTGACAAGGAAAATAACCGACCAAAAATTGTCAACAAAAAATAAAAAAGTTCCGCGGAAAATCTTTTAAGCATGTCTTTTGTCTTTGAAATAAAAATATACATATATATCTACGCCAAATAATAAAATATACGTGTAGAACTGAAAAGCTAGAACGCTTCATGCAGCCTTGTACGTAATTTCTCTGGCAAGCTTTGACGTCTTGTCAATTTCACTAATTGCCACATCATATTAATATGTGATTCAGTCGACTTAGGAAAAACCTGACAGACTGCGGATTATAGTAAACTTTTCATATAACACAATTTAAGTAGAATGACTAAAAAATCTACAAATTAAACACCGTTCATTTATGAAGACTGAGTATAAAGAAAGTTATATTTACACTTAATTCATGATTGGTTGCTTTGACGGGCGTATTGTGCGGCCAGACGCGGCGTTAAAAATATTGAGAAAAGGTACGTCTACTTCCAGATATTATCAAAATTAAATTCCTTAAGATTCTCAAGACGTTAAGACGTTTGCGGGCTGATTTCATCTCGTCCGCGATGGAAGACTTAACAGATGAAAGCACACTGTTTGCCGTTAGAATTATTGTTTTCTTCTAAATTTCGGTAAACAAAAACTCGTGGATTCCAGGAAGCTGAGTCATGTTTGTCTCGTCCTGTGGTTTTGGTAGAAGAAACTGCGCGGGAGCTTATGCTGTTGTTACTTCTTGAACTTCTTATATTTGTGGCTTGGAAAGTTAGCTTCTTAATTTAATACAGCAATACCTGATTTCACTAGTTTAATTTAGCTTGAGCTGATCGTTTTGATGGCTGCTTATGGACGATGGAGAAGAGATCTCTATGTAACAAGCATTCAAAACACTTTACCTAAAGTGGTTTTAGACAATACGAAGACAAGTTGCCGCTATTGAACGCTAAGTGAAGTCGACGAAGCACAGTCAATTTCCTCGAAGATACCAAATGTATTATAATTTATTACACCCAGAATTTCTTGGTGTAAAAACCAGCCGATGCCAGGGCCTTTTCGCGCTGCCCCACCGCAAAAGGCCCTGGGGACGAGGTTGTCCAATCTGATTCATGTAAACGCTGCAACATGTCCTCCTACCTACAATTACCAATAATCAGTAAGTGTGAAACGGCCTTGAATTACCAATAATTGGTAATTGTAGGTAATTCTCTGTCCCACATGCGGGATGTTAAACTTGAACACATAAAGGTAAAAATCCTAGAGGGGTGTTGTGGTCGGGTATGAGAGGCGGCACATTTTTCCGGAGGGTTGTGGTTAGGTTTCGGTCTACCGGGGGGTTAGTGTTAGGTTTAGGGTTTCCGGGGGGTTAGGGTTAGGGTTGGGGTGGTGGGTTGGGAATTAGTTTTTTAAAATTAACGATTATTGGTAATTCTAGGTAGGAGGATATGCTGCAACACAGTTTGACTTGAAAATGACTTGATACGCATGAGTGAAGTTGGTGCGTGTCGTGCTAAATGGCAGACATTGAGGGGATCGGAGCACAGAAAATAGTATTCCAAGCAGATCGGATTCGCCATGTAAACGTGTGCCCGGATTGACTTCACTCAATCCGCTTCATTGTAAAGCCCTAATCAAACGAGAACGCAAGTCATCGCAAGTTAGCTTTACGATGACTTGCAATGCCAGTCAAAAACAAGTCGTCGCAAGTTCTGCACTTCCGCTATAGTTCCCACGCCTTTCGCTAGTTCTCATGGTAGTTTCTATGGCGACGGAGCACGAAAGACTTGCATCCACTGCTTGCATCGGACATGTGTTTTGTGTTCAAACGTTTCACAAGCTCTCGCAAGTTGAAGAAAACTTGCGATGAAATTTGAACAAGCTCAAATTAGTCGCAAGCTAACGCAAGTCATCGCAAGCTGGCGGTCAAACGAGACACAAGCAAGCACGTGCACAAGCTAAAACTTGCGTTCTCGTTTGATGGCAGGGCTTAAAGGGCCTTATAAGTGGCTAATTAATTGTACGTTAAGTACATGGCTAAAATCAGACACTACTGAACTTAAGTATATTATACCATTGTTTAAGTTCAGCAATAGCTGGCCATGTGGGACTTTAATTTACCATAGCAAGCCGTGGAAAAATCGTTTCCGGTTTCGTAACATAGTTTTAAGTTTCCTATCCACTTCCCCTTCCATTATCTATGGTTGGACGAATGCAAGAGACAAACCAGAACATTACCATAAAAATAAGCATCGTGATTTCGGGAAAGGTAATTACCGGATCCCGAGATACTGCAGCTGGAAATCGAGCCTAGGTCCGAGACCACCCAGTGCAAAAGTGCAAAACGTGACCGAACAAAATGCAGTGGTGCGATCTGGTATCGTAAACTTCCATGTTGACTAAAATCTGTTGTTTGTTGGCCGTTTACTACCCCCAAAAGAAGTTAGGTTTTTTTTTTTGGCAAATGTGTGTACCCAATTGGCCTTTAAAAGGGGTTTTAAAGTCCGAATCAGTCGTGGAAAGTATATATACTTGACGACTGACGGAGTGACGAGTTGACATAAAACAAACCCAATCAACTATGGAGCGGGTGAATAAATATCTCAACTATCAGATAACTTTGATTGATTTTTTCTTTGTCTTGATTTTGTTTTTGGCTATACATGGACAGTTCACTTGTTATTGTTTTGCGTGTGTGTGTGTTTAGAATTTAGTAAATTTCATCAAGCTCGGCCGACAACTCACTTGAGCCAGCACACAGGTGGCCTGCGAACTGCCCCATGAAAGTGGCCGATTTTCTATATATACCTGGAAGGCTGACTCCAGTCAATCACTGGACGAATAATAAGTGAGGCAAAAAATGGTGGACATGGTGAATTTTTGGACGTCAGTTTCAGGCCCTACGCGGTCATTTTGGATGTCAGAGTTAGGCAGCCCAAACGTACACCCTCTTGCACGCGAGCAGTATTGCATTCCGTTTGTGTTTCCTATCGAATTCATTGACTTTCCGGGGGGGTGCGTATGTTGACCGTTGACGCAAATTCAAGTCGAATATCACTATTAAATGCATGAAATATATCATTTGACTGACATCCAAGATGACCACGTGTGTATATATATATATATATATATATATATATATTAGTTCACTGAACGTCTGAACCCAACACCTTCCCCTAACCCAATCTCGTTCCCAGAGCCCACGTTCCACACCTGGGAAACGAGAGATTCTGGGATAATCCGTTTCAAATCACAGGATTCTTGTTATTCCGGTTGAGGTGCGCATGCGTAAATATCCGAGCGGAATCTGGATAGTATGTTCTCCTTGTTTGACTTTTCCCCAAACAAGTCAATGGGGTTGCTGGCGAAGCTCGAATTACAGCACCTACACACATACGGCGAAGATATCGATCGCGGCAACGTCTTCACTGGAGTCTTGTCGTCCGACATCTTTGTTATTTTGGTTTTATTAATTCTACTTCCGGTCACTTCCGACCAACTCATGCTCACTATTCTGCCAATAACGTAACGATTTGAAACGGATTATCCCAGAGTCTCGTTTCCCGGGTGGGGAACGTGGGCTCTGGCAACGAGATTGCCCCTAACCCTAATCAGTAAGGAGCATGGGAACGAATTGATAATCGACATTGTGATTGGTTACTTATAGCCAATCAGAAAACTCGTTCATATTAGGTAGGTCTTTACTGCATGGGCTGGTCACAGCACAGATTATGGAAGGGGAACTGGATAAGAAAGTTAAAACGATGTTACGAAACCGGTAACGATAGATGTTTGCACAACTTGCTATGGTAATTATATTAAACTTAAGTCCGATATTACACTATTGTTTAATTTCAGCAATAGCTGATGATGGCCATCTGGGACCACCCGTTAGGTGCATTAGCGGCTTATAAGTGTAGTGTGTATAAAAAAAACGGAACCCTTAGAAAATGAATTATATTCTGTTCAAACAACCTATTGTAGTAGCTAGTTTGAAAGCCCTAAACACCTTTGAGCCACGGATGCGTAAAAAAACACGGTCTTCTACACCTGGGAAATTAAGATGACTTGAAGTGTATGCATGGTGAAAGTATTTAAAAGCTTTTTCTCTTCCTGTTTAACTTATGTGCTGATTAATTTATAACGCAGCGCTTTTAGGGCTTTCAAACTACTACAATAGGTTTATATTACAATAAGATTGAGAGTCCAAAAGACGTGATTAAACAATTCGGAAAAAGAATAAAACTAAATATTATGCCTAGTTAGACAGTCTGACATTGAAAAACTGTTACCAAATAAATAGCAACAGTTGTTGCTATGGCAACAATGACATTTCCAAATGGCGCCCAATTACCCTTCAAACTAATTTAATTCGAAAAAAACTTTGGTGACCCCTAACAAATTTTGATTGTCAGACTGTTTAATTATGCATAACATTTAGTTTTATTCTTTTTCCGAATTGTTTATGCACGTGTTTTGGACTCTCAAACTTGTATTTTCCATTTTTCAAGAAACTGTGTGGAGCCACCTTAAAAGAATACTAATTCATTTTCTAAGGGTTCCGGTTTTTTTTATACACTGTATAATAGCGTGCGGCCGAGCCGCTATTTATGGCACAAAGTGCGGACAAATAAACGAAAATTGACTTTCAAATTATTGCAAATGGGTAAAAGCCGACAAACTTAAAGTGACGTCATCACGACGGAGCGCAATTACCATAGCAAGTTGCGCAAACATCGTTTCCAGTTTCGTAACATCGTTTTAAAGCCGTAACCAAACGAGAACGCAAGTCATCGCAAGTTGGCAGTCACAAATTTCTGTTAGAAGACCCAAATTAACAAAATAAAGGTTTCATGAATGTTTTAAACAAGTTTTAACTTTGTCACGGTTCATAATATTTTCGAGGAATTATTCAGAGGCTGGCTGAGATAGCGTGACTGCCAACTTGCGTTCTTACGGAAACGGGGGAAGTCTGCACGCAGGCTAGTTTGATTAGGGCTTAAGTTTCCTATCCAGTTCCCCTTCCATTATCCATGGTCACGGCAACCAGAAATACTGGATGTAAAATCATTCTGAGTAATGCAGTCAAGAGTCTCGTTAGCTATTTGATCATTAACTGGCACTAAACTATGCATAATTATGTTTCACGGGGAATGTTTAAGAAAAGCAATCCACCAATAAAAATGCAGAGTCCACCAGCCGACGCCAGGGCCTTTTTCCCGTTGGTACTATAGTTTTTTAATGGACGATTACCTGAGGTTAGCGGCGCCGGGGTGCCACTTTAATCCGAGATCTCGGTGGCCATATTAAACACGGTGTTAAAGCACTTTGCAATTACATGTATGGAAGACGGCCAGCCCGGTTAGCCGGAATCCTGGTTGTTGCCTGCCGAGCCAACTCGATTAAGCGAGTTGAAAATTTCACCTTTCCCCCATGTACGTAATCGGCTTTAATTTTGCTGAGTTGGCCCAGCAAAGCGGGCTGAAAAACTGTTTAATTACTCGTTCCGATACGCGTATTTTACTTGACTGTATGAATAAGTATAAGACTGAAACGAACTAACATGGAGCATCAAAACCTCGTTTGTGCATTTAGTGATCGTAGCGAAGACTTAATAAATTAATTAGTCTTCGTGAAGACGCTTTGTATAGGTATTAGCATGGGTCGAGTGCAATTTGGAAAAAAAAACATGCGCGAGTACGCGAGTTTTTCAAAGACGTTCCCAAATTGCACGATAAACCATGCTATTACTTATTAATATACTTGAAAATGTTAGACAATTGTTCTTCCAGCTAGATTTTCTCGTGAAGAAGGAAAAACCAACCTTCAAAAGCCGCATAGGCATTTCATTGGCTTTCCAGTAGTTTCTGGTTGTTTATTAGCCAATCAGAATGCTTAATACTCATTAAAATTTCAATTGTATTTCATTTTGCTGTACTGTATTACACCTTTTCTGCACTGTATTACATTAAAATTGCACTCCTCACGACCAATCCGGATGCAGTAATTTTGTCATGTATATTATTACACCGATCAACGAAGACAATAACACTCTTTTTGTTAACGATACTTACAAAAAATTGCATCGACATGAATATCAGCTGTGTAAAACTGCCGTAAAAGTAACGTAACTTTTACCAAATGAAGCAACATTTACTTAAATATCCTCAACCCGGGCACACGCAGGTTTTACCGGGTAGGCCCGGGTGTAGCTACGCCACTGGCCAGGACCACTCGCCGTCACGATCAGTTCTTTTTGCAAGCGCGGAAAACCCCCCACTCAGGGTAACACTGCTGCCAAACGCTTTGCGCAGCGCGTCCGAGCTCGCACCTAAAGAAAAAGAGCGGGGAAACACTGAAATATTTGGATTGGTCCGAGAGTCCAAAGGTAGGTAATTTGTGTATGGCTTCTTTGTCAATATAGTAAGTAACATATTCTGAAATGACCCCTTCCTATTTTTTATGCCCCTTTTTAAAACACAAATGAATAGTTGAGTCTTAGAGTCTTCACTGTCTGGTTGTTGTTGCCACGGCTAGTTCCCAGCTAGTTGGCAGCGGTGTTACGCTGAGTGGGTTTTTTTCCGCGCTTGCAAAAAGAACTGGGCGTGACGGCGAGTGGTCCTAGCACCTGGTGAGGGCCATCATGAAAACTACTGGGAAACCAGTAATGATGTATTTAACCCTCGCTAAATAAAGTATTTCTTCTTCTTCTTCTTCTTCACATCTCTTGCAATGTTTACTCTAGAAAATTCACGCATGTGCAAACGTTTGGCAGGGGTGTTACTCAGGGTACGCAGACCCAACCTCGTTCCCAGGGCCTTTATGAAATTGACTCTCGATTTTCATTGGTTGATTGATTTTCTTAAACATTCCTCAGAAACGTAATTATGTATAGTTTTGCGACAGTTGTAAGCAAGTAGCTTCAATTATTGAACCGCGAACGGGACCAATGAGACCGCCCATTACAATGAACGTCTCCTACGGGACCGCCATTACTCCGAATGATTTTGCATACAAAATTAAATTGCTAATTTATTACACCCAGCATTTCTAGGAGCTGTGACCAGCCGATGCCAAGGCCTTTTCCCGTCCTCCCAATTTCCAAAAGGCCCCGAGAACGAGGTTGACGCAGACCTCGAGTTACACGTCAATATCCTGAACTTTAATAAATTACGATACAGGTCCATAACAACTGTAGTCTGTATTTGCCTTGAAGACAGACCGTAGTTACGTCAACCAAGAATATGACGGTTAGAAGTGCATGCTCGCTAATCGGGACAAAAACATGACCCGCATACGCAGGTCAAACATTTCTTGAATTTTGCCTTAATTACCCCTTTAATTCTCTGTGCCGATTTACAAATGTCTTTCGAATTCGGGCCCCCGATAAACGGCCTTGAATTGTGGGGCACAGTCGCCTCAGTATTTAGGAATGTATTTAGGTACTTGGTTTATTACAAGAGCTTAGTCATGGTGATCGTTTGTAGAGCTGATTATTTCCTAACGCTCATTTTATACATCGAACCGTCTTCAAATGGCGCCCAGTAATTCCTCGAGAGTCCTTGCACTGCTCCAGCTATTGCTGAACCAACAGAGATACAGGAATCTTCATGGACAATAATTCTCTTCCGTTGAACCCACAATCGTCTCACGTCCCTTTGCCTTTCATTTTTTGTCTTCTTGATTTGCCTAATCGCTTGTTCTTAGTCTAAAAGTGGCAATAAAAGGAGGAATGTTTAATCATAGTTAATAGAACATATACATGGTTTGGAAGCTCTATTGTCTTTCAACATGAAGCATGGTCATGTTGAACCGTGGTTGAACCATAGTTAATAGAACATATACATGGTTTGGAAGCTCTATTGTCTTTCAACATGAAGCATGGTCATGTTGAACCGTGGTTGAACTGACAATGGAGTTACTTATATGGAAGTAAATTCTATGGACACGTGATGATGAAGCACCACAACACGTGATGATGAAGCAACTCACTAATTAAACCCGATCGTTGCTATTGGATGACTGCTTCATTATACAGAAAATACAATACCGTAAAATTGCACAAATTCCCATAAACTTGAACAAAAACATAGAACAATCACTTTGGACGAGTTTCCAAACCATGTATATGTTCTATTAACTATGGTTTAATCTTACCAGAATGTTTTGTCAGATACCAATGTATAAATTGTCTTCACATGACGTCACGTCCGCCATCTTGGTTGATTTTTCGGCTGGCAAACGCTGTTGACAAACCGCTGACCGCCATGTTTGTTTAGGTGCGGCACTGGTTTCGAAACTGAAAATCAACCAAGATGGCGTCCCATGTCACGTGATTACAAACGACCTATAGACCAGATGGGAATTTCGAATGCGCACAAGGTTTACAATCAGCAACAAAAAGGTTGGGACACTTCGGTTGAAGGGCAACGTTTCAGTTTTGCTTTAAGTACTCCCCGCCCCCTTCAATGTTGCTTACTATTTGGGCTCTCTTAACGTTTACTGGGTCTATTATTTCCTATTCAACATTGAACAGGGAGGGATAGTCTTTAGTACGAAGGAATTGTAAGTAGTAGTTAAAATATGAGCGGCCGATCTTTATGGGCATTAAAATTTAAATATTCTTTAATCTGTGTGCATCTTCAGCCTTTCTGACCTCGTTTGCCTGTATCTGCAGTTCAAAAGAATCTTTGCTCCTAACCCGGGGGCTAGGAAGGCTTATTTAGAGGCACATAATAGAATATTTAAATTCTTTGAAAGTTTTCATGACGATAAATATATTTGCTAAGGTTCGAGAGCACTAACAAGCTGTTGGCACACGGAGTCATTTATAAACTAAGCAAGTGATCAAGCTTGTTGTTATTGCTTTGATGAAGGTTGATGAGTCAACAGGCCGAAAGCTTAGCAAATAAATATTTTACGTGGTGTTTCCACAAAACTTCTTTATATTTTAACTTATCAAATTCTAAAGTGTACATGATGAATACTTTGTTTAAGAGTTGTAAGAAACGTTAGATAATGAATTTGAGTCGCTAGTGTCTAATAACTTTGATAAAACATTGACGTTTTATTAATCAATGTTTTACAGTATTTAGAGACATCTGATCAAACATTAATTTATTTTGAATTTTCCTTATGAATTATTAATTAATTTGATAAAATATATTAGATAATTATCACAAATACGAAGTGTCCCAAGGAATTTTGTCACTGATCGTACGTTCTAAGGGGCTGTTCATGAGGCGGGCTGGCTCGGTTACCGGGCTGATTTTATGTCACGAAAATATCTTTGACTACAATATTATAATACTCCGTGCGCTATACCTACGGAAAAACGAATCCAATTTTCCTTCGTTATGCGATTTTGTATTTCTCAAATAGTCGTAATAAGATTTTCGTGACATAAAATCAGCCCGGTACACGCGTAAAAATCTCGCAAGTTGTTACAGCATTGTTGCCTGAACAATGCTGTAACAGCTTGTTGACATATGTGAACAACATTGATAAATGAACAACATTGTTCATCATTGTTTCAACAAGTTATTACAGCTTGATGAAACAACAACCGTTGTTCACGCATGTTGTAACAACCGAAGAACGTGTTGATACATCAACCATGTTCACCATTGTTGTAACATTGTTGTTCATCGTTATTTCATCATGCTGTAACAACATGTTGTATCATGTGCGAACAACGTTGTTGGCTATAAAAATGTTCTGTTGGAACAACTTGTTCATGACTGTTGATTTATCCTTCTCAAATTCATTAATAATTCATGAACCGAAAACAAAGGAAATCAGGACCGAGACGGAGGTTTTGATATCGGAGGAAGAAATTACATAAATTAAGCCAACTTTCGCCTCGATTTTCTCTTAAAATACTGATTTGTTTGAGAAGCTATATCTCATACACTCGGAAGAGTGTTTCATCAGGATTTCCAAACACCTCGAAATTTGTTCAAAAACCTCGGCTTCGCCTCGGTTTTCAACAAAAGTCTCGGTGTCCTGATGAAACACTCCTCCTCGTGTATGATATATAACGTGAACAAGTTGTTCGAACCATAAGTGAACAACTTGTTCACGGCGAGCAGCACAACATTGTTCACGGCGAGCAGCGCAACATTGTTCACGCCTGTTGACAACCGTGAACAAGTTGTGCGTTTTTATGCGTGTACCCGGGCTAGCCCACCTCATATGAATGGCCCCTAAGTTGGGATAAAAACGTACTTCATACTTAACAAAAGACTTCATATGAATGGCCCCCAAAAGACTGAAGTAACCGTATAGTAAACATACCTTTTACCATTTGAAAGTTTATAGCTTTGTTAAGCATGAGTTGGGTTATCTAAATAAGCTGTATAATATAAGCAATCCGATCCGCGGTTCAACGGCTTTGATTTATCTGCTTAGTTCGGTCGCCGAGCAAAGCTCTGATGGCACAACCGGCAAAGCCATGATAACGAGTTTGATAGTAATTAAAAATGGAGTTAATATACCCACTGGTCTCTATGTAACTGGATTGCTCATCATTTATGGTCAGCACTCAGCAGTAAACATTTTGAAGCCACTCACTGGCCTTGTGGCGGCCATATTGGTACTCCAGGTCCAATGTACCTCACGGGCTTAAAACTCTTTCCTGCCCCAATCGGTCTTTAGTATTTTATTCTGGCTTACGCCAGACGATTTTATTCACCTCTGGGGAAGCACTCGGACAGGAATGGGTTATAAACTATCTCTCTAACTCTTTCCTGTCCGAATCGGTCTTTAGTATTTTATTCTGGCTAACGCCAGACGATTTTATTCACCTCTGCATGGGGAAGCCCTCGGACAGGAATGAGTTAAGCTAGTTATAAGAGTTTACCGGGGGCATCGGGAAAGCCGTAAAACAATTCTCACGTGCCAATTCGCAGTTCACATACCACTGGAAAATAGCAGAATAATACAAGCAAATACAGTCCGAAATTGTCAACTACATACTTCAAGGCTTTGTAAAGACATATGTTTTACTACCAAAGGTATATACGTAGTTTTATAATGAAGTTATTGGCTGTTTTCGTTGGGGTTTTTATGAGTCTTGTGATATAGATAAATTTATCGATTACCATGCAGGCAGAGTAAAAAACTACGAAATAACACGTTTTACCGCTTAATATTACCAACAAATACAAAAAATAATGTTTTTTAACCTTGTACAGTGTTCTTTTTTTTATACTAATAGCGGAAATGTTCTTTTCGTGCCACGAAAAAATACCAAGTTTCCGTGGCGGTCATCTTAGTACTCCAACTTCGTAATCTCTGGTGGCTCAATTTTTGGAGCCGGATGAGCAATCCAGTTATATAGAGATCAGTGGTTATGCCACGTGCATCGGTCGAATTCCGAGTGTTTTGTAACTAATTGGTTTTGCTTTGTGACTAACCACTAAGAAACATTTCTTATTTAAAGTGCATATGAAACGACAATTAAGTCGGTCTTATTTGAAAAACACTTAAAATGATAGGGTAACATCTTTTGAAGTTTTTCGTTTCCTTGCTTCGTTCTTGAGATATTTCAGTTTGTTTGATATGCAAATTAAACATTTTGACGTCACATGTGCATAATGAGTTATCGGAAAAAGCCAAATATCTTTGCTATTATCAAACCAAATTAATTCGAAGGCAGCATGTGGGTGTGTTTCGCCCAGAATACTAAGCATTTAGATTTTCAAGTGATTATATTTGACAATAGGCGAGTTTCAGGGTGTTGCGCGCGCATCATTTTTCAAAAAAACTGGCAAGCTCCACTCAAAGTAAACATATTATTTAAAATCAACAAAGTATAGATACAGTTTCTGGATGTTTAACACTGTCATTCTGCTGCTGTTGGCTCGCTAGCATGTCTGTTTGCCATTGCTTACTTTGTGGGGAGCCCACCAATTCCTTTGCAAAATGATGCGCGCGCAATACCTGAAATTCGCCTATACAAAGATAAAACTTATTTTCGATAACTCATTATGCACGTGTGACGTCAAAATGTTTATCAAAAATGCATATCAAACAAACTGAAATATCTCAAGAACGAAGCAAGGAAACAAAAAAAACTGCAAAAGATGTTACTCTATCATTTTAAGTGTTCTTTCAATTAAGACAAACTTAATTTTCGTTTCATAGGCACTTTAAAATAAAATCAGCAAGTGTTCAAGAAAGGTTCGTCGAGTCATAGTCAATCGAGATATGGTCTGGAAACTTGGTAAACTTCAAAGCGCCTATAATGAGCTGTGGTTTTATGTTGAACCGTACCTTAAGCCCTAATCAAACGAGAACGCAAGTCATCGCAAGTTGCAGTCACGAATTTCTGTGGCGGTCGTTTGAACACCCAAATTAACAAAATAAAGGTTTCATGAGTGTTTTAAACAAGTTTTAACTTTGTCACGGTTTATAATATTTTCGGGAAATTATTCAGAGCGCCTGCCTGAGATAGCGTGACTGCCAACTTGCGTTCTCGTTTGATTAGGGCTTTACACCGTGCACATCCTTTGTTTTAGGTTTATTAATATTTAAATAGCACGGTTGAGTGATTGAGTGATTGAACTGAAACCTTGCTATTGGACAATTCGTTCATTATACTAAAATACAATGTGTTCAGTGAGCGTGCAGCACCGTGCACAACAATGCATAAAGGCGAACAAAAAGATAGACCAAAGACTTTAGCTGAGTTTCCAGACCATATCTCGATTGACTATGATCGAGTGAATTCAGATTCGGACCAAAAAATGAATTTTCGAAAATGAAAACGAACTTGTCTATTGTCACGACAGTAAAAAACAAAATAAGTTAGTACCTGTTGTCCCTTCGTCCGTGGTCCTTTGCTGTGTTTCTCTGAGCTAAATGTACCCATATCAGCCGCACTTTCTGCTGTGTTGCGTTTCATCGATCGTTTTTTGCCACCAAAGCCGTACTTCACATCCTTGGGGTAAGAATTACATTCATTGGTTTAAAGTTGACATTTGAAATAAAAGAAAAATGGTCAGGATTAAAAAGCAGGTTTAACTCACCTTTCGTTGTCTTTTAAATGATTTCCTAAAACGAGACAAGTTAAAGTAGAAGTATAAAAATGCTCATAAGGGTATGGGGCTTGCTACGGACGTGTAAAGCTGGAGTCTTATTTATTTATTTAGCTTTATCAATTCGGTGGGGACATCATAACAGTTAAGCACCAATTATACAGAGGGTCCTTGAATTTACTATAGCTGTAAGACTGCCTCCTCCGCAGGCCCTCGTTGCATCATGGACAGGTCACACACGCCGAATTTAGGGGCTGCAAGGTCCTGTAAAAAATTTGGCAAAACTTGGCACGGAATAAATTGGCATAATTAACTACCATTGTTAATAGCCATGGCTATATCCGAAGATTTTGAAGGACATTGAAGACTTACGACATACGAATCCTAGCTTTAAAATGAAAGAATTGTTGAAAAAAGCAATTATGGTTGAACTTTGTCAACTTTCGGCCGGGGTAATCAACGAAAATGCACTTTAGTCTACCCAGAGACTCTTGGGTTTATACTTTTTCGGTTTCCACATGCAACAACTGAAACTTGAATTACGCTACACTATAGCCTACAATTTAACAAAATTAAATCTCATTAACTCTTGGTCAGATGACAGTCTTTGATAGCTAAATAAACCAAAAAACAATAAGAAAAAGCTGTACTTTCCTGACCGTCGAATTTGCTTTTGTTCGGCAGATATTTTTCCCTTCAATTCCTTTTTGTCGCTAAAAATATTATTGGCAGAAGGTCGGTAATTCTAAAACATATTGGTTTCTTCATTGTCATAATTTGTAAGAAAGTTTACACCGAATTTCCTGGTGGGTCACAGTGTTAAAAGAACTTGGACGTACGTTTGTCAAACAGCGGCCGGAAAACAATTTGCAGGCCCTCTCAAAACTATCGCCTCTAGGGCTTAGTCTCGCTGTGCATTAAGGGAACAGTCCCCATTTTGTTTACATGATCTGGCAGGCCCTCTCAAAAGTGTGACCTGTCCATGATGCAATGAGGGCATGCGAAGGAGGCAGGCTGTAAGATGGCCTAAGGGACTGGTCACAAGCTTTAAATATAACGGTGCCATGCTTTGGAACAATTCAATACACGAAGCGAAACAGGGGTGTTGGTGGCACAGTGGTTAGCGCACGTGCCTTTCACCTCTGCGACCCGGGTTCAATTCCTGCTTTCAGCAGTTATCTGATTAAAATTTCACCTTGGCCGCATGCGAGAAGAGTGCTTCCAGTTTGACTCTACCAAACATCGCAGGTTTCCTCCGGGTACTCCGGTTTCCTCCTGTAGAAACACTGGACCAATGAGGGATGGCCCTTACTGGACCTCTAGGGAGAACAGTTATCAATTAACTGATAGAGCTATCCAGTATAAATAAGATTAGTTTAGTTTACGAGATGAAGTTGAATCACGCCACTCTGAATTCTGAATTTTTTTTATTTTTTATCATTATCATTTTTATAAACCTATTAACTTTGTAAACTTCCCAGTTGTTTATTAGTTATTGTAATTAGCTTATTACTAGTTATTAGTATTAGTCAATTTGTTGTATTAGTTAAATTAAGCACGCCCCTCATTGAAACTAGCATTTGTTGTTGTTGAGGCTAGCGTGTTGAAATAAAGTATTAATCATGACTTATATGCGGGTTTTTACTTTACGACACAGAGATGCCATCGGAAGAAGCTGCCAATAACCTTTTTTTTCTAATTAGGTAAAATTACCCTGTTGATTTGCTTTGCGCTGATCTCTTTGTACCCTTTACTGTACTAATTTGAAACTCGTCATCGTCTTGCATAAACTCTGGTTTTGCTTTCTGACCTAAAAACATCAAATAGTCAAATGAATTACAAAAACATAGTAAAACAAATACTAACTACTTTATAACCGAGAGTGAGGTCTTTACGGTAAAATATTAAACAGAGGTCTTGCTTTATTGACCGAGCGATAGCGACGTTAATACGTTCAAGACGGAGGTTTGATATTTTACCGTAAAGACCGAACGGTCGAGGTTATTAAGTAGTTT
Source organism: Paragorgia papillata (assembly GCA_035771165.1). NCBI lineage: Eukaryota > Metazoa > Cnidaria > Anthozoa > Scleralcyonacea > Coralliidae > Paragorgia > Paragorgia papillata. The sequence continues at coordinate 3,876,357 of JAWNZC010000406.1, forward strand.
ATTATATGGCACTTTTTATTACAAAATCAATCCTGTATTTCTTGGTCTTCGCTTCCTTTAACTTCGTCAAAACACCGTACTGGTGTTATTTTCTGTTGTTTCTTTCTCGTCTGGATACTAAAATTTACTTTTATAATGTTCGTCATTTATTTCACTGATTTATTTTTGTCGTTTTGCAGCAATAAGTTTCTTGCTAGGACTTTTTGTTTGTTTCCAAACACGATCGGAAATAGCGGCTGTCGTGGCTCGCGAAATACAGACTGACCCGTATTAGCGACGCATGCGTAGAACGAATATCTTGCGTGTAAACGTCATCAATACACGCGAGACCTTGCGAGGCTGGCGCGATATGAATAAGGAGAGAAGGAGCGTTGTGGTACATGTGGGTTCAATTAGGAAGATAAAGGAAAACAATGGATCCGTTGAAGAGGATACTAGGGATATTGTAGGATATCAAGCATTTGCGGACTTGAAATCAATTAGACGAAGAATAAGGTCCGATCTGCTAGGTGCGATCTAGCCTGCGTAGCTGGCGGTTTTAAGGGGTTGGGGTCTTGGTGCGATCTATACTATCTAATATCGTAAACTTCCATGTTAAATGACTAAAATATGTTTGTTGGTCGTTAACTACCCCCAAAGGAAGTCGGGTTGTTTTGTTGGCAGATTTGTGTACCGAATTGGCCTTTAAAACGGATTTTAAAGTTCGAATCAGTCGTCAAGTATACTTGACGACTGACGAAGTGACGCACGAGTTGACATAAAACAAATTCAATCAACTATGGAGGGTGAATAAAGATCTCAACTATCAGATAACTTTGTCTTGATTTTGTTTTTGGCTATATATGGACAGTTCACTTGTTATTGTTTTGCGTGTGTGTTTAGTAAATTTCATCAAGCTCGGCCGACAACTCACTTGAGCCAGCACGCACGTGGCCTCCGAACTGCCCCATGAGTGGCCGATTTTCTATGCGATTTCCGATCGTGCGTGGGGCATTACAAATTTTTATAATGCCGGCGGGTATTACGGTGAAATCTCGTCACGTCAGCAACCAATCACAGTGCGTGATGTTACCGGAAGTAATCCGTTCCATAAATGGCTTAATGGATCGCTTGCCCGTCAAGAAGTGTTTGGAAATGCACGCGGACATTAAAGACCAGGTAAAGGTCAGTGTTAAGTATTTGAACATAGTGAATGGGAAAATGTTGGAAACTCAACGAAATTTTTGTTCACGTTTATGCAAACTTGTGCACGGTGAAGACAATGTACATTTGTTGGCTTGAGGTTTGTACAAGTTGTGTTATTCGTCGCCTAGTAACAGTGTTTTGAATTTTCCGCGCTGATCAAGTACCTAGTATATTTTCCTGTTCAGCTATTGGGATTTGACAGTACACTTCAAATTCTACTTCTGGATATCATCGCCAACAGCTTACTACCGATTTTGGTGTTTCTAAATCTATTCTCAAAGTCATTCATTTTGAGCCAGATTACAACCGTCTGTAACTTGAACCCAATTGACCTTTTGTTTCTTATCTTGCTCTTTTTTACCGGATCGTTTTTCAAGCTTCGCCGACACCGTATTGCAACTGTAATCTCCCAACAGTTCACCTGTCTCCTATATATTGTTCACTCGTAAACTTACAAATCTACAGCCCAGTCTTTATCTACAATGTCTAAACGTCTTACTTTGTGGTCTTCCACCATCATACTGCTCTTGTATCTATTCGTTGTCCTCAACTCCTGCAACTCTCCGAAGGCTATCACCCAAGATACATCACTCATGATTTCTATGGGACTTAACATCACTAAATACCCGAGTAGGAACAGTGGACTTCCCCGTAAATCAAGTAATTTAAATACTTCATCGTCCCTTAAACTTAAAGCCGGCATTCATCTTTTAAACGTCAGCTTATTCGCTTACTCTCTTGTACTCCTCGCTGGAGATATCAATCCCAACCCTGGGCCCGCCATTAATTCTCAAGACCAACTAAGATTTCGTGACAACGGTTTTCCAACAAAACGTGGACTTAAGATCTCTCATCTAAATGTAAGAAGCATAATTAATAAGATAGATTCACTCCGTCTTCTTTTGATAGACAACCCGTTCGACATCCTTACCATCTCTGAAACCTGGTTAAACAGTAATATTTCTAACCCTGAGTTATCTATTCAAGGATACTCTTTTGTCAGAAAAGATCGTACAGATAAGAAAGGTGGTGGATGCATGATTTATGTCCGTGATGGTATACCTTACCGCACACGATCTGATTTACACGATGATAATACCGAATTCTGTGTCATTGAAGTTAATCGTCCAAAATGCAAAAAGATGTTCATATGGTCAATTTATCGAGCCCCTGATCAACCACTTCATAACCTTACTGATTCTCTTAATTCCAAGATAACCCTACTCCCCCAAGAAGCTGAAATCATTTTACTTGGTGATTTTAATGCTGATGCTCTTGCTAAAAGAAAAGCTCCTGGTTACTCCTTAAAGCAGAAACTTACTTTGTTTGCAAACACACACAATTTAAACCAACTGATTGACACTCCCACAAGAATTACCGAACAGTCATCAACAGCGATCGACCTTCTGTTTGTTAACAACAAACATCGCATCGTATCCAGCGGTGTGATGCCTGTACATATCAGTGATCATTCACTCATTTACTGCGTGGTCAAGTCTGGGGTACCTAAATGTCCGGGAAAAACAATTGAATACAGATCCTACAAACACTATTCTAAAGAAGCCTTTCTGGCAGATCTCAGAAACGTGAACTGGGACGTTGTTGACGAAATACCTGACATTGACACCTCAGTAAATTTTTGGAACAAGTTGTTCACAGATGTTGCTGAACACCATGCCCCTGTGAAGAAAACTAGGATAAAAGGATGTCACGTGCCTTGGATGACCTCCGAGCTAAAAATCATCTATGCAAGAACGCGATCGTTGTTTCCGTAGGGCTGTTAAATCTAATTCTTCGACTGCTTGGTCCAAATACAAAAGCCTAAAAGCTCATGTGAACAGACAAGTGAAGAAAAGCAAAACGGAACACTATCGTAACATAATCGAAAATTCTAAAAACGATCCTAACACCCTGTGGAAACACCTAAATGAAATCACTTCAAGGAAACCAAACTCTAATATATCTTGTATAGAAGTCAGTGGAATCCCACATACTGAACCCAAACGAATCGCAGAAATTCTCAACGATCATTTCTCATCAATTGGCTCAATATTGGTTAACAAATTCAGCTCAGTCACTTCTATCATCAATACAGTTCCAAATGAAAACCCCCAACCTGAAATAAGATTCGCTTTCAAGGATGTCGATGAATGTTATGTTGCTTCTCAACTAAGCAAACTTAAAGCAAATAAAGCAATTGGTTTAGATAATATTAGTGCAAGGTTGCTCAAAGACTCTGCTAGTATTATTTCAACAAGTCTCACTAAAATCTACAACCGCTCGTTAGCTACATCAGTCTTTCCAGCAGTATGGAAACTTGGCAAGGTGACAGCGTTGTTCAAATCTGGCAACCGCTGTGATGCTAATAATTATAGGCCAATAACCATCTTACCATCTGTTAGCAAGATACTTGAAAAAGCCGCACACCATCAAATCTACAACTACCTCCTTCAAGAAAATATTCTAACCCCAAACCAGTTTGGTTTTCGCCCAAAACTCTCTACCGGAATTGCTCTTACCCACTTCACCGACACTATTTTGGAAAATATGGATAAAGGTTCCATCACCGGAGCTGTTTTTTCTAGATTTATCCAAAGCCTTTGACACGGTCAGCCACGATCTTCTGATAGAGAAACTCGGAAACATTGGTTTTTCACAACCAACCATCGAATGGTTTAACTCATATCTTTCGAACCGTTTCCAAGTCACTTCTGTTGGTCGCAATCATTCGTCCAAAAAATCAGTACTGGTCGGAGTTCCCCAAGGAAGCATACTGGGACCTTTATTGTTTTTGATTTATGTGAACGACCTTCCCTCTACTGTCCAAAACTGTAATATCTCCCTCTACGCAGACGACACTGTTCTGTATTGTTCAGGTAAATCCGCTTTTCACTTAGAAGAACAGCTTAACTCTGACCTCCTAATCTTATCCAAATGGTTTGCCACAAACCGGTTAACTCTTAACACTTCTAAATGTAAATTCATGGTGTTTGGAAGTAATGCAAAGTTAACGAAACTTAAGGACATCAATTTACTCATCAACAACTGCCCATTAAACCGTGTCGAATGTTTTAAGTATCTTGGTGTAACGTTGAGTCAGTCATTATCTTGGTCAAATCATATTGAAATACTTTCTAAGAAAATCTACCAACGCCTTGGCGTCATCGGAAGAATTAAGCACCTTCTATCTCTCGAATCCCGCCTTACTTTAGTAAACAGTCTTGTTATGCCGCTCTTTGACTACGCTGATTCTGTCTGGGGTGATAAAAACAATTCTGTCCTCATGGACCATCTTCAAGTCCTTCACAACAAAGCTGCAAGAATTATTCTTGATCTCCATCCACTCTCGTCAGCCACCGAATCACTGAGATCCTTACACTGGCAACCGCTATCAGTGCGCAGGCTCTTTCACCGTTGCCTTATCATGTATAAATGTTTAAATAATGACGTTGACTCTGATTTTAATTTCAAACACACTACTGATATCCACAATTACAACACCCGAAACAAACATAAATTACACTTACGAGTCAACAGGAACTGGGGGAAACAGTCATTCACCTACCACGGTGCTCAAGACTGGAACACTTTACCAGAAGAACTTCGGAACATTGAACTTTTTTCATTATTTAAACTTAAACTTAAGAAACATTTAAAACTTTAATTTTTAGTTTTGTAATTTTTCATTTATATTGTTCTGATTCCGTATCTGTTATACCGTACCGTTTCTGCTATATCTGTTATATACAAATATGTATGTATATGTTTTACCTATGCAGGGCTCCACTGAAAATCACTTTTGTGAGTGGACTTCCTGAATAAATATTGTTACTAACTAATACTGGCAAAACGCTAGCATTCTGGTAGTTGTAGTCACCCAACGCCATCTCACGTCATCGTTCAAATGGTCTATAACTGTCATGGAGTTCTCTACAGCCTTTTCAATTCACTATAATGTATTAATTTACGGTTTGATTAAATAAGACGGAACACGAAGGGGGTAAGGGCCCACAAACATTTCTTGACCAGGGCCCCAAAATTTCTCTCGGCGGGCCTGCATGCATGCATGCAGTCCTCGGTAAAATCATGTAGTCCACGGATGTACTTCATCTGTGAGGCACAGATCCATGCTAGCCAGAAGATGCAGCAAACGCTACGGGCCTTGCGCGGGTAACAATTGCGCGAGATCCTGGACACTACTGTATGTCAGAGCACGTGATTAGTCACACGGTCAGAGTATGGAAGCTATCTACTCCTATCAACTCAAGACTTCATTTATACAGTACTTAGTATCTAACCAGCGTTACTCCAAGTAACATGCTGTAGTAATGGTACTCATATTTGATAAAGTAACTCGCACGAGTCTAAAGTCGCGATTGTCCACCTTCACTTACCCCCACCCCCCTAACTAGGGGGCTGCAACCCTCTTTGGCCCCCAGCCCATACGCGGTACAGCTATAACTGCACCATATGACAGCACATCAGACATGCGACTACACTATATGAAATGAAAAAAAAAATTAAATGGCGGCATGGCACTGGTCCCATATTTCCCATTTGCTACGGGCCGGCGCATCTTTATTCCGGCAATGGCTAGACATTTTATCTGAGTGACGTACCTTTTCTAAACTTCTTAACTGACTCTAACATTTGTTTCTTTTCTTGTTGTCTTTTTTGAATTACTTCTTGCTGGACCTACACAATTAAACAACGTTTTATAGGTCAGCACATATAGTCAAAGACTAGCGTGTTGAGCAAACCACATCGTCTTGGTAGCACTTCTGAAGCATTACTTTAATTCCTCATGCCATGCAGGGGCTGTCGCTTTTGTTTATAGGGGCTGATTGTCTCAATTCCCTAGTATTACATGATGTACTTTTGTAGTATCGGAATTTTCTCTTATTGTTAGTATTATAATTATTTTTCTACTGTTATAGGAATGGTTACGTCAAAAAGGCTGTTCTTTCTTCGCATTGACCGGGGATGTAAATTACTTCTCAAACAGTTACAGTCAAAATGGAAATACCTTCCCACTTCTACTACTGTAGTTTGTTGTGTATTACTGTATTTCTGCGGTCGATACTGAAGTGTATAGAAATTTTTTTGTCGAAAAATGTGAATAAAAATATAATTTAGCTTTCATGGAGTTTAATGATAATATAACGAATATTTCTCCCAAATCGATACCAACGAACAAATATAAATTGAGAATAAGCGACTTTCATGACTAGATTTTTCTCACGTTTCTGTAGCGGCTACAAAAATACGGTAATACACAACAAACTGACTGTAATGCTTCTACAGGTATGAGTTGCTACCAAGGGGTTATTTGTGGTACTTCCGTACATGTATACGGACTCGCGTTTGGAATAAAGTACAAGGTCTTACATTATATGTATGTAGCAAACAAACAAAGAGCTCAACCAAAACCCTGTACAAACCTTTTTACCAAACTTCTTCATTGCTCTCAATTTTTTGGCCTTCTCTGATTTTTCCATGGATAACTCTTTTGTTAAAAGCTTTTCTCTCACCTAACAATAAGACATGCAAGGCAAGATGCGTTTGACAAAAGTGATTGAAATGCACACTATAAAACGAACATACTGTACTGTATGGGCAGGAGGGAGGGGTAAACTCGTAATGATATCTTAGCAAATCAGCTTGTCCTATCAGTATCCTATAGGACCATTGTCACGTCACTCGCGCGTTGGCCGAATGTCAAAAGAAATATGGGCCAGGTAACCACTAATCTCATTCTCGCGTCATCAGGGCCAAATCCACTTATGACGATTGCAGTTTTACTCATAGCCAGTAAAAACGCGCGAAAATCTTAACCAATAGGAAAGCAGAAGTCTTTAGTGGTTACCCAATCTCGTTCCCAGAGCCCACGTTCCCCACCCGGGAAACGAGAGACTCTGGGATAATCCGTTTCAAATCACAGGATTCTTGTTATTCCGGTTGAGGTACGCATGCGTAAATATCCAAGCGGAATTTGGATAGTATGTTCTCCTTGTTTGACTTTTCCCCAAACAAGTCAATGGGTTGCTGGCGAAGCTCGAATTACAGCATCCACACACATACGGCGAAGATATCGATCGCGGCAACGTCTTCACTGGAATATTGTCGTCCGACATCTTTATTATTTTGGTTTTATTAATTCTACTTCCGGTCACTTCAGACCAACTCATGCTCACTATTCAGCCAATAACGTAACGATTTGAAACGGATTATCCCAGAGTCTCTCGTTTCCCGGGTGGGGAACGTGGGCTCTGGGAACGAGATTGGTGGTTACCTGGCCCATATTCTTTGATTGGGCCAGCCGGCCAGGGTACGAGGCTAGGTTTAAACGGGCAAATGAAAACAACTAATGCCGTGATGGCAATTTCCGTAAGTGGCTTTAGTTTGAAGTTAAGTTAATTTGCATTTGCTAATTTGGAGATAAACGTAACGATGAAAAAAGATCAAGCTATGAAGAAAAAGAAGGTATGGTGGTTCAGTCTTCTCGTGAGTCGTGACGTCACGATGGTGCTGAGAATAGGACAGGGAAATAGATGAGTTCATCCTTCCCTCTTGTGTATGGGGTTTATTACTCGGGCTACCTATGGTAGGCCGAGTCTAGGTTTTGGCTCGGTTTTCTTCCCTCACGATTTTGCATTTTTTACTTCCGCTACTATTCATGCTTCCGGTCAGTTGTTAGCAGTACTGTGACGGAGTGAGGCATGTTGTAAGTACTGTAAGTTCTTTGCTCCTTTCGCTTTTGGAGATGGACAAAAAGTTGAACAGCTTTGCCTTTTGATCAAAGTGTTCTAATGTACATTGTTGGTTGATTTTGAAAGTGACTGACCTAATTTGTAGTTTAACAGTGATCAGATGTGGCTGCATGAAAGCTGTCTTGATCGTAAATATGTTCAATCAGTATCTTTTACCCAAGCCGACTTCCGCACTTTGCCAGTAGCCCGAGTGAACGCCTGACCCAGGCCTCTTGCTAATTGTAAGTCCGAAATTACAAGAGTTGTAGTTAATCTCTTCTGTCCTTCGAGGGTTTTTCAACATCTCTGAGATTTTAGAGCTGTGAATCCGTGGTCTGACATCAGTGGCATGTGTCCTATGCATGGAAGCTGCCTGGAGCGTCTTTAGCCTTTTCGTGCGCAATTTCGTCCAAAATCTTGGCAAGATCTTGATAAGATCTTGTCAAGTTCCTGGCAAGATCTTGGCAAAATCTTGTAAGATCTTGTAGGACTTTGTAAGATCTTCCCAAGATTTTGTAAGATCTTAGCAACTTCTTGTAAGATCTGGGCAAAGTCTTGTAAGATCTTGGCAAGACCTTGTAATAGTTTGGCAAAATCTTGTACGATCTTGTAGGACTGATCTTGTAGGATTTTGTAAGATCTTGGCAAGATCAGATCTTGTGAGATCCTACCCAAAATGGCGAGTAAACGTTATTCATATGTGATTGCTTTAGTCAAGTATTAAGTAAACTACAGTCGTTTAACTTTACTCACTATTTTTAGTAAACATAATGTTTTTGACTTTCGACTAGTTATCGATGGCGGCATGAGTAAACTTTAATATCAAGGACAATTAATATCAAGAGTAATGTAAAATGCTAATTTTTGTATTACGTGAAATGTTCAAATTTTTGAGTAATGACAAACGTACTCTATGTATTCACGATACGGCATATGAGTTTGCGAACTGTATTTTAATTAGTTTGTTCATATCAGCTTTCTGTAGACGTTGCGTATATACAGTGTTCAGTTGTTATTATGTAGTAGCGGGTCGAATGCATGTATCGGCGCCAACCAGCAACCGCGGAAATCATTGGTGTTCAGCAAATATGAATCAACTAGGAAAACTTATACCTTACAAGATCTGTCATGTAGTTTATATAATCAGGCAAGTAGCGCATTAGAATATAAATTTAAACGACTCCATACGCAAATTTGCAAGATCACAATATGCACATTGAGGTATTCCGAGTATGTGGTTTGTATTTCACTGGACGAAAATAGAATCAGTAGGCATGTATGTCCTGATTTACTTAACACAGATTCTGAATATTCGTTCCTTTTTATTCCTCGCTCCTTTGTCGGCTCGGTCTGTACGAAAATCTCAGGCAAATACTTTCCCGTACAGACCTCGCACTCGGTTAATAAGTCCTTAGTATTACTACATTTGGGGGATCGCTACTTTTTCTTCTTTTATTTTGGGGGGGGGGGGGGGGGGGGGGTCGCTATTATCGGGATTTACTAAGAGCCGTCCAATTTTACTGTTACTTTCGGGTGTCGTTACTCTCGGAACTTTACGGTAAATATTTTTGCTGTGTGAATTTTACAGTACTTTGCAATCTCTTCAAGAATAAATTAAACATTTCACTGTACATCTATATACCTGCACAGGGAACAGGTACTGTACACTATACTGTAAATTTAACAATCTCATCTTGATTTGCTTCTTCAGCACCGTTTTTCTGCTATACTGATTTGCTTTAGGATAGAACTCAGAAACAAACCTTCTGCATGTGATCATCTGTTTTCACCATCTCAGCAAAGTAATCACCTGGTCTAGCAGTTGGAATATCAAGTTTCTTGAGTTTTGGCAAAGCTTCTGCAACAGCCATTTGCACTTGCTTGTAGCTACAGAACAAAAATATTTATCTGAACAGCACTAAATGTACAATACTTACAGTATACTGCTCAGAAATACACAATATATAATACAGTACAGTGCAGTATAATGCAACACACTAGCCTATTAAGCCAAGAAAAGTAATTAAATATAGGATCTTCAATCAGACATAGTTTAATCATTAATGCTACTCTGGCTTAAACGTTTTTGGAACGTACATGTAGCTTAAAAAGTTACTATATCGGAGTGTCAAAACGTTGGGTCATGAACAGTAACTTTTTAAGCTACATTCAAAAATTAAAACTTTTAAGCCAGAGTAGCATTAAACTATGACTGATTCTTCACCTGGCTGCGTTGGGAATTTATTTGTAGAATCTTCAATGTTCAACTACATTACAATACTGTAATTACAGTGTTGTTGAAGTGCCAATGCAGCGAAATTTCACCCCAGTTTTTTATGATTGCATTTGAAAGAATACTTAAAATGACAACGTAACATCTTTCGTAGAATTTCGTTTCCTTGCTTCATTCTTGAGATATTCAGGTTTGTTTGATATGCAGTGTGGTGTCATACAGTAAGTATGACATTTGCATATCAAACAAACCTGAATATCTCAAGAATGAAGCAAGGAAACGAAATTCAACGAAAGATGTTACGTTGTCATTTTAAGTGTTCTTTCAAATGCAATCATAAAAAACTGGGGTGAAATTTCGCTGCATTGGCACTTTAACACTTACAGTAAAATCACACCTTGAATCCTAATTATTGTATCAATTTGAAATAAGACAGTCGTGTACAGGGTATTTTCAAAAATTCCCACCAAATTACTAAATCTGACTAATCAACAATATTTTATTGTACTATAATTTATTGCAATTACTGTACTTCACTGTATAACTTACAAATTCATTTCCCTTTTGAAATCATCCTGACCAGTCGTGATCCCAACTTCGTTATGATTCTGATCATGTTTTTCAACAGCACAAGTAACATCTAGTCGTTCCAGCCAATTCAAGTCTTGCTTTATTTGGTTCAACTTTTCATTTATTTCAGGCTAGACAAATATTAAACATCACTGATTTTTAGCTCAGGTTCTTTAGAAAGGGCTATTAATCACACAAAAGTAATTGTACATTATTATAGCTCTGCCAGGAGGTTATGTTTTTACCGCTGTTTGTTTCTTTGTCTGACTGTCACTAGCCTGCATGCAGACGCTCCTTCCCCGCTGAAAACCCCGATCGCTACGATCGCCAAGGTAGAAAATGTTCTATCTTGGCGATCGTGCATGTTGATTGCATTGATCGTATGATCGCTGCGATTGCTGAGGGTTTTTTGAGCGATCGTTTAGTACATCACTGCTTGCCACATTGTTATTGTGTCTCAAATATAATATAAAATAAAAGAGCTTAGAAGACATCTAATTTCTGGTGATTTGCACTGAAATTATGAAATGTTATAGTTTTGCTGTTTTGCATTGTAGCCTAATCGAGGCGTGCGATCAATCGCACTTCTTGAGAAGCCCTGGTGTGTGTCAAGGCATGCACGTTCAATCGCACGCCATTCCCAGGAAGGCCTGCCAAAAGTAACCCGTGCCATCTACAGTGGCGCTCAAACGTTTTGTAACACCTTCGTGGACTGAAATGCGTGTAGTGTGCGTGTACATGCAACATACATACACGCACTACACACAAAGCTTTCGTGTATAATCACTACACGCAAAGCTTCATGTATAATAACTACACGCAACGCTTCGTGTATAATAACTACACGCAAAGCTTCGTGTATAATAACTACACGCAAAGCTTCATGCATAATACAGTAACTACACGCAAAGCTTCGTGCATAATAACTACACAAAACTTTGTGTATGATCAATACATAACTACACGTATTTTTGCGTGTAGATGAGTGTACGGTAATATTTCACCGAAATATTTGGTAAAAGCATAAGCCTAGTTTTCATATGATCGCTACGATCGCTCAAAAAACCCTCAGCAATCGCAGCGATCATACGATCAATGCAATCAACATGCACGATCGCCAAGATAGAACATTTTCTACCTTGGCGATCGTAGCGATCGGGGTTTTCAACGTTCGTGGCGATTGCAGCGATCAATTTGAGATGATTCTCCACATGAGAATTTTGAGTCAAACCCGAACAAGTTGTTTGTCAAATTTCTACTGTGTGAAACTCAACTGAATTAGCCTGACGCCACTGAAATGCGAAAGCTGCCATTCCGAACCTTGCCTCAAAACTAACATTTGCAAGAATTCGACGTTTGAATCTGGATTAGATAGCAATTGTCAAATTTAATTTGCCTGTCAACTTTGTAATAATTTAGCGTCAGTGCTGAATTTTTATTGCTTTCGATTTAGTTTAACTTTCAAACACTTGTAACCCGCACGTTTGATTCGGTATAGCAAAAATGCTACGTTTAAAACAGTCAGCGTGGAAATCATTGATTTATATAAGAATAATGAAAACAACAGTAAAGGTAAGAAATGTTTTATTTACAATAATTAAAAAATAAATCTTCCATCTGGTCACAAATAAACTGGTTCTTATAAAATACTTAATGTTTACGTTTAACAGGACGTCTGATAAACTCGTCCATAGCACGTCGGCACTTACTCCAAGCTTTGGGAATATCAACTGGTGATGTCGGATACATCTGACACACGTACAATGAATCCGTCGCCATGACCAGATGGAAATTCTGCGTGTTTGTTTTAGACGCCGCTGTAACGTCGTATCGAATTAAATGCATAAATTGCCAGTGCTGTTGACAAAATTGTTGTAGCTCTGTGTAGTTTTGCAGTTTCGGTAGAATAATCGTTTATTTATAATATTTGTTAAGTATCACGCTTTATTTTTTTCAATCAAAAGTGATACACGTGCAGTCAACTACACGCAAACTGCATGTAGCGGACTACACACAAACTGCGTGTAGCGGACTACACGCAAAACTGCGTGTAGCGGACTACACGCAAAACTGCGTGTGAGTGTAACTAGTTGCGTGTAGTGCAAGGTTGCGTGTAGTGCGAAGCTTCGTGTAGTTTGACTGCACTACACGCAATATGTACTACACGCACTTGTCAAATGCATGTACTATGGGTGTAAAAACCCCAGGCAGGTGTTACAAAACTTTTGAGCGCCACTGTACAGTAATTAGTGAGGTTAAGTTCGACTTCCATTGTGAGTACCAATTACTGAATAGGGTTCTGCTTCTGATCATGCACAGTATATCATTTAATGACAGTGTATGGGATTTCGGGTAGTCAACACTTCTGAAGTAGACCGAATTTCAGAAGTCAGTTTGATGGGATGATGCAGACCGAATATGGGATCTGGTCACTCTAATTTTCTTAGTTCTAGGGTGAGAAGAAGCTCTTATCGGATTTTGAATATGACAACGAATCAGAAGTGGAAGTGTAGAATTTATCGGTATTGGTATTCGCATCGGAAGTCGAGCTTATTAAACCTCCCCATGACGATCGGAAATCGCATAGAAAATCAGCCACTTTCATGGTGCAGTTCGCAGTCCACGTGCATGCTGGCTCAAGTGAGTTGTTGGCCATGTATTGATGACGTTTACATGCAAGATATTCATTCTACGCATGCGTAGCTAACACGGGTCAGCCCTCGACAGCCGCCATTTCCGATCTGCATTATTTATTGATCAAGTGAGTGAAGTGACCAACCACTACAAGTGACTGTATAAACTTCAACCTGAAAATATTAAAATTCTTGAAAGGTCTAATCATGGCACCATGCCACAGTGAGTAAAGATCAGAGAACATACCACTTTGTTAATATAGATCTTTTTTTGTTCTTCAATCACACGATTAAGACCAGGCTTTACTTTCCCAGAAGAGAATGCTCTTTGAAGCTACAGTGTATTAAAGAGAACGTTAAACAAAAAAATATCAATACAACTTTCCCTGTCTTTGAAAAATGAAAAAATAAAACAAACAGTAAAGAAATACATATAATAACTACGTCACCTCTTCGTCCGAATCATCTTCTGATTCGTCAGAGACAGTGTAATCTTGTAAATTTATATCTGCTACTTCCATCGCAGACGCCATTTTTAAAACGATATCGATCGCAGCACGTGTCAGGATCGGAAATGTTCGGTTGACACTAAAACGGATTACTCAAAAGGGCCTTCCCAGTTTTCAGCGGCTTTTCCAAAATGTCATAAAATTTGTTTTTCCAAATTTATTTGTCACTCGTCAAACTTCAGTGAGTATAAAGATTTTAGCAATTTCCTATCTGGATAATCTAACCTTACTCAGAAATTTGGTTTACCGTCGGCGCCTACTGCAGTGGCGCAGCCAAACTCCGACCCCACTTTTTCATATCCTACCTGTAAAGTTTGGTCTATTAGTTCACTGGTCTATACAGGGCATGTTCCTTCGACATACGCGCGATTTGAGAAAATATAGATAGATGCATAGTTTGGAAAAGCTGCGGAAAGACTGGGGACAGTCCTTTTGGATGATCCTCTTTAGTAAGGACCAAAATGTTCAAAACAAATATGGCCGATGTTTCGACTTTTTCGTTGGTGTATTAATACTTTATATATGCCCGTGTTTCGCCGGAATTTCATTCATGATCCTGGAACCGTAATCGGGAATTTTGTAGCAAGCATGGGTGACGATACGTTTACAATTTTGTACGGCTCACAGACAGGCCAAGCAAAAGCGATTGCAGAGGAGATTTATGAACAATTGGAAGCCAATGACCTCAAAGCGAAACTGCTTTGCTTGAGTACAACTGATAAAAAGGTAAGAAGATCTTACGAGATATTATAGTAAAGAACGGTGGTATCAAGCTAGTAAATACAATTTAATTGTCCTTCAAAATATCAGAGGTTATATCAGATCAACCGTAATCAGGTTTATTGCAGACTCATATATAAATGTGCTGCGTCAGCAATATTGAAAGGTTCCGTTCTGCGCATGTACGAAACTGATGTTTACATCTTTATTTACAAAAAAATATACATGATACCTCCTTCAAGATTGTCAGCTTTTCTTGCTTCCTCTTCATTACTTGTAGGCCCTAACACCTGTATGATAAGCAATGCAGACCCTAGCGTGTACAACAACAGCTGTACTGTACTGTGCTGCCTGCTTGCTAGCTGCTACAGACCCTGCACAACAACTAGCAGCTAGCAAGCAGGCAACAGAGCACAGACCAGCAACAACAGCACATGCGGAATGGTGACAAAGTCATGCCAGGTTGCAGCAAGCCCTAGGCTGAGACAGGGACGGTGGGAGCGTGGTAGGGGAGCAACACGTATGAGAAGCTGTACCCAACTGAACCCAGTCCAAGCCAGCTGACTGAGGCCACAGGCTAGGTAACCAGAATTGCCATATATCCCAACCAACACACTTTGCCTGGTGTTAATTATTTTTAAAATGCATTTTTTAGCCTGCATGCATTGGTTTGATGTTTTATGTATTAATGCAGCTGGAGATGAAGTTGGACCAGAAATGGTTAGAGGCCAGATGGTGAGGGTTAGGGGTACTTCCCTAACAAAAAAAGTCATAGGTTGACTTTCAGAGTAGTCTATAGGCCAATTACCTATAGGATCCTATATACTGGTTATATGATCTTATATTATTTGGAAAATTTCATTTTCCTATAAACTGCCAGTAGAAATCACCTCTACCTGTACTAACTGGCCTACCGTATATACATTTAGGCAATCTACCTTTGCCCTAATCAAATGAGAATGCAAGTCATCGCAAGTTGGCAGTCACGCTATCTCTGAAACCTTTATTTTGTTCACTCCCCTCTTTTTGTACAGGGTGAGATAGGTGTAAGTCCTTGGGTACCTCGATATGCACACCATTCAAACATTGTTGAATGTTATTCAAACATTGTTGAATGCCATTGATTTAAATTGTTATAAATATATGATGAATCATTTGGAATCAACCATTCGAATGCTTATAAGCCAGCACCATATTTTCAGAACACTATGCAAGATATGTCACTTAGGTAGAACTGTTTGAGTGTATTCTAGCTGGTGTAAATGCACTCGTTTTTATGCTTATTTACACTTGTTTTAAGACATTTATATGGCTTGTACAAATGTGTCTGTCTACTTCAAATGAACTGACTCAGACACCATTTCTGGACTCTTTGCTCCTGGATTATTTGCGATTTATTTACATGTACAGTACATGTAGTCAAGTGTCTCAAAATGCTGTTTTACAGTACTTCATACATACTGTAAACTAAACAAGTTGTTTAATACTGTCTTATATGGAAGACAATTTGAAGGTTAAATAGGTCATGTCTACATTTTTTGACACCACATTCATGCACACAAACATTAAATAAACATGAACTAATGTATACCTGTATATATATATATATTATTATTTATTAGTGCACTGTTGCATAGGTGGTGTCAAGACCCTGGGTACGAGGTTGAGGTGGTGTTACTGTATACATAATTGCGTTCGACGAAGGAGAACGCATTCTAATTCAGTCTCGTGTGTTGTCCCACGTGTTTTTGCTTGCCATTCAATTTCAGAGTTTGGACACCATCTTGGACTGGCTATGTCGCACATTTTGCCTCGATATCATGTACAGACCTGTGACGTATACACTGTATCTCGATTTGGGTTCTCAAGTACTCATGGGATGCGGCCATGTGCTATTGCTTTCTTTTAATTTACTAATAAAAAATCGAACGCACTTCGCTAATCTTTGATTACTACTAGTTACATATACTGGCTGACTTGTATGCAGTTTAAATTAATTATAATTAATAATTATAATAATAATATTTAATCTTGACCATAACCCCAGGATAAGTACTTATAAACAATGCCAATGACTCTGACAAATCACGAGTTCCATCTAAAAATTGTTATTAAAAAATAGGTACACATAGCGTACATGACCAGGTTTCCAGGAGCTCTGACCTCTTAGACTATATTATTAACTAGACCTTTAACATCCTTCTTATGTTCTTGTTAAATGTAATCCCTCTATAATATTATTGTCCAATACTGAGGGTGACATTGCATCCTGAGGAACTGTAAAAGTCGGTGTTTCTCGAGGCAAACGTCAACAAGAGTTTTGTTACATGTATATACCAAAGACTTTCGTTGTTTGTTTGTTCCATGTTCGAGTGCGTTGCCCCATAACAACTAAATTATGCAACTTTAAATGGATTTAAGATTACTCTTTAAAACCCTTCTCAAAATGCAGGAAATGCTGTTTCAGAGATCCTAGAAAGCCAAAATTTTTGGCTCGCCACTGATAGAAGCTGACGTTAGGGGGGGACATAGGCTGCGTAGCTGGCGGTATTAGGGAGTTTGGGCGCAGGTGGTAGGCGGGCAACGCGAAATACCGCCTGCCCAAAAACCATGTGCTTTTGAGTGGTCTCCGTCCGCTGGGTGACGGAGCATTCTAATTGGTCAGGATATTGATTTTTGATTTCAGGAGTTATCCAATCTCGTTCCCAGAGCCCACGTTCCCCACCCGGGAAACGAGAGACTCTGCACGATCAGAAATGGCGGCTGTCGATGCTCGCGTAATACGGGCGACACCGCGGAAAAACGTCTGCGCATGCGCGTGATTCGAGCACATTGCACGCGCCAAATTTGTTCTCAAAGATGGCGGTTGAGGAAGTTTACTCGGTTTGCGTGTGAATTTGGGAAAGTTTAAAGCACAATTTTTTGCGATCGGAGGACAAAAAAGGTTTGCATTGATTCTAAAGAGGTAGGTTTGTATTCCAAACCTTTTAGGATTGATATTTAATAACGATTTTCTTCAATATTATACTTTACATATTTACATATATTTACATTTTGAATTTAATAGAATCATTCATCACTTTCAATTCAAGGAAGATACTTCACAAAGGTGACTGTACACACATTTATTGTCTGGCTTTATTCGAGCCTTTATCCAAGCAAGAAGATTTTCCAGATTCTGCTTGGGTGCCATCGAAACAGTTTGCTCCAGTGTGTGTTCTTTTATGTTTTACGAAATGTTTTGATACAAACGTTTTGACTATGCAAGCGTTTGCCTTGTGTTTTGTTGGATAACTTTTTTTGCGTAGCATGCATAATTTTTGCGTTGACTATATTTAAGGGTAATGATTTACTCTACAATTTAAGCGTGTGCAAATGCTTAACTCTTTGATAGTTTGCTTAACTCTTGTGTCTTAAGTTCGGTATTCGACAATTTTTCAAGAAATGTTCGCACGCCTCCCGGTCTAAAACGACAGTTTTTAATTTAAATTCTGTTTCTTTTTAGATTTTAAATGTTAGAAAACTTTTTATTAATGTCCAAACTACCCGTCTAGTGTATTTTTTTGTTTGTTTCACTTACCTTGAATAATTAAAAGCCATGTTTTTGTTTACGAAGATGGGATTTAAATTCCCCGCCATTTTTTCTAGTACACGCGCATGCGCAGACGTTTTTCCGCGGTGTTCGGGCTGACCCGTATTAGCTACGCATGCGTAGAACGAATATCTTGCGTGTAAACGTCATCAATACACGGCCGACAGGAGCGAGAACACCCCGAGCTCAAAGTCAAACATCTCCGCTCAAAATCGTCGCTCGACCATAATTCTTCTACGAGCGCATAGCACGAAGGTTGGGCTTGCCATAGAATACGGTTTGTTGACAACTCGTGGAATTTTCGCGATGTACGAACCCATTACCCTTCTCAAATTCATCAGTTTCAAATGTACTCAGAACTCACTTGAGCCAGCACGCACGTGGACTGCGAACTGCCCCATGAAAGTGGCCGATTTTCTATGCGATTTCCGATCGTGGGATAATCCGTTTCACATCGATATTTCATTGCCTGCTGAACACAGTGAACTCTATATAACTCTTCTTCCGGATAACAAGAATCCTTTGATGGCCCGCCCGCTGGGTAAGGGGAACGTGTGCTCTGGGAACGAGATTGGGAGTTATCATATTACAAACATGAGCGGATAAATATTAAGCGAATGTACAGTCGTTGGCACCTAAGCGTGTACACCGCCCGTCAAAACATGTTCTAAATTTAAGCGGCCAAAGTTAACCGTTTTGAAATCAACACCGTGGGATTGGCGAGACGTGATTGGCTAAGGGCACATTCATGTGACCAATCTCGTTCCCAGAGCCCACGTTCCCCACCCGGGAAACGAGAGACTCTGGGATAATTCAGTTTCAAATCGATATTTCATTGGCTGATGAACACAGTAAACTCTATATATCTCTTCTTCCGGATCACAAGAATCCTGTGATGGCGTGAACGGATTATCCCAGAGTCTCTCGTTTCCCAGGTGGGGAACGTGGGCTCTGGGAACGAGATTGTCATGTGACAATAATGCATTGGTTCGAATGTATCTATAAATACGTTTGCATGTAAACGTTTAACTTTGACGTTAACGTCGTTAGGTGCCAACGACTGTATTGAATTTAAGCGTTATCGGTCGTCACGTCGTTTTGAAGAGTGAACAACGAATTGCAATTGGATATCTATTGCTTGGTAGAGATGTGATTGCAATTTGGCCGACTGGATTTGGTAAAAGTATGATATTTACAGTGTATGCTTTGGCGAAGCATGACATGGAAATGTCTGGAATTATTAATAACAATCAAAATATAGTAAGGTAAGATATACTGAAGCTTCACATTTCCACGGAGAAGTTCGGTTTCTACGGAGAAGCTACGTGTTTGTACGGAGAAGTAAGAAAGAGAGAAGGGCCTTCGCTCGAAACGTTAGACTCCTAACTATATTTCGATTGTTGTTTCAACACTGCCTACGCAGCACGCTACTTTTATTTCACTGTTTGGAATTATGTTCTGTACTCGTGGTCTCTCCCTTGAAGAGTATTTATAAACGATCAAATCTCTTCTCTTGAATCGCTTAACTACACAGCAGTTTAACTCTCGGATGTAGTGCGATCACCGCCTCAATTTATTCATCATTGACCTCATGCATCACTATTATTAGCTCACGTTCTGATTGGTTCTCTTAAACATATTCGGTGGGCGGAATTCAAAAACACACGGTTTTTGGGTAGGCGGCACGATCGGAAATGGCGGCTGTCGAGGCTCGCGAAATACGGGCTGACCCGTATTAGCTACGCATGCGTAGAACGAATATCTTGCGTGTAAACGTCATCAATACACGGCCGACAACTCACTTCAGCCAGCACGCACGTGGACTGCGAACTGCCCCATGAAAGTGGCCGATTTTCTATGCGATTTCCGATCGTGTATTTCGCGTTGCCCGTCTACCGCCCGCGCCCGAACTCCCTAATACCGCCAGCTACGCTGGCTAGGGAAACCATTGCACTGAACACATTTTCCTTGGCAAAAGAAACATTGAGTTTGTTGATCATCACGTGATCATGTTTAGACCAATGGGATCGCGTTTTAGTCAAACGAACGTCTTTGGTATATATTAACAATCCTGCAATGTCTGGCATAGGGCTTGACGCCACGCTATTAATTACTGTACCCACACTAGTGTGCCTTTACAAGGATACAATAATGTAAACCACTATGACCTTTGGAGGGTGGAGCTCCGTCGGAGAGGGTTTGCCCTAATACTAGCTGAGGAACAGTTTACAGGAACAGGCGATCCACCAAGATGGGAGCGGTCTTATAAGTAGAGCAGCTCCAGGCAAGCCTAAACTCCCAACTAAATTGTAGCAAGGTTACCGAGAATTACCCTCTCCTAACAGAACTACTGTCATGTGCACATAAAGTGGCGAAGTAACTTACCAAATGATAATCAATGGTTCCGAAATTACCATACCGACCTGGACCTAAGCAAGCAACCAGGGCCCAACCGACAGAGAATTGGCAAGAGCTGCAATTGAAGGACCAACATCCAGGCGACCATCAATGAACGGAATCTGTACGCAAAGCCAGAAGCAAAGGCCAACTCCTGCAACAAAAGAAAAGCAACACACGGGCCCCTGCCAGAGCAGGTAGACAAGCACAAGCACAAAGCAAGCAACATCAAGCAACGCGCTGGACCTAATCAGCTGAAGAGCCCAATAAACTTAAATTACACTAAGTATTATCCGGAGTAGCCGGGACTGTTAAACAACGCTACTACACATTACAGCACACTACAGCACATTTTCTTGAAGTAGCCAAGAACACACCCTACATAGGTTATCACCCAGAATAGCCGGGGAACAGACCCGATGTACGGGCGCGGCAACACATACTACCAACAGCTAAGTACATGCTACTACACATTATAGCACAATACAGCACATTTTCTTGAAGTAGCCAAGAACACACCCTACATAGGTTATCACCCAGAGTAGCTGGGGAACAAGTCCGATGCAGGACGGGTGCGGCAGCACATACTACAAACAGTCAAGCACACGCTACGACACATACACTGTATACAGTGCACGGCAGCCAGATCAGAAGTACTGGCGCGAAAACACAACATGGAAACCTATGGGGTAAAGCCTTCCCCGGTCAGCCACCAAACCAGCAGCCCAAAGCACAAATACAGTCCCCCAACGACTGTACGGCAGCAGGCAAGCACAACTACAGTTCCCCAACGACTGTACGACGGCAAAATCCCCTATACTGAGAGACCCCCACACGACTGTACAACAGCAGGGAGCACAAATACAGACACCCAACGCCTGTACGATAAGCAGTGTTGCACAGTGCGGACCCGCATAACGACATCGCCAATACAATTAAAGAGACCCCCACACAACTGGGCAATGGCAGAGGAGCACAAATACACTGCCCCAGTGACTGTACGGCAGCAGCCAGCAGTAAGCACAATACAATTATCAACGACTGTACGGCAGCAGTAAAGCACATCTACAGATGACAGCAACGTAGCGCAACGCAACGCAGATCCCCAGCAACAGTACGACAGCGAGGTATAGTAGGACAAAGTAGCAGTCATCCAGGGTACAGGAGCACAAACACAGCAGGGTGGGGGAGCGGAGATAAGACCCTGGGTACAAGGTTGAAACACAGCCTTTCTGCAACTGTGGGATAGCAAATAGTGCAAACACAATGCCGATCCCCCGCAACTGTATGACAGCAAGGAACATTAGCACAAATGCAGTCCCCCAGCAAGAATATGATAGCAAAGTAGCACACATGCAACCACCTAGCAACTGTACGATAGCAAGGTACATCAGCACAAATGTAGTCCCCCAGCAAGAATATGATAGCAAAGTAGCACACATGCAACCACCTAGCAACTACACGATAGCAAGGTACATTAGCACAAATGCAGTCCCCCAGCAACAATATAATGGCAAAGTAGCACACATGCAACCACCTAACAACTGTACGATAGCCCGGTACAATAGCACAAATGCAGTCCCCCCAGCAACAATATGATAGCAAAGTAGCACACATGCAACCACCTAGCAACTGTAAGATAGCCAGGTACATTCTCACAGCAACAATATGATAGCAAAGTAGCACACATACAACTACCTCATAATGAGCATCCACGCTCATTAAACTCAGCAAAGGGGCTAGTGGATTTGATGCCCCCAATTAGAACCCTAAGGGACCTGAGGAACAACAACACATACACATTGCAGGATGTTAATTATTTTTATTTCATAAATACATAAAATAGAATTCAAGCATTTAATGTCCTAATGTCTAGACAGACGAAGGACATTTTACACATATTTAGCATCGTCTTTTATTTGCTATAGTTCTCCCTGGAAAAAGAAACGCTCGTGGTTTTTGTTGTATCTACGACTGGAGATGGCGAACCTCCTGACACAGTAAGCAAGTTCTGGAGACGATTGAGAAAGAAAACATTGTGTCCGACCCACCTCCAACAATTACGTTATACTTTACTCGGTAAGGGTTTTTAATAGACGATTTGCACGATGACGTGAGATGGCGTTTGGGTGACTACAACTACCAGTCTGAGAATGCTTTGCCAGTATTCTAGGGTTTCGGCTAAAAGAGATGACTCAAAGGGACCTGTTCAGTCCTTTCGCGACTTTTCCAAAATATGTCGTCAAATACGTTTTTCCGAAAAGGTAGGGTTAGGGTTAGGGTTTATGGTTGGGGTATCGAAACGATTGCTAAAATCTTGACGAAAAATTTGGGGAAAAAAACAAATTTGACAATGCATATTTTGGAAAAGCTGCGAAAGGACTGGACTGGTCCTTTTGAATCATCCCTTTTTTGCCGAAACTCTAGAATACTGGCAAAGCATTTTGGTAGTTGTAGTCACCCAACGCCATCTCACGTCATCGTGCAAATGGTCCATTGAATTTAGGGACTGGTCGTAAATTACCATGGGTGCATGTTTAAAATGAAAAATAATGTGAACCTCTGGGACGATGAGCATGAATAAAGTCTGACCCTCATCTTGGCCATGGCCAAAAATATCATGAACCACCTCCCCCCCCCCCCCCTGCACAAAATACCTCCTCCCAAAATAAACTTTCAACTAAAACATATCTGAGCAACATTGACTCACAGTCATTGTTACTTTAATTTATAATACTAGTATAATCTTTCTCAAATATCTTAATTGCATATGCTGGTAGAATCTAGTCCATTTTGCTGTTGTCTGTTCAGTTCTAGATGTACAGATGACATCACAAAGTCAAGTGGGTCACTGATGTTCTTACCACATTGTGACGTCCTCTGTACATCTATTACAGATAACAAAAAGATTGAATCGATTTGTTTTATACAATAAAAAATAGAAAAATTATGTATTAACAGACTTACTAAATTGATCTAAATTTTCCCGGCGAATTTCCGGGGCATTGAAAAAAATAAATCACTTCATCTGACGTGATCCATGATCTAGATACAAATCAAGCAACGTCATTGGCTAGTGATGTTGCAGTGAGATCCGTGATTGGTTTAAAGAAATCAGACCACGTCAGTGACGTAATCTGTGCATATGTCCTTTTATAGATCATGGCTATCGACCTACGTACATTTAAACGCACGTACTATTCAAATTATTTCAATAATGTACTGTAGTCTTGACTTTTCCGAGGGTGTCAACCTCGTACCCAGGGCATTTTATTTTTGGCTCTGAGGGTGTTTCGTCATGAATTATTAATGATTTTTAAAATGAATGTAAAGTGACATTTGACTTCCAGCATAGTCAATCGAGATATGGTCTGGAAACTCGGCAAACTTCAAAGCGCCTATAATGAGTTGTGATTTTATGTTGAACCGTACCTTACACCGTGCACATCCTTTGTTTTAGGTTTATTAATATTTAAATAGCACGGTTGAGTGATTTAACTGAAACGTTGCTATTGGATAATTCGTTCATTATACTAAAATACAATGTGTTCAGTGACCGTGCACCGTGCACAAAAATGCATAAAGGCGAACAAAAAGATAGACCAAAGACTTTAGCTGAGTTTCCAGACCATATCTCGATTTACTATGCTTCCAGATAGCATGTCTCGTTTTATGTATTCCATAGACTTTTGAGTGCTCTCCAACTTCCCAAGTGCATCCATAACTCAATGAAGCACGCCAAACCATGAACCATTTCTTTTATAACAGAGAACCAGACACAAAACAACGGAAAACAATATTTATTTCGCTGATTAAAAATGAGTTTCTCACTACATTCGAAATTGCCGTCGAGTTATGGAGAACGCACGGTAACCAATCAGAAACGCCGTTGTATTACATCTATGTTATAAATCCACCTCACCTTGAAGTTTTCGTTTCCCAAACATTCTTCACGATATGGATAGTAGTTTAATCTAATGAAAATATACCCACTTCGAACTGAAAAATTGTAATACGTGTCAGAAATTCGCATTAAATTGTTGTAATTTCCAGACAATTGAGGAGTGGAAACTATAGACGAAAATCAACATTTAATTTGACAAGTATATTTGTAAAATGATGACATCGATAAATTTATTTCTTTTGTCTACTTAACCTAACTCAAACAACGTTATCTCAAAAAACCCTCCGCTTGAGTTATTATAACTTAAAATAACTCCTGTAAAATAACTCCCCTGAAGGAGTCAATCTGATCCAGTGAACTCGATGTAAGTTAAAATCTGATACCTGGAATGCTAACGTCCAGTCATTCGTGGGGCAAAAAATGAGGAAAAGTCCTAGGCTCCTGCGCGGTTTGCAGGTAGGTTTCATTCTCCCACAAAATGTTTTTTTTTACACGGCCTCCAGTCTTGAGCGAACCGCGAATGCTCAAAAAGGTTTGAAAAATTATTTATTGAAGCATTTTATCACGCTTTGCTAAACGTACATTTTAAATTTTAAATGGTTGTGCTATGCTGCCAAACTAATTATGCATTTGTTGCTATAGTAAGGGTCATTGTCTTTAGAAAACGTGCACGAAGTTTGTCAGTCAAGAAATTAGATCAAACTTTTCGTTATAATATAAACCATATATTAGAATTTCGTTACTCCGAAGAGGATACAAAAAATCAACACAAACTTAGTATAGAATATGCCGTTAGTACCAGTTTCATATGTCGTTTTGTTTAAAAAGCATTCCGCATTCGTACCGAAAACAACAACTAGCCATGAGTAAACGTGAAAAATAAACAATCTAGTTGTCAGATATTTCTTAAAATATCATTAGTTACAAAAGACCGCTTAACACATTCGAACAAAAAATTAAAGGAGCAGATATAAGAAAATGACATTAGATGTATATTATGAAATATCAAGTATCAATACGTCTTCAAACTCGTACAAGAATAGCTTTCTCACTCTTGTTCTCACCTTTTCAGCTGGCTGTTTTCATCCTAGCCAGCAAAAGGACGTCTGTTTTCTCAGCCTATTTTCATCCCTACTTTAATTTACTGTATAGTTTTGGACTGCCATACAGTAAATAAAACAACAACATCACTGCACAACAATGAGAAACCATTAAATGCACGTTTAGTCTGATAAATAATTTTTTCAAACCTTCTTTCGAGCCTTCGCAGTTCGCTCAAGACGGGCGGCCGTGTAAAAAAACATTTTGTGGGAGACTGAATCCTACCTGCAAATCGCGCAGGGGCCTGGAATTTTTGCTTCACTTTTGGTTTACGCGTTAGCGTTCCAGGTATCAGATTTTAACTTACATCGAGTTCACTGATCTAATCCTCTTGGGTGAGTTAAAATTACTCCTAGAAAATAACAACCCCTCCGCTGGAGTTATTATAACGCCATAAATGGAGTTCAAATAACTCCTGTAAAATAATCCCCCCCCCCCTCTGAAGGAGTTAATCTAATCCTCTCACCCGAGTTAAAACTACTCCTTGAAAATAACAGTGTATGCCTATACATGTAGGTCAAACGTCGCTCTTCTCATGCACCGAAACTAATGATATGCTGATAATTTGCATTCGGTTCGGCGCATGAGGAGAGCGACGTTTGACCTTATAAGGCCTAAGATTTCCTGTTCAATATATAGGTTTGGGGGATACCAACTACACAAATTTTTGCAATTGTTCAAAGATGCTTAATTCGCGCCTGAAAGAGCTCGGAGCAACTCATTTTTACTCGCCAGGATTTGCTGATGATGCAGTTGGGTGAGTATTGTTGGAGTTTGCTTAGAGACATTGCTTTTTGATAAGCCCCGAAACGTTGAAGATGTAATAAAGTTTATTTTTTGATATAAAAACTTCAAAACTTTATTCAAAAATCATTAATAATTCATGAGGAAAACACAAATGAAAATCATGACCGTGACGTGTCTCTATATATGTGATAGAGACACGCTCGCTATTTTCGATAAACTTTTTCTTCGATTTTGCGGCTCAGACAACTTCAATTTTCAAAATTGATTTCTATATGAGCTTATTATATGGATAGTTTTTTAAGCCATTTAAAACATTCGCAGTACGTGTTTTATCAGATCTGATGATGAAGAACTTTATTTAACCACGCTAACCCCGTCAACTGAAGCTGATTTCCACAGGGGGCGTGTAAAACACTCGGCTATCGCCTGCTGCTCTTGTGTTTAATTTCAAGTAGCTTTCTTTGGGAGTTCGACTATATAAGGGAGCAGTACCGTCGAGAGGGGGGGGGGGGGGGGTAGGGGGGGGCCCGGGAAAAATGTAGTCTATGATATATCATATATTATAATAATTATCAAAAACTTACCGCTGTGGCCCAGCAAAACCTTGGTACGTTAATCATTGCCGGGAAACTTTCTGGACCTGGCTTACAGGATTAGTATTAGTAATAATAATATAATATTTTGTCAAAACTAACGGAGTTACGGGCCCCAGTCCCAGCCTAGCAAAATCAGTGCTCGGGGGCATAAAATTTGCGTCAACGGAAATATTTTGTAGCTGTTTCATGTCTACAGGCTAAAACATACAGACCCTGCTGCTTTCAGCTGCTGGACAGAGTAACTAGTAGACAAGTCAAGGTAAAACGTAGGGCCCCAGTGATAAGCTAACTTTTAGTGGGACACAACCCACTGGATTAGCGTTAAGCTTCTCAAAGGTTCAAATTTCAAGCTGCATTCACGCGTGACGGGTAGTATTGTACAAACTGTAATCTGTTTCTTTTTAATGTTTGATTTTTATGTTTTTGACTGTTGTTAAGAAGGCAAGCAAAGATTTTTTGCTGAACCAAGCCACCGAAGTATTAACTGCAATACCTGAAGAAAGTAGTATTAGAAATTACAGAGATTCAGAGACTATATTATCTGCTTTTTGTACTTTTAGTACTTCGCTTATAGTACGTAACGTACTAACGTATTATAAGTGAGTAAATTACCAAATATAATGTGAATGCGATGGTTTGTGTTTTGTTTATTCACTTCAAGATAACGCTATTGAAACTAAAAATATCGGAGGGGGCCCACACGCAAATTATGACCCTGGGCTCGTTTTGACTCTCGACGGCCCTGTTAAGGGAGTAGAGTGTTGCGTAGGTAGTGTTGTGGATAGAGCAAAAGTGAAAAGGTGGTAAACTGCCGAGATTTTTAGCAACAAAATACTAACGTTTAGAGCGGAGCCCTTCATCTGAGTAAACTTCCAAGAAAAACATCACTAAACTCCAAAGCGTTCAAGCGAGAATTGTTACCGGCACGAGGAAATATGACCATATAACGCCAGCTTTGCAGCAACTCAACTGGCTACCGGTTAGGTACATGCTGCGTTTTAGGGACGCAGGTATGACTTTTAAATGTTTGAAGGATTTAGCTCCATCATACCTTACCAATAGATTTACTTCAAGATCACAAACACATAATCGTGATACTAGATATAAGGATGAGTTAGACGTTCCGCTCTACAGAACTGCTGTGGGCCAGCGTGCGCTTTCGTTCAGGGCAACTAAATTATGGAACAATCTACCGGACAGCGTCAAGGACACGGCTAGTATTAAAAATTTTAAAAGTACTGTAAAAAAACATTCTCGTTGAAGAATACTGGAGCACATAAGAATGTAATTTTTTAATATTTTATATTTTAGCTTTTTAATAATTTTACATTTTTATTCATATTCAAAACTTCTTTTAGACTTTATTTCTGTAATTAATTACTGAGAAGCCATATTTGGAGAAATTAATAAATATATTATATTATATTATATTATTATTAAAATTAAATAAAAAAGACCCTAATTACCGACCAAAATCGAGCGTTACCAAAATTTGCACGGTTCTGCTTATTCACTAACCTGCGAATATACACTGTGGTCTAGAATTTTAGATGATGAAAAATATCTGAACAGCAAAATCTGAAGAAAAACACAGCATTTAATACCGAGCTAAAAACGAACTAAAGGGCTGTTTACATGGAAGGCGGGACGGGACGTTAAGTTGAATCGCATCGCTACTATATTTTCCCTTTATTTATCTCATTTCGTTTGTATGGAGAATGTGTTTGCCGGGACGTTTTTGTCGCATCCCGCCTAACCGGGATCCCGCTTTCCTCAATCGGGATCGGTTTCCTCGACCGGGATCGCGGCTTGGGAGGGACAATTTTCGCCATATATATAAATGCTCTATCCCGCCCATACCGTTTCCAGTATTTATTTTAAGCTGCTTATTCGATACAAATGAGTGATAACGGCTAGTAGGAGGACAGCAGCTCTTTATAATACGTCAAATTCTATTTATTTCTCTGTTATGCTGTGGTTTTTACATCTTTCTAGCTGTGTTGTGAAACGTCCCGGTCGCATTGTCCCGCCTGAAAACATTCTCATATAAACCCGGGATGAAAAACGTCCCTTCCCGCTTACTTATCCCATCCCGGCTCCCGTGTAAATAGCCCCTAAAAGTCACATATTAAGTTGCTTATTATTATATAAATAATAAATCGTTATACCATACTGCATTACTGCTAGAACTATTACGGTACTTCAAGGATTGGAATCGTTTACTGCATTTGCTCCAGTGTTAACACCTCGAACATCTTTCTTTGGTGGAAACTTATATAGTACATTATTTTGTTTTCTAGTCTTGAAATTGTGGTAGAGCCATGGATTGAAGGTCTATGGCCAGCTTTGAAGAAGGCGCTTAATTCAAATGGTGGAACTGTAAGTAGTAATTATTGTACAATATGAGTGGTTGAATTATGGCCATTTACAACGTAAGCCGATATATATATATATATGCGACTTATCGAATTTACTCAGACAATTCTATAAATCGTTCAGGTTAACTGATATAAGCTGTTTAAATGCCTATGAAGCTAAAATGAAGTAATGGTCATATTTGTAAAAACTCTTAAAGTAAGAATTAATTACCGAGAACCGAGGCATTAAGCCGCATACTTCCCAAGGCGCGTATAGTTCAAGTTTCACAAGGTTTTGTCATTGACCCCGTTTACACGATGCCGGTACAATTTGAAAACGGAACAAAATCATGCCGTTTAGGCCTTGCGTTTGTTTACACGATACCGGCACAAAAATGACATGAAAACGGCACAAAATGAAGACTGGTTCCTTGACGGCATGAAATGAAAACGGAACACTAACCGGTACCGTGTAAACGCCCGCGTGCCGTAACAGTTTGATCACGGTAATCACGATATATACGACCACAGTATTCGGGTCAGCAGTATTCACAAAGTCTTCTCAATTCTCATTGGAAGAGAATAGTCACATGCAAGTCCGTCATTATGTTATACCGGTACCGTGTAAACGCAATACTTTTTGGCCTGTATTTACACACCGGCATGATTTTGTTCCGTTTTCAAATTGTGTGCTGTGGGCTTTATACAGATAAAGACCGTGCATATATAATGAACAATTCAATTCAATTCAATTCAATTCAGTTTGTATGGGAGATAACGACTTATGAATAGGGCAGTGAGACGCCAAAATTGTCTATACCAATAGCGTATCGTCGAGCTGCTATTTATAGCACAAAATGCGGACAAACAAATCAAAATTGACTTTTAAATTATTGTAAATGAGCAATTATCTATTGTTTGGACTGCAAGAATGATGGGTAAAAGCGGACAAACTTAAATAGTGACGTCTCACGACGGAGCGCTCTTCCATCTTGTTCCGAAGATACAGTCGTTGGTACCTAAGCGCAGGCTTTCTGGCGATCCTACTTTTCCTACTTTTTCCTAGTTTTTCTGCACTCTCCTACTTTTCCTACTTTTTATGCAAAATTGCTCGGTTTTCCTACTTTTTCCTACTTTTTCACTTAAAATCCTAGTTTTTTTTTTGAAAACTGTTTCGTGGAATCATTATGTTTTGACTTGATACTGAGAACTCAGAAGTAAAACTCGGTTGGCTGTAGGGGAAGAGGAGGCTACTTTTGTATATTTCATTTTAGTAAAAATGAGGTTAAATTGTATTTTTGTGGTATTGTCATTCGAAATTAATCACAAAAAATTCCTACTTTTGTCCTACTTTTTTGTACGTTTTCCCACTTTCTTCCTACTTTTTCGAAAATTTTAGTCCTACTTTTGTCCTACTTTTTTACCAACACCTGCCAGAAAGCCTGTAAGCGTGTACACCGCCCGCCAAAACATGTTTTATGTCAACGTCAAAGTTAAATGTTTACCTTGCAAACGTATTAGGTTTTCATTCGATACATTCGAACCAATGCATTATTGTCACATGAATGTGCCCTTAGCCAATCACGTCTCGCCAATCCCACGGTGTTGATTTCTAAACGGTTAACTTTGGCTTAAATTTAGAACATGTTTTGACGGGCGGTGTACACGCTTATGTGCCAACGACTGTATTTTGGTTTTAAAAAATGCAATTACGATACCTTATGACGTCATCTACTCCACTAATTCCGTAAAAGAGGAATATCTACGGAAATAATAGATTGCGCTGAAACTTTGAAGCTATCCTAATACGAATGGTACATTGCAATGTGCACAGTCATTGCTTGATATATTCCTCATTTGTTCCTCAAGTTTGTTGGATCTTTGTGGAGTAGATGAAGTAATAAGGTATCTCATTTGCATTTTACAAAAACCTGAATATCTCTGGAACATGATGAGATGATTTACACCTTCTCATATGGAAAGTACTGTACTGTCTTCTAGATGAAATAAAAATTGGATTGACGTTTTTCCATCTTACTGTTCCTTTAAAATAATTTCCATATCTCACTACGTTCTCGAGATATTGAGATTTGTTTGATATTCAAATTTAACCCCGTGACGTCACACGTGCGTAACTTTGTCCTTTATCCTTTATATTCAAATTTGACCCCGTGACGTCACACGTGCATAATGATTTATTGAAAAATGTGATGTATCTTAATTTGTAATAAGCCAGTTCGTAATTTCGCCTGCGCATCGAAATGACGCATCAAATAAAACTTATTTCAATTCATAACATTAGCCTGGTGAATTCAGTATAACGAATTTGCAAGTGCAAACGAAAATGCAAATGAGTTATGCGGTCTTAACGTGATGTTATGGATTGAAAAAAGTTTTATCCAACGCAGAACGCGTCGTTTTAATTTGATGCGCAGTCGACATTACGGACTGGCGTATTATGAAACTAAATCACTTGAAATTTATCTTGTACATGCGTGTGTCTCCCACAACACTAACCATACAATGTTTCAAGAGATTTCGTTCGATAATTGCAAACATACACATAACATGATTCTTCAATAAGTCTTTATGCACGTGTGACCTCAAGGCGTTACATTTCCATATCAAACAAATTTTAATATCTCAAGAACCAAGTGAGATATAAAAAAATTTGTAAACGCCCGACTACTTTCAAATAATTATCAATTACCAAACTCGTCTATCGCAAAATTAAATATCATGATTTGTCAATGGCGAGCTACCAGTTATTTGCTGGATGCCGAAGGCAGACTGTGACAGAAGGCGACACTGTGCCTTTAAATTTGTCATGCACGACACAGCGACACAGTCACTGTTTTATTGATTCTTCTGAATTTTTGTCATGAATTATTAATGAGTTTGAGAAGTGCATTTACACGCACATATTTGACTTTTTTTTGGGGGGGGGATGATTTCAGAAAAAAAAATCCTGCAAGGTGGTTTGGGACGGGGAAAAAAGCATGCATTGAATCACAAAGAGAAAAAAATATCCTACATCAAGTTTGAGCAAGAAAAAACTTGCATCACTTTTCAAAAACAAAGTTGAACGTTAATAGTTTATTATTTTAAAAAGTAAACATGTAGGATGGTCTCAATACATTCATCTCTTAAACGATAAACTGTATTATAATAACTGTTATTTTGTTTAAATTTTTCTATTAAATTTATCTTATATTTTTTTAGTAGTTACAGTAAGTTTGTTTTGGCTCAATGCAGTTGTTCAGCAGGGCCATATCGAGGGGGTTTGAGACGCCGGTACACAGGTTTGGGTGCCCAAACCGAGGTTCCCAAAAATATAAACTATGTACTACAATCTGAGGATTTTTTTTCAAAAACCCTACAATAATTTATAAATAAATTTCAAACTTTTCCTGGGGGGGCATGCGCCCGGAAAGCCCTAGAGGGTTCTCGCGCCTTCAGTGCTCGAATATCGTCACTGACCGGTGTGCCCAAATAATCTCTGGATATGGCACTGTTCAGAACTACTTTCCTTTACAATTAATATATAAAACGATGTCTGAAACGAATTAAATGCGTCCAGATGAGATGATTTATCCATGTGCCCCACACAAATAAAACATCTATAACTAATGTCTGATACATGCGTCGCTTTTCAGACGCATGGAATTTTCCAGTAAATGCATAAAAACTATTCCAATGTATAATTTCGAGCTTCTGTGAAAATATACTATCATCGTATAAAATTACGACACACATAATACTTTCGTCTGCCAGACTTGCATATTTAAATGCAACGTATAAACAGGGCCTATTTAATAATAAAAGCTCTGAAGAATTGCTTATTTCCGTGGTGGATAAAAGCTAAACTAAAACTGCTCAAAAAAAAAGATCTTGCCGAAGCTAAAATGGTGGAGAAAAATTTCACACATAGTTCCGTCCTGGGAAAAAAATATTCCGTTCAGCAATATGGGTACCGAAAAAAAATTCATGCCCAAACAAGATCCCCTCCCCCCCCCCCCCCAAAAAGTCAAATGGTCGGCCCCTAATTATAATTCTTATGAGTTATTGCATGTCATAATGAAGGGGAAAATTATTATAACTACTTCTGGGCGGCACCCGACTCTCAAGTCTTATTTCTTTTACTCTGATCAACGCCAGATGATTTCTGTCGTCACATGGGAAATCCACCCAAAGAAAAGGGTCAACCCGATCATGTTTCTAGAAATAGCGAAATATGTTTTGTAGGATTAATTTATATATTTTTATTTAGTTTTATCAAACATTTTTATATTTGAAATAATTCTTGAAAGCCATAAAATACAAGTTTTGAAAATTTTATTATTTATCAGTGGTGTATTAAAGGAGCAGTGTCACCATATGCGCATCTTTTTCGCGCACATAGAAATAACTTCGGGAAATGTCGGAAATAGCTCTAAATCGGAAAAGAAACCAGAGAAACGAATCGAATGATATTTACTTTCTACGGTATTCCAATGAAAGCAGATTGGCTGCGAAGTCGCCATCGCTACATGAACCATATCCAGCCACGATTTTAGCATTTTTTCATCAGTGATATGTAAATACGTTTGTGCTGACTATTCCAGGCTTTCTTTGAACTATTTGAACCATCGTATTTTCTCTTTCGGCCTGAATTATCGCGTCTTCTACCATGCGCCCTGCCAAGTCAGAGTTGGAAAAAAGCTGCGGGTATGTGGGTACCACCCGGAGGAAGGTTTACTTTAGTGAGGAAGGTTTAAAGTGAAAACACGTGAAACAACGCATTCGGTAATCTGAGAAAGTTACAATTGATCAAGCAAGGTGTCGAGAAGAAATGCGATTTGCAGCAAAACATTGGCTAACCAACAATTATGCAGCACTGGCAGTGGCAGCAGTTACATGTGTGAGACATGTACGCTGATGTCTGCTGTGATGTCTGTATCTTCGCAGCAGTCGGGGGTAGTTGGCAGGCTATCAGTCAGCAGCGGTCAGTTATTAGTAGCTATTCTAGTATGCCAAAGCTTACCTAGGAAAACCTAGAAAACCAAGGTACTACAAAAGTCACGCAGTATTTATGAACGTTGCAAAACACAAAATTCCCGCTATATATTTTGAGGAAGGTTATCTAAACTTAAAAATGCCAAGTGCGCCGCCTCTTGGATCAACAAACTTGAAAACCTACTGGCTGTAGTTTTTCAAGTCGGCGCGTGATTATTGCGTGTATGGGCTTTGCGAGTGACACTGCTCCTTTAAATGTTTAGTAAAACTATGTCGATACGGTTTCTGATTTTTTAGGAAGGAAATGATACACCTGACCAAAACGCTTTAAAAGACGATGGAAAATGTAATCCAGTTATGTCTACAACTAATGGTAATACAACGTCGACGAGGGAAGCCTGTCGGTGGTACGGCATTACCCGAACAATTAAATGACGAAACCGTTCAAGAAAGTACACTTCTTACCAGCACTAGCCTGGATAATTCTAATATATCTCAAGAAACCGTAGAAGGCTCTTCCCCTGATAGAAAAACATCATCACTCAGAATGTCGATACCACCGTTATCTGATTGTGGTATGTGTTTGTATTGCCTTGTTGATTGTTTTGGGGGTTTTTTCTTTCTTTGTGCTTGTATTTACCTTTTTACCGTTTTTGTCTTTGTCTTTGTATTTCTTTTCCTGTTGTTTCTGTTTTACCCTGCGAGCAGAGTCTTCTTTTCTTTATTTCTTCGCTGAGAGAGAGGAAGAAAAGTGGATTCTGCTGTATTCGTGTTTGGCTTCGTCCAAGATTTAGGACGAAGTAACCCGTTTTAAGACCCGTTTAACCGGTTCTCGTTTTGTTTTCTGCTCTGATTGGGACTGGGTTCGAGATTGTAACCAAGCAATTGACATGCATGCGCAATGGAAACCAGTCACGAATACAGCAGAGGCTACTTTTCTTCCTCTCTCTCCGCGAAGAAATAAGGAAAAGAAGGCTCTGCTCGCAGGGTATTTCTGTTTCTATTGGTACCGTGCTTTTCTTCTCGTGCTTGCTTTTGTTCCTTTTAATCTTTGTACGTATATATCATTCTAGCTATCTATCGTCTCGGTCTAACCTTGATATTTCTCTCTCTTTTTAAATTTTCTTACCTTTATTAACTATTTATATATTTGTCATATTTAATAACCATATTCTATATTAATCTGATGGGAAGTTGACTCGACCACTTTAGTTACTTCAACTTCCCAGCACCTTTTTTTTTTGTATATACTTACGTATACTTACTAACTCAGAGTGCAAATTAAACTTCATTCATGATCGTTAGTTCCTGTCACTTTCCTTCTGTCTCTACTAATTCTTTTTCCTTTTTTCTGTCCCTGTTCTTGACCCTGATTCTATCATTCTTCATGTCTCTGCACTTGTACGTGCTCTTGTTTATTTGCAGTACTTTCTCCTGTGTCTGTATATTCTTCTTGTTTTGTGATTGTTTTTTTTTTGTTATTATTGTGTGCTGTGCTGTTGTTGTTGTTGTTGTTGTTGTTGTTGTCGTTGTTATTGCTGTTGCTGCTGCTGCTGTTGTTGTTGTTGTTGCTGTTCTGTTTATGTTGTTGTTGCTGCCGTCGCTGCTGTTGCTACTACTGTTGCTGGTGTTGCTGGTGTTGCTGGTGTTCCTGTTGCTGTTGCTGCTGGTGTTGCTGCTGTTACTGTTGTTGCTGTTGCTGTTGTTATTGCTGCTGCTGTTGCTGTTCCTGTTGTTGCAGGTGGTGTTCTTTCTGTTTGTTGTTGCTTGTTGCTTATTGCTCATGTTGCCATTTTTGCCGATGCTACTACTGTTGCTACTGATGTTACTGCTGTTATTGTTGTTGTTGTTATTACTGTTGCTCTTGTTAATGCTGTTGCTGTCCTTGCTGTGGCTGTGGCTGCTGCTCATGTTATCGTTGCTCTAATGAGAATTTTTAAACATACGTTGGCCGACATTACAATTAATAATTCGGTAATTATTGACATAATGTTTTCGCGTTATTTTAGATTTAAGCGTACCAATTCTACCAGCGCCATACCTATCCATGACGTTTACTGGTGAGATACAATTGGTAAGTGGTCCACCTATAACTACGAACATTGCGGAAATTGAGGTACTTTACTACAAGACCTGCCTCAAACGTCGCTCTCGTTCGCTTTTGTCGATTTTCTTTAAATGTATCTCTCCAAAAGGTTTTGCATGAGCCTAAATTTACAATAATGAAAAAGCTGATGTCGAACTGAGGGAGACCGCTGAGCGCTCACTCGATAAAACCGATGTCCACACAGTGGCACAACTACCTGCCTCCTCCGCAGGCCCTCATTGCATCATGGGCAGGTCACACACGTTTTTCTGGAGGGCCTGCAAGATCCTGTAAAAAATTTGGCAAAAAACTTGGCACGGAATAAGTTTGCATAATTATGGCTATATCCGAAGATTTTGAAGGACATTGAAGACTTATGACATACGGAATCCTAGCTTTAAAATGAAGGAATTGTTGAAAAAAGAAATTACGGTTGAACTTTCGGCCGGAATAGTCAACGAAAATGCACTTTAGTCTACGCGTAGGCCGGAGACTCTTCGGTTTTAACTTTTTCGGTTTCCACAACAACTGAAACTTGAATTAGTTTTACGCTACACTATAGCGTACAATTTAACAAAATTAGTATTAATCTCATTAACTCTTGGTCAACTGGCCGTCTTCGATAGCTAAGTAAAACAAAAAACAATAAGAAAAACCTGTATTTTCCTGACCACCAAATTTGCTTTTGTTCGTCAGATATCAATTCATTTTTGTTGCTAAAAATACTATGAGCAGAAGGTCGGTAATTCTAAAACATACTGGTTTGTTCATTGTATATGTAAGAAAGTTTAGACCAAATTGCCTGGTGGGTCACAGAGTTAAAAGAACTCGGACGTTCGTTTGTCGGACAGCGACCGGAAACCATTTTGTTTACAGAATCTTACAGGCCCTCTCCCAACTGTGACCTGTCCATGATGCAATGAGGGCCTGCGGAGGAGGCAGGCGCAATTATAAGGCTGTGCAATGGTCAAAATCGTTGCGAGACAAGTTGCAACAATCGTTGCACAAAGTAGAATCACGTTCTACTTTCTGCAACGATTGCAGCGGCAATTTTTTTCAGTGTTGCACCATGTAACACCCCTTCAGCAACTTGTCTCGCAATATTTTGTTATGATTTGGTACTCAATCGAGTCTCTCCCCAGTCTACCCGCTTTTATCGAAATCCAAATCATTGGAAAATTGCATAAACGCATTGCAGCGTGTAACACCCCCTGTCTTGCAACTGTAATGCTGCATGAGTCATCATTGCGGGACAAGTTGCATGAAAAATTGCACCGTGTAACAAGGCCTTTAGCATAAAATGAGGACATTAGCGCAATCAAGCATTTTTTCTACATGGAGAATCTTGTGGTCATATTTGTCGAAATTGAAATGGTTGGTTCTTAATCTATGATCAATCTTTCCACAAACTTTCGGCAACATTTAAGTTTTGCTTTAAGTACTCCCCGCCCCCTTCAATGTTGCTTACTATTTGGGCTCTCTTAACGTTTACTGGGTCTATTACTCCCAACATGGGAGGGAGGGGGGAGGATAGTCTTTATTACGAAGGAATTGTAAAATATATTAGATAATTATCACAAATACGAAGTGTCCCGGTATTTTGTCACTGATTGTACGTTATAAGGAGCTGTTCATATGAGGCGGGCTGACCCGGCTGATTTTATGTCACGAAAAATCTTTCTTTGACTACAAAAAGGAATTATAATACTCCGTGTGCTATACCTACAGAAAAACAAACCCAATTTTGCTTCGTTATGTGCTTTTGGATTTCTCAAATAATCGTCATAAGATTTTCATGACATAAAATCAGCCCGGTAATTGGACTAGCCCGCCTCATATGAGCGGCCCCTAAGTCTCCAACATCAATTGACAGCAAAGTCGAACTGTGATATTAAGGCAATACCGGGAATATGACGACACAAACATCATAGGTACCGACGCCGATTTGGACTTTTTATTCTGTAGCTTGGATAACTGCTTCGCAGTCGTTTGAGTATATATGTTGGACCATTTCCATATTGGTGGCTACGACCTTGCCTGGAAAGGGCCCCCGAAGTAATCTATTTCACCGGACCCTATTGGTGGTTTGCAATCAATCCCTTGAGATTTGGAAGACAAAGAAACGGCGGCCATGTTGGAGGAAAACATACTCCAAATGCAATAGCTGCTAATGAGATTATTTTGTTAAAGTTCATCCAACATCGGGCAACATGGCTGCCACGACGTCAAGACGAGTCGTTAAATGCAGTATTTGCTCCTGGCTTTGATTGGCTCCTCGAACAATGCAATTAGACGCGCGCCCATGGTAAACTGGTTCTGCGTTGGTGAACACTGAATTTTGTGTGTCTTCATCTTTCTTGTTATTATTGACTGTCGGACTGACAGATTACATAATATACAAAGACAGATTACATAATATATAATTAATGTATAGAATTAGGTTTTTGCCACCTAGCTGAATACTAAAAGCTAATTTATTCAGTGTACAGTATTGTAAGCCACGACCTTGGGCCCCCGAGGAACAAAACATGATGTCACTGATTATATTTTTTCTTATTTTATCGTTATCTTATAGGACACATCGTCACATCCTTGGCAAGGTGGATCTGAATTCCCGGGCACTTGTTCGCCTGTTACTCGAACGAGGATTGTGTCAGCCACTCAAATGACCAGAGGGGATGCTGTTAAGACAGCCTTAGCCATCACCTTTGACACAGGGGTACGTTATGATGTCACGTACATTAAGCCTGGTTTCCATATAATCGTCCCAATCGTCGTGATCGCCCCGGTTGCCCAAATCTCTCCAATCAGACTAGAGATATTTCGAATCGCCCAATCTGATTGGATGGATTCAGGCGATCGGGACGATTGGGGCGGTCGAGACGATCTTATGGAAACGCTAAAAATACTATGGGCCGAAGGTCGGTAATTCTAAAACATATTGGTTTCTTTATTGTCATCTGTAAGAAAGTTTAGACCGAATTTCCTGGTGGGTCACACAGTTAAAAGAACTCGGACGTAGGTTTGTCGGACAGCGGCCGGAAACCATTTTGTTTATAGGCTCTTGCAGGCCCTCTCGAACTGTGACCGATCCATGATGCAACGTGGGCCTGCGGAGGTGGCAGCCTGTGGAACAGCATGCAGAAAGAACTGGAAGAGTATCTGAAGTTGCCCCTGGAATAGTTACCCGCTGGTGTCGATCTGACAAATAATTTTCAAACCATAATAACAAGTTTCCTGCAATTCCAAATCCATTGATTCTTTTTAATAGTAACGAATTATTAACTTTATCAAAAGCTTTCGCATAATCAAGGTAGACACTATCAGTCTGTTCTGCACGGTCCAGACATTTTCCGTTGTCATGTAGCACTTGCAGCCTATCGGTAGTACATGATTTCCCTTTGAAGAAACCTTGTTGAAACTTGTGTAGTTGCTCACTGATGTGATTTACCGGTTGGATTCCTGACAAACATTTTCTGACCGAACGTCTATACCAAACCTCTGTTACAGTTACATTAAACTAACTCTACAGCTATGTTTCCCGTAAGTTCTATATAGTTAAACCCTTAGGACAAAATTGTCCTAAAATTGCACGAAATCCCACAATAACAGTTTTATATTATATATAAAAAAACAGTTATCCCATGACACACCCAAAATTCATTGTTCCAAGAGACGCAACTAAACGACGTCAAGTGGGCAGGTCTTTGAAGAGAGGGAAATTGTGGGGTAAAAATGCTCATTAGTATGCGATAACTAGTTATCCCACTCGGATAACTACTTATCACGCTATGCATACAAATGAGATTAACAGCATGCTAATTTAAACAGCAAATGGCTTTCATTCACAATGAACATTCACTGAAACAAAGTATTTTATCGTTTATCAGAAATGTGTTTTAACCTTGATTTCAAACAGCTATTGTCTTCTCGTGTAATTTTGGGTGTGTCATGGGATAAGATGTACTATTTATAAACCGCGCAGGAGGGCTTTATC
Organism: Paragorgia papillata; assembly: GCA_035771165.1. Taxonomy (NCBI): domain Eukaryota; kingdom Metazoa; phylum Cnidaria; class Anthozoa; order Scleralcyonacea; family Coralliidae; genus Paragorgia; species Paragorgia papillata. The sequence goes on from JAWNZC010000406.1 coordinate 3,916,728, forward strand.
GGATATAAAACACGAGGCGATAGCCGAGTGTTTTAGAACCGATAAAGCCCGTACTGCAAGGTTTTTAAATGACTTCTAAAAAGAATCACTTCATACGTTCATTGGCGTAGTAATTTTGAAAATTAAGCTTATCTCGGCCGTTAAAAACCAGCGAGAAACTTAGAGCGAGTCTATATCACATATATAGATCCGATACGCTCATGATTTTTCTTTGTGTTTTCCTCATGAATTATTAATGAATTTTAGAAGGTTAATTAATGGTCACTCGTGTGATATAGGATTTAACATCGTTCGTGAAACTTAATTAACCTATATATATATATACCTAAATCCTGCACAAAAGTATGGATGGTCAAAATTAAAGCGAGATTGAAAGGAATTGCAAATGTAACATCTTGATTTCTGTTGGCCCGGCAGCAATAATTAAGTGACTCATACTTTGTAATCGAATTAATAGGCGAATTTCAGGGTATTGCGCACGCATCATTTTGCAAAGGAATTGGCGGGCGGCTCTTGGTGGGCTCCTCACAAAGTAAGCAATGGCAAACAGATGCTAGCGAGCCAACAACAGCAGAATAACAGTGTTAAACATCCAGAAACTGTACCTATACTTTCTTTATTTTAAACAGCATGTTTACTTTGAGTGGAGTTTGCCAGTTTTTTTGAAGATTGATGCGCGCGCAACACCCTGAAACTCGCCTATTTTGAAGTTCACAGCTCAGAATTTCAACATAAGACATTCAAGGCTAAAAATGGCGTGTCGCCCTACAGGTATGTAATTTGTGGAAAAAGCACGTTTATTGTTTACTTGCTGAATTTTTGGCCTCTCGCACTCAAGCATTTACAAGACTAGTATTACAGTAAGGTTGGATATACTATTATACTGCCGAACTACTTTGATTTCACTGTTTAAATATAGTATTGCTCACGCTGCAATTAGTCCAGCCGGGCGAAAAATCTTGAATTGCGTGCAACTGAAATTGATCTATAATAATTTTATGAGAAATGTTGTTCTTAAAGTGCCTATGAAACAAAAATTAAATTTGTCTTATTTGAAAGAAAACTTAAAATGGTAAAGTAACATATATTGCAGTTTTTCGTTTCCTTGCTTTGTTCTTGAGATATTTTAGTTTGTTTGATATGCAAATTAAACATTTTGACGTCACACTTGCATAATGAGTTATCGAAAAAGTTATATATCTTTGCTATTATCAAATATAATAATCATTTGAAGATCTACATGTTTAGTGTTGTGGCGAACACATCCACATGCTTCATTCAAATTAGTTTGGTTTGATAATAGAAAAGATATCTAACCTTCTCCACGATAGCTCATTATGCACCTACGACGTCAATATGTTTAATTTGCATATCAAACTAACTAAAATATTTCAAGAACAAAGCAAGGAAACGAAAAACTGCAAAAACTGTTACTTTATAGTTTTAAGTGACAATTCTTTCAAAGAAGACAAACTTAATTTTCGTTTCATAGGCACTTCAACTGTGAATCATGCATGAAGCCTTTCTATAATGCGTGATTTTTTTTAGGATGTTATATTCGATTATAACCCTGGTGATTCATTTGGCATCCTGTGCCCAAACGATGAGAAGGAAGTCAGTGATCTTGTTGCCAGGTATAATGTTATGGGTTGTTTTTTGGGGGTTTTTTGGGGTTTTTTTTAAATTCTAATTTCTATACAAGTCCAAGAGAAAGAAATTATTTAACCACTTCTTCTTCCTTTTTTTACCGATTTCGGTATATAGTTAATATTTATAAGTTTATAAGATGACATCTGCAAGCAAGCAAGCAAGCAAGCAAACAAACAAACAAACAAACAAGAAAGCAAGCAAACAAACAAACAAACAAATAAATAAATAAGCAATCGATTAAACAAACAAACAAACAAACAAACATTCAAAAATGTTCTAACTTCTTGCTCTAAAATTAAGAGATTCAGGTGACAATTCAACGACATTTTCGACTTTTTTTGTGAAAACTGACTTTTATACTGCACCCGTTTCGCGTACTTTTAGAGGAAATTAGAAACATTGTAAATTTTGACGGGTTTTGTTGGCGTGCACGACATACATAAAATGCTCGGGATGTATACTAAGAAGGCTTCTGATTGGTTTAGATAACGTAAGCCAACACTTTCCCCTAACCCTAATCTGTAAGGAGCATTGGAACGAATTGATAATCGACAATGTGATTGATTACTTATAGCCAATCAAAAAACTCGTTCATGTTAGGTAGGTCTTTACTGAGATAAAACCCTCCAACCATTTGCATTTCTAATGAAGGATTTATGAGAGATGAAACCTCATGAATAACCAAGGAAACCGACTCAATCATGAACTAATATAAAATACGCCCTTTCTTTCTTTTAATTTTTTCCACTTTGTAGATTGGGTTATACAGATCAAGAGAACGCGGTATTCACCGTTGAAGCTCAAAAATCGTCAGCCGTCAAAAAACGAGGTGCGAAACACAATCGTTAGTAAGGAAATACCTTCCATAATCACTTGTCAAAATGCTTTCATATCAACCCACAGTTTTCCTACTTAATCCTTTTAATTTATACAATTGTACAGTCCTGTTGTAGCTCACCGAGACTCCGAATGCTTGCCCGAGCTAATTGCCTTATATATTATAGGGCTATTTAAACAGGAGAAAAAAAGTCGCACCTTGATTAAGACGCGTCCTATCTATAAGGGGGTGTATATATGGATGACGGCTGGCCCTTCTAGGAGGGCTGACCCTTCTGGCTAGGAGGGCTGGATTTCACCTCGCGTTTACATGAGCTTCTTTTGGTAGGGCTAGCCCTAGTAAGAGGGCTGGAATTTACCTCGCGTTGGCTTCTTTACTGACTTGTGCAACTTTCCCACGAAGCCAGAAATCATGTTTTCGCAAACACGGTTTGAATTTATAACAAACACATGAACAAACACAACTTGTAAAATAGAAAGTTGACCAAAAAATATTAGTAAAGGCAAACTTTACCGTGTATACTGAGCTTCGATTTGCTAGCCCTCCTAACCTCTTGAGTGCGTTTACACGCGAAATTTCCAGCCCTCCTAGGCGAGATCCCGGGTTGTCAATAGCGAGATCTCGCCTAGGGGGGCTGACCCTCCTCCATATAAACACACCCTAAGTTGCAAAGACACTCGTATAAACGGTTAATTTCTAAATTATGATGACTCTATAAATCAGGGTTTACTTTTTGAGACTTGAGGCTAATATACATATTGACGAGAAAGGAATTAAATGAACTTTCAAAAACTCATTAATAATTCATGAGGAAAACACAAAGGAAATCAGTACCATGTCCGTGGTTTTATACCTGATAAAACTTCTTGACGTCAGAAAGAATACTAATGAACATGCAATTTTATATAAAGAATACTAATGAACATACAATTTTATATAAAGAATACTAATGAACATAGCATCCAATAACGAATCGTTTTTGAAGCCATTCAAAACACTCGCATCACGTGTTTTATCAGATCTAAAACACTTGGGCTGCGCCCTCGTGGTTTTAAATCCGATAAAACACTCCTGCTCGTGTTTTAAATATTACATTAAAGTTTACTTTAGGTCTTTTATACAGTCAGGTTGCTTTTGAAGTATGATCGCATTCTGCGTGATGACGATATCGAAGCACATTATTTGCCATCAGTGGATCTCTCTACAATCGCCAGCTAGCGTTTTACGTAAAATTGACTCATTTATATTGGAAAACAATATTTAAACTTTTCGGATAATTAAGTTGAACTGAAGGTATGCGATTTGTTTGTTGTTCTTTATGAAGAGGGAATATTTTAGGCGCAGTTGAATGTGTGTAGGGCGCGGTAATCTTAGAACTGGACGAAGTTGGAGAATCTGTGCGTGAAAGACCTCATGCGTGTAGTTTACGTAAGTTGTGTTTTCTTTTTTTCAGCCAAGGGTCGGCCTGAGTACATTCCAGATTTGTGCACAATTAAGCAGGCATTGTCGACTTGTTTGGAAATCCGGGCTGTTCCTAGAAAGGTACACTATATATGCTTAAAAACTATTAGACCTTGGTCCGGTATAAATGCACGTATTCGTTTACTGTCCGCCGACAATACAGTTAGTTATACTGCAGCGAAAATCTAATACGAACATTTTTGCGATGCTTCTGTATTCATGTGGAACTATTAGGCTGGACTTCCACTTGGCGAAAAATGTCGCGCGAAGCGACAGTTTCTAATCAGCCAAGACAAAAGCAAAAAGTCGCTTCGCTCGAGAAATATCGCCTAGGTGGAAAACAGCCTTTACTACTTGTCTGTTACTGGCTTTACGAAAAAATATTGCAAGAAGTGCAGAGAAGTAGATTGAAGGTGGTTTCCTACGGTTTCACGAAACATAGAAAAATTCGAGACAGTTTAAACCTCAAACAGTGCTCATGGATATTTCGTAATGGAATGAAAATGAAGTTATGCATAGAATAACGTTCATGACATCAAGTAAATAAAGTATGTCGTCTGTTACTATGACAACACTGAGGGAAGATTTTAGGCGCTTAGGCGACCTTGGTCGTGGGTTCAATTCCTTCAACCCACGACCTTGGTCGTGGGTTCAATTCCTTCAAGGTCGTGGGTTCAATTTGGGTTCCTTCAAAGTCGTCGGTTCAATTCCTGCCGGAAGGCCTGTGTAGTTGCATTTTTCGTAACTGGTCCCGGTCTGGTCTTAAAATGTATATATTCTACACTCGAATTTTCCTTCACCCCAAATCCTGAGAACATGCTATGTAATCGAGTGAAATGCCCAATATTACTTATAATATACCCAATTCTCTCCTGGCATTACCACCTTAATATATATATATACAGAACTCGCGATCAAGCTCTCGGCAACGCCCTCCGTGGCTCAGTGGTCAGAGCATTGCACTAGAATCGCAAGGTCGTGGGTTCAATTCCTGCCGGAAGGCCTGTGTAGTTGCATTTTTCGCAACTGGTCCCGGTCTGGTCTTAAAATGTATATATTCTACACTCGAATTTTCCTTCACCCAAAATCCTGAGAACATGCTATGTAATCGAGTGAAATGCCCAATATTACTTATAATATACCCAGTTCTCTCCTGGCATTACCACCTTAATATATATACAGAACTCGCGATCAAGCTCTCGGCAACGCCCTCCGTGGTTCAGTGGTCAGAGCATTGCACTAGAATCGCAAGGTCGTGGGTTCAATTCCTGCCGGAAGGCCTGTGTAGTTGCATTTTTCGCAACTGGTCCCGGTCTGGTCTTAAAATGGATATATTCTACACTCGAATTTTCCTTCACCCAAAATCCTGAGAACATGCTATGTAATCGAGTGAAATGCCCAATATTACTTATAATATACCCAATTCTCTCCTGGCATTACCACCTTAATATATATACAGAACTCGCGATCAAGCTCTCGGCAACGCCCTCCGTGGTTCAGTGGTCAGAGCATTGCACTAGAATCGCAAGGTCGTGGGTTCAATTCCTGCCGGAAGGCCTGTGTAGTTGCATTTTCGCAACTGGTCCCGGTCTGGTCTTAAAATGGATATATTCTACACTCGAATTTTCCTTCACCCAAAATCCTGAGAACATGCTATGTAATCGAGTGAAATGCCCAATATTACTTATAATATACCCAATTCTCTCCTGGCATTACCACCTTAATATATATACAGAACTCGCGATCAAGCTCTCGGCAACGCCCTCCGTGGTTCAGTGGTCAGAGCATTGCACTAGAATCGCAAGGTCGTGGGTTCAATTCCTGCCGGAAGGCCTGTGTAGTTGCATTTTTCGCAACTGGTCCCGGTCTGGTCTTAAAATGGATATATTCTACACTCGAATTTTCCTTCACCCAAAATCCTGAGAACATGCTATGTAATCGAGTGAAATGCCCAATATTACTTATAATACACCTTAAGTTATATTATATGGTACGAATTACTTCTGAGTTTTTCAAAGAGCTCAACTCGTGAGTTTTTCAAAGACCTCAAATAGCACTCGTCCTTCGGACTCGTGCAATTTTGACAGTCTTTGAAAACTCACTCGTGCATGTTTTTTTCCAAATTGCACTCGAAGCCATGCTATTACCTATACTAATAACCTTGGCCTAAATATGCTAATTTGTCACGCAACGCGATCAAATCAACAAGCCAAAATAACATAGGTACACACATATTGCAAACTAAATACTAACTCTGTCTCTTGATTTACCTTGTACAGTGACCACAAAACTACGTCATATTTTAAAGTGCCTATGAAACGAAAATTAAGTCTGTCTTATTTGAAAGAACATCTAAAATGACAGAGTAACATCTTTTTGCTGTTTTCTGTTTCCTTGCTTCATTGTTGAGATATTTCAATTTGTTTGATATGCAAATTAAACATCTTGACATCACGTGTTCATAATCACGTATCGGAGAAGGTTTTTATCTTTACTCCTATCAAATATAATCACTAAACATTTACGTGGTTAATGTTGTGATGGGATAAACACACCCGCACGTTTTCTTCCAATTAATTTGGTTTGTCATAGCAACGATATATTTAATTACCTTCTTAGATAAGTCATTATGCACATGTGACGTCAAGATGGTTAATTTGCCTGTCAAACAACCTGAAATATCTCAACAATTAACGAAGCAAGGAAACGAAAAACTGCAAAAATGTTACGGTTTCATTTTAAGTGTTTTTTCAAATATGACAGACTAAATTTTTGTTCCATATGCACTTTAAGTTGACATAAATTGTTTCTCCCAAAACTTTGAATTTAACTTATGCAAGAACACCATGCAATCACGCAGGAATATATTGACAGACTTGCTTGCTCGTACCGAGTCAGGGATGTGACACAAGCTATATTGATGGCGGTCTTAAGGCCTTTCTACACGGTACGATTGCCGGATACGATTGTCATCGTGATGTATGTGATTCAGCGCCAATCGTGTAAACGACGTTTTTCGACATTCACCATCGAATCATGAACAAGAATTGTGTCACATACACAAAATTCCATACGCCAGAATGACAATCGTATACAACAATCGTATCATGTAGATAGGCCTTTAAAGTGCCTATGAAACGAAATTTCACTTCAGTTTTTAAGATTGTATTCAGAAGAACACCTAAGATAATGAAAAAAATGGCTTTTACGTGCCTTTCAAATCTTATCCCATTCTTGAGTTATTGGCTATGCAATTTGAGCAATGACGTCACACGTTGTAATGTGGGAGAAAACGAAAAATCAGTCATATCTTTGAATTGGTTTGACTAAACTGAACCAGGCGTTGGAAATTTTCCTCGGGGTGTGGTCTGATTACATCTGCAATGTGTATTTCCGTATAGTTAAACCAATCCAAAGATATGACTAATTCTCCGTTTTCTCCCACATACAGCGTGTGACGTCATTGTTCAAATTGCAATGGGATAAGATTTGAAAGGCATGTAAAAGCCATATTTCATTATATTAGGTGTTCTTCCAAATACAATCTTAAAAACTGAAGTGAAATTTCGTTTCATAGGCACTTTAAAGGCTAAATTGTGAACAATTGAGAGAAAAGAAACTACAATCAAAAAAGAAATTTCAGAGATTGAACTTTTGGTTGGTTAATATTTCATGCCTCACTGTCGTGGCAATAGAAGTGTTCCTGAAACATTGTTGCAATTCAATTGCTCGTCCTGGCCAATTCATTTCATGAGGTTTATTGGGTAACTTCCTGTTTTTAATTTGATTGGTTTTCATTTTTTGACCCGCCAATAAGAATCGAGATTATTTAACCAAAACCAATCAGATTCAAACAGGAAGTTAACCGACTTTAATCAAATAGATTGGTCAGGACGAGCAAACGAATTGCAACAATATTTTAGGAACACTCCTATTCTAAACAGCTACTGAAAACAATGCAGTAGACCATTCAAGAAGCTGCCGTCAGCTTGCCGTATTAATAATAAGTGCTTATTGATTAATAGAGACCTTAAGATGCTAGGACGACGACGGCGGTTAAAAAGCAATTCAAATTTTAGCATTAAAAAGAAGTCACGGTTAACTGACTACTGTATTCAATACTTGAAGCTTGTTTTATAATTTTCAAAGTTTTAAAACGGTTGCAGTGTTTGTGTTAAGGCAATCTCAGCCAACAGTTCTCATCACCCCACGAGTCAACGTCGTCCTGAAGACGTGAGAATGCTCTGAGTGGCGTTGTATACAGAGCGAGGACGGCATTCAGATTTCACTTGGTACTAGAAATTATTCATCATCTTTGTTTTGCACGAAGAATGCTTTTGTTTGAAGGATGTCGTCCTCGAAGTTGCCGTCATAGATCTTAAGGTCCCTATTAGCCTGCGTCGCAGACGCTCGCGGGCGGAAAAGAAGGCGCCAAGTAGTGTTTTCCAAAATATGTAGACACAGTAGGCAGGTTGATTATTATTTTACAGGCATTTTTCAGGGTTCTTTGTGATTGCACGACGGACCAGAAAGAAAAGCGACGATTGCAGGAGCTTTGTAGCAAACAAGGTAAAGATAGTAAAAATGATAATGATAATGATTATGTCGATGCTGATGATAATGATGATGATAAAGGTAATAATGATAACAATAATAATAATAATAATAATAATAATAATAATAATAATTGGGACGGAAAAAGAACCGCAACTACAACCTCTATCTGGTGAGAACATTCTTCCCCGAACAACAAATCGGCTAGAAGGGCGGATATCAAAGCAAAAGGCTTTTGGTGTCGACAGCAAAGCGCATTTTTTGACGTGAGGGTGTTTCATCCGAACGCGCCAAGCTATCGCAACACAAGCATTGCTGCTTTATTCCGAAGACAGGAACAAGCAAAGAAGAGAATATGGTGACAGGATTAGAGAAGTCGAGCATGATTCTCCCTCTCATTTGCTCTACTGAGGTCGGCTATTTCATGTATCAGAGGCTCGAGAGCATCATCACGTCGAAGTCCGAATACGAACACGAACATTGAACTTAGTATAGATCGTTTTCATCTGACGTCACGGCGGCCATATTGGTGTACCATATGGGAATTAGCTCTATTCTTATTCAAATATTTTGTATTGTTTCACCACCCCAATGGGGCCACCGATCACGTCAGTGAAAACGATCTATTGCAGAAAGTCGATTATCTTATACGTAAATTTTTAATTATTATTTTTTTCTATTTATTTTTAAAATGTAATAGTGTAACTATAATTTTCTTTATATATATATATATATAACAGTTAGTCTACAGAACTTTAAAATTGGGTAAAATTGTAAATAGTATGCTGTAAAGAAGATTGTTTTAATAAAATATTGTTATTATATTATTATTATTATTATTATTAATATTATTATTATTATTATTATTATTATTATTATTATTATTATTATTATTATTATTATTATTATTATTATTATAATATACGAACCAGCGCTTGTAACAGAAAACGCGGAATGTAAGATACTGTAGGATTTTAATGTGCAAACATATCATGCCATTGAAGCCAGACGTCCAGATATGATTATCATCGATAAAGTGAAGAAAGTATGCCAAATTGTAGATTTCGCAGTTCCTTACGACACAAGGGTGAACACGAAGGAAGTAGAAAAGATAGAAAAATACCAAGACCTTGCTAGAGAATTGAAAAAAACTATGAGATATGAAAGTGACGATCATTCCAGTGATTATCGGGACATTGGGAACAACACCAAAAAAACATTTGCAAGAGAACGGAGGGACCAGGATATTGGAGTTGCAGAAAACCACTATCATCCATTCTGCTAGGATCCTCAGGAAAGTTCCTGAAATTTGAGGAGTCTTGTTGACACTGAACCGCAGGAAATAAATAGAGAATAATACATGGATGTGCGGAAATATGAAATTTATTTCGAGTGATGACCAGGATATCTCACGAGTGAGCGAAGCGAACGAGTGACATATCTTGGTCAACACGAGAAATAAATTTCATATTTTCAAGCATCCATGTATTGTTCTGTTTATTATATAAAAAAATTGTCCTATTACCTTGCAAAAATTGCATTAAACTATAATGCTGATTCAGCGATAATCGTCACATGTGCGATTATCATAAATAATCGCACATGTGAGATTATCACTTTTATTAGTGGCGGAAAAATAAATAAAACACTCTATTTTATATAATAAAATACCGTTAAACATTGTTAGTTAGTTTCAGAAATTGCAGCTTGATGTTAGTAATAATTGTCAGTTGTTCGCTTAGAGCTCAGAGTTTTTCTGAGTATTACTAACTAACGCAGCTTGTACAGCAAACAACTGACAATTATTAAATATAATACCGTTGATGATATGATCAATGTGAAATTGATACAATAATAATAATAATAATAATAATAATAATAATAATAATAATAATAATAATAATAATAATAATAATAATAATAATAATAATAATAATAATAATAATAAGCACTCTACAGACAACAGGAGAATGCAAAGAAGAGGGAATACGGAGACAGGATAAGGGAAGTGGAGTATGCGGTATTCACACCACTTGTTTTTTCTACAACTGGTGGACAGGGGAAAGAGACAACCATTGCATATAAACGACTGGCAGAATTGTTGGCAACGAAGCGAAAATCAGAATACAGCATCACACTTGCATGGATGCGATGCAGCCTTTCCTTCGCCTTGATCCGGTCGGCGGTGACGGCGATTAGAGGCAGTCGTGATGTAGCTTCTAGTCCGGACCGAGATGCAAACATTGAACTGGGTTACAGAGAAAGCCGTCTTGGAGGTTTTTAGTTGTGTAAAGTTTTAACAAGAACATAATAACAATTCTTATGACATATCATTCTTTGGAATATAGAACATTTTAGGTTTTTATATGTATATATTTAATTTACCTTGAATATATTGTTGTTAATAAAAATTATTAAAAAAAATATATAATAATAATAATAATAATAATAATAATAATAATAATAATAATAATAATGCTCGTTTTTCTCTAGGTGCTGGAGATTATTCGACTTTTATTCGAGAGCCCAATGTGTCTTTTATTGATATTCTAAAAGCTTTCCCTTCGTGTACACCGCCGTTTGAAAGGATTTTAGGTAAGACTTTCAGAACAAAGAAGATGTTTGGGAATTTGTAATATCATTAGTTGTTTGTTAAATTTAAAGTGCCTATGCAACGAAATTTCATCCCAGTTTTTTTATTATTGCATTTGAAAGAACACTTAAAATGACAAAGTAACATCTTTCGTAGAATTTCTTTTCGTTGCTTTATTCTTGAGATATTCAGGTTTGTTTGATATGCAAATGTCATACTTATGACATCACACTACATAATGACTTTTCAGAAAAGTATGATTTTCTTTGGGAGTACTTATCGAAAGTACTTGAAAATTTGCACTTACATGCATGTACGTACCCATGACTGGTCATGCACTAAACGTGCGAAGTTGTATGTGAAATATTTGAACCATCCTAAAATTGATGCTCTTTCAAAAAGTCATTATGCAGTGTGATGTCATGAAGTATGACATTTGCATATCAAACAAACCTGAATATCTCAAGAATGAAGCAAGGAAACGAAATTCTACGAAAGATGTTACGTTGTCATTTTAAGTGTTCTTTCAAATGCAATCGTACTAAACTGAGGTGAAATTTCGTTGCATAGGCACTTTAATCTTACTGGCTATTGTAAATAACGCCAAGAAAGTCGTAACAGACTTAATTGTACACGCTGTTTTTCTTCTTTTCCCCCTCCCCCCCTTTTTTTTGTTTTAATTCAGGGTCTACCTGAAATTTCTGAGAAATATGACATTGTTTGTTTTTGTTTTCAAGTTTTACATTCGGAGTAAAATTTATAGACTGATGTTATATATAATATTGGACGATAACGCATTTTAATGTTTCCTTTTCTAAAAGCACACTTAGCTATTTTAACACTTTTCGGTTTGTGGATTTTCACTGTGACGAGTAAAATTGTCTAGCGTTAGCCAGAGTAAAACATAAGACTTGAGAGTCGAATGGTTTTCGTGCCGGCACAAAAGCTATCCGGTGCAGTGTGGACAGGGCTTTTGCTTACAGTATACTGTTATAAAGTAATGCTTGTCTTGCATGACCCTAGCGGTACCGGTATGTTTTCCCGATTAACTGCAGAGGATACTGTATCAATAGAAATTCAAATAGGTTTTAATATAGAGAAATAATTTTCATGCTTAAAAAACAACTGTTTATGTAATAGATAAAGCATGAGCAGCGATCTGCATCTGATGTACAAGGCGAGCTGCAAGCGAGCCGTAGTAAATCAGATACAGATCGGGTGCGAATGCTTTATCGTATCGAATCAAATGGACGCATATAAATAGCCATGTTTTCAAACTATTTTTCAAGTTGGAGTGATTTTAGCCAAATAAATTGAGGAAAACGTTTATCTGTATGCGATTTACAGATATTGTTTAAATATTAATTTCTTTTGAATTGTTTCATGAATTATTAATGCCTTTGGTAAGTAGTAGTTAAAACATGAGCTGCATTGTTTTAAATTTGATATTGCATGTACTGCGAATGTTTTGAACAGCTTTAAAAACGATCTATTTAGTCGCTAAGTTCATTGGTGCAGTAATTTTTAAAAACAACGTTATCTAAGCCGATAAAAACAAACTAAAGTTTACGTAAATCAAAACGATTTTTTCACGTAGAAAGACACTTATTAAACATGGATTTTCGGCTTTGTGTTTTCATCATGAGTTATTAATGAGCTTTTGAAGTAACATATACACAACTCACTATGATAAGTAACTCGACACATTTCTCATGAAATTGCTGTGTGTAGCATTAATTTTTTGTCACTGGGTTACTCATTTACGAAGTTAGATCGTAATTTGTTATTGGGTTGGCGATAAAGTCACTTCGTGTAATTATTCTATTTCTTTTAACTAGAGCATCTTCCTAGATTGTTACCCAGACCATATTCTGTAGCGTGGTAAGATATTCTAATATTTGGTTTTTTTATTATAGTATATGGAGAGAGTTTGTGTCTGGGTGAAGTACATGTGCGGGGGTGAGGTGAGATGCAGGGGTGAGGTGGAGATGCGGAGATGCGGAGGGGAGGTGGAGATGCGGGGGTGAATTGGAGATGCGGGGTGAGGTGGAGATGCGGACGGGAGATATGGGGGGGGGGGGAGGAGATGGAGATGCGGAGGTGAATTGGAGATGCGAAGGGGAGGTGGAGATGCGGAGGGGAGGTGGAGATGTGGGAATGAGATGGAGATGCGGGGTGAAGCGTAGATGCGGCAGTGAATAGAATTATATAATGCGGGAGTGAATAGAATATTATGAATAGAATTACATAAATTATTTTGATAAGTTAGGGTACTGACGTCCAGAAATAACCTTAATGGGCTAAAAATGCCAGGAAGCCAGAGAGATGCAGGGGTGAATTGGAGATGCGGTGGTGAGATAGAGATGCGGGGTGATGTGTAAATGCGGGGGTGAGGTGGAGATGCGATGGAGATGCGGGGATGAGATGGAGTTGCTGGGGTGAGATGGAGATGCGGGGGCGAATTGGATATGTAGGGGTGATGTGGAGATGCGGGGATGAGGTGGAGATGCGGGAGTGAGATGGGAGGGTGAGGTAGAGATGCGAGGTAAATTGGATATGCAGGGGTAAGATGGAGATGCGGGGGTGAGGTGGAGATGTGGGGGTGAGATGGAGGTGCGGGGGTGAGGTGGAGATGCGGGAGTGACATGGAGATGCGGGGATGAGATGGAGATGCGGAGGTGGGGTGAGATGGAGATGTGGGGTGACTGGGGTGGAAATGCGGGGTGACTGCTGTGGAGATGCGTTGGTGAGGTGAAGATGCCGTTAGATATTTTTTTATTTTGGAAAAAAAATGTATAGTTAAATTTTAGAAGGGTCAAGGCGTTGAAGTGTAACTAATAAGCCATGTAACAGTGGTTCCCAACATAAGTATAGGAGTTCCTAACCTTTTTTCATTTGAGGATTCCTTCGACATGTCATGTTCAAAATATAACCATGCAACATTTTTTCTCACTTATTTTAGTTCACCGTTGGAAAATCCCAAAAGTTTAAGAATTGTTTTTAACGTAGTGACGTTTTCTCGTATTGATAATGTCAGAGAGGAAAGGTAAGAAATTTTTCTTTTCTTTTTTGTTTGTCATTAAAATGTTGTCTAATTATCTCCATTATGTCTGTCTGTCTGTCTATCTGTCTGTCTATCTATCTATCTATCTATCTATCTGTCTGTCTGTCTGTCTGTCTGTCTGTCTGTCTGTCTGTCTGTCTGTCTGTCTGTCTGTCTGTCTGTCTGTCTGTCTGTCTGTTTGATTGTTTGATTATTGTGATGTTGTGTGGGACAATATGCCTTTGACAACAGCCCACAGACTGCAAAAGCTGCAAAACCGTGCGGCAAGAGTGATTACTTGTCAAGGTTATGAAGTCAGATCTAATGAAATAAGACAACAATTAAAATGGAAAAATCTTACGGAAACACGAGATATGCACAAGTTAATAATGATGTATAAAGTGTTAAACAACATGGCCCCTCCCTATCTACGAGACCATTTTAAAATTTCTACCATTAATGATACATATTCCCTGCGAAATAGAAAGTTGTGTCTTGTTTTACCTCAAGCACATACTGAATTCCTAAAAAAAAGTTTTGCATATTCTGGATGTAAAATTTGGAACAACTTGCCGGAAAATGTAAAATGCAGTGAAAACATCAATGAGTTCAAAAGAGGCCTCACATCATGCTTCTAATTAATTTTTAACTTTTGTAAGTTTAGCTCGGCTTTCTTGTAAAGCAGTTTATCAACTGAAGAAATTCCGACTTTAAATAAAAATATCTCTCTCTCTGTCTCTGTCTGTCTGTCTGTCTGTCTGTCTGTCTGTCTGTCTGTCTGTCTGTCTGTCTGTCTGTCTGTCTGTCTGTCTGTCTGTCTGTCTGTCTGTCTGTCTGTCGCCAGAATATCTAACAAAATACTGCACAGATTTTCTTGAAAGGTTGTGGAAAGATCAGACCAAGGACCAACCCATTCAATTTTGGTTGAATTTGGGTGACATTTAGATCAGAAATTAATAAAACTCTGATCACAAGATTCTTCGTGTAAAAAAAATGCTTGATTGCGCTCATTATCCTTATTTTTTGCAAACATTTTTGCATAATTTTGGTACGAGTGCAATTGAGCATTTTATTATTCATTCACACATGTGTAGGTCTCGTGAGCTAATCTGGTTAGCGGGATGACTCGTTTTCGTTTTAAACACCTGTAATAACCCGCTGGTAGAGGTATATGCAGTCTCTGAGTGCCCTCCTGTTGTACCCTGCGAGCAGAGCCTTCGTTTCCTTATTTCTTCGCTGAGAGAGAGGAAGAAAAGTAGCCTCTGCTGTATTCGTGTTTCGCTTCGTCCAAGATTTAGGACGAAGTAACCCGTTTAAGACCTGTTTAACCGGTTCTCGTTTTGTTTTCTGCTCTGATTGGGACTGGGTTCGAGATTGTAACCAAGCAACTGACATGCATGCGCAATGGAAACCAGTCACGAATACAGCAGAGCCTACTTTTCTTCCTCTCTCTCAGCGAAGAAAGAAGGCTCTGCTCGCAGGGTATCTTGTTGATGTATAGCTTCGAATTATACGTTCTTTCATTTTATAGATGTGGCGTTTGCACTGGGTGGCTAAAAAGATTAACAAGATATTTTACTGTGGAGCCCAAAAGGAACAAAGAAACACTTGAATCAAGTATCAAACAGTTGTCCTTAGATCGTTCTCTTGAGGTATTTACTACATGCTTTTTTGGTGAACGTTCCTAGGAAGTTATATTTTTAGTATAGTAAAAATATAATTTACGTGACGACACATTTCTAGGGGTCTAGGACCATGCCCCATGAACATTTCTGAATTTTGTTTTTTTTCTGAAATGGTATTTCATTCATTTTGAGAGCAGTTTTATCGTTTTGAGCAAAATGTAAGGGTCTTTAATCTTACATTTTAATTTGAAAGAACTCGTAAAATTGTAATAGAAGATCCTTTACAGTTTTTTCGTATCTTTCTTCGTTTTCAAGATATTTCAATTTGTTTAATGTGTAAATGAATGGTAGAAAAATCAGTTATATCTCTAAATTTGTTCAACGAAATCACTTGAAACTGTGCACATAAAAACGCCTTGTCACACTGAACATTTCATAACTGATGTTGCTTTGTTTAAAAATACTGTACCCTGCTCATGACGTCAGAGCCCATCTCATTTACATATTAAACAAATTGAAATATCTTGAAAACGAAGAAAGATATAAAAAAGTTGTAAAAGATCTTCCATTACAATTTTACGAGTTCTTTCAAATTAGACAAACTTAATTTTTGTTGCCAATACCCTTTAAAGACTCTTAGACCCCATTCACACGTATGCCGGGATTTTTTTTGAAAACACAACTTTTTTTGTTACGGTTTGGCGTTCCGTCCGCATGTAAACGATGAAGCGGTTACCAAAAACGGAACTTTTTGACGGTCTCCAAAGTGGAACTTTTTGAAAACGCCGTTTTCCTGTTCTCGAGTGGACGCGGATTTATTTAAAAACGGATAAAATATTTTGGTGCAAATGAGATTAGACTCTATAATCTGCAGCCCAGTCCCGTCGTTCTGAAGCACGCGCGTATATGATGAGACTGGTACCTAGGTTTGACGTCTAAATATTGAAACAACGAAAAGAGAGAGCTTGGGACTAGGCTGTATAGTCTGTATTTTAAACTATAAGTCTTTGCGGTGCCTATCATATGGTTCGTTTTCGAATCAAGCAGACTTTAGTATTTTACTCTGTCTAACGCCAGACGATTTTACTTGCCAAGTGGGGAGCCCCCGGTCTCTCTCCTCCGCAGACACGATCGGAAATTGCGGCTGTCGACTGGGATCTAATCCAGGTTGACCTGGATTAGCTACGCATGCGTAGAACGAATATCTTGCCTGTAAACGTCATCAATACACGCGAGACCAAGCGAGGCTGGCGCGAGATGAATGAGGAGCGAAGAATGAGGAGAGGAGCGTTGTGGTACATGTGGGTTCATACGATAAAATTACGAAGATAAAGGAAAATAATGGATCCGTTGAGGATACTAGGGATATTGTAGGATATCAAGTATTTGTTGACTTGAAATCAAATATGACGAAAAATTAGACGAAGAACAAGGTGCGATCTAGTATCGTAAATTCCAAAATTCCATGTTAAATTACTAAAATCTGTTGTTTTTTGGCCATTTACTACCCCCAAAAGAAGTCGGGTTGTTTTTTGGCAGATGTGTGTAACAAATTGGCCTTTAAATGGATTTTAAAGTTCGAATCAGTCGTGGAATTAGTAACTTGACGATTGACGAAGTGACGAGTTAACATAAAACAAAGCCAAATTATCCACTATGGAGCGTGAATAAAGATCTCAACTATCAGATAACTTTTATTGATTTTGTCTTGATTTTGTTTTTGGCTATATATGGACAGTTCACTTGTTATTGTTTTGCGTGTGTGTGTTTAGAATTTAGTATTGAAATTTCCAGACGAGTTCGGCCGACAACTTGAGCCAGCACGCACGTGGCCTGCGAACTGCCCCATGAAAGTGGCCGATTGTTTGTGCGATTTCCGATCGTGGGTTCTTTCGGAGATCGGCTATGTCGGGGATCGTCGGAGATGCGTCGAAATCGTCAGCTGGACATAAAGAGTGCGGGCGGAAAGCGGAAGATAAAGCGAAAAAAGAACCTCTGCCAGATTTCTGTGTCAATATGACGGCATCAGGGGGGTGTCAATAACTTTTGGAACTGCGGGTTGTAGAAAACATGTCGAATATAGCAGAAGGTTACACGACCACAGTTAATTGAATGTGTGGAAAAACTAGGAAAGTTCGTTGTTTCAATGTGAGCTACACGTCGGCCGATACAAGTATGTTATCCTCTGGTTCGTCAGTCTTCGTCTGATATATAATTTAAACGGCAAAAAAACTGAGTATATTTTGTCTTTTTCACAAGAAAGACATATTATAAACATGTCTTATTATATAAAATAGAGTGTTTTATTGATTTTTCCGCCACCAATAAAAGTGATAATCTCACATGTACGATTATTTATGATAATCGCACATGTGACGATTATCGCTGAATCAGCATTATAGTTTAATGCAATTTTTGCAAGGCAATAGGACAATTTTTATATATAATAAACAGAACAATACATGGATGCTTGGAAATATGAAATTTATTTCTCGTGTTGAACAGGATATGTCATTCGTTCGCTTCGCTCGCTCGTGAGATATCCTGGTCAACACTCGAAATAAATTTCATATTTCCGCACATCCATGTATTATTCTCTATATAATCACTTTCCAACAAATATGTTACTAATATAGACGTGGATGGCTTAGTTATATCCGTGAATTAGCAAGTCGTGCAAGAAACCGACATCTTGTGCAAGAAACCGACAGAAATCTGGCAGAGGCTAAATGTAATTTCCCGTTGGACTAGTTTCGCCCGCACTACTTATGTCCAGCTGACGCCTCCGAGCATCTCCGACGACCCCCGAAACCTCCAATCTCCGAAATTTAACCTCTTCGGAGGAGAGAGGCCAGAGTTTTCCTAAACCACTGCTTTAACGTCTTGGTGACTGCGGGGTTTCTTCTTGACAAGTAAAATCGTCTGGCGTTAGCCAAAGTAAATTGCCAAAGCTGCATCATGAAGACAAAACGTTTTTGTCGATTTCTTTGTATTTTTCGGAATGTCAACTTAGGTGACTTATATACACATTTTAACATTAATTTCAATTCGCCTATTTTTTAGGTCTACATGCTTCGTCGTAATTCCACAGGTTTTCATCTCCCGGAAGATCCACACTGTGCCTTAATAATGATTGGTCCTGGTACAGGTGTAGCTCCGTTCTTGGGCTTTCTCCAACACAGGTATGAGGCACTCTAACCTCGTACCCAGCTAACTTGTTTTTCTATATTGTGAGCTCGGCAAAAATGGCCCTGGCATCGGGTGGTCACCCATAATTTTGAAGATCACATGACAGCCATAATTTTGGGTTGTTTTGTTTTCTGTCTTTGTATAAAACGTATACATGAATAATAAATGAGAAATATTTAACGTTCTGCCGACTTAATCATGTGAAGCCTTTGTCATAAAAGCAACTGTCCAGCATTATTCACGATGATACCCCCCCCCCCCCCCTCCCCGATTACCACGTATACACGTATTGTATACACGATTGTATACACGTACACTGTATATCTAATGTTGTTCTTGACCTCAACCAAAGCTATCATTTCCATTGGCTAAATTTCGAAGAGTGAATATATATAGTAATCTAGATTTTCATGAATAAATTATACTCTATCTGAATTAATCAAGTTTGTATACCGGGCAATCAGATTATAGGATCGACCAGCCGACGCCACGGCCGTTTTTTCCGACTTCCTAACGTAGAGGCAAAATGCCCTAGTAGGGAAAGGATTAAGGTATTGCTGTGCACTTGATAAAACCCTACAATATTTACATAAATTCCTATTGTAAAGTATTAAGCAAAGTCAAATGAGAGATGTCGAACATACGAATCTGAATAAGAAAAAAAAGCATGTCGATGTAGTAAATATACGAACATCGTAAAATCTTATCATTGGGCGGTTTGTAAAGTGTGCCTCCTACCTCGTACCCAGGCTTCCCCAAACCAGCCACTTTGTTATTTTACTCTGTCTAACGCCAGACGATTTCACTCGTCAAATGAGAACCCCAGGTAGGAAAGACTTAATTTTTTCCTTACTTGGGCACCCCAAACCAACCGACTCTGTTATTTTACTTTGTCTATCACTCGTCAAGTGAGAACCCCAAGAGGGAAAGGGATAAATTGCCTATATGAAACGATTTGTCTTTTACAGTTTTTCCTTTTTCTTGGTTTGTTTTTGAGATATTCGAGGTTGTTTGATATGCAGATATATTCAAAGGAAATATGTGCATGTGCTTCTCCCAGAACACCAAACATGTAAATTTTCAAGTGATTTCGTTTGATAATAGCAATAACACTACAACAATACAATACAATACAATACAATACAATACAATACAATACAATACAATACAATACAATACAATACAATACAATACAATACAATATGAGGTCTCTTCAATGGTTTGAATGGCCTGATCTCGGGCACTGTACTACAGTAGTAATTATTCTGCGCCACTATTTGCGATCGTTCGCCAACTGCTTGCTCTGTGTGCGAGTTACACCGGCACGGCCGATGGCGGTAGATACGTCATTCAGCACAACGCCTATTAAAGAAATATGGGGACGCTCTCTCGAACGTTTGCCATGCTTAGGTTGCCATTCCATAAGATATTTGGGGAGCGATGTTCAGGCATTCTGGAAACATGACCAGCGAAGTCTGTCTGAAGCTACAGTACAATGTCTTCAGCGGATGCAGTGCCAGCCTGCCTAAGCACCCCCTGGTTGGTCACACGGTAATACCACTTGATCCTCAAGATACGCCGAGCCGAAGACAAGACTGATGGAAAACCTCTATCCAGTGCATCTGAGCCTTCACCGTGTTCCAGACTTCACATCCATAAGTCAATACTGCATGTGATCACAGCTGCAACATAAATGCGGACGTTTGTTTTCGTGCAAATGTTTCGGTGTCTTCATATACCCCAAAGGCAGTTGAACGCCTTGGTAGCCATCTGGATTCTCACTGATAGCTCTCTGTCAATACTCCCATCACTGCTGATAACCCCAGTACCATCAAGGACTGCCAAGTCATCTGCATAAACCAGATCCATGAATGACACCTCAGGCTGACGAGATCCCGTCCTCTTCTGCAAAATGGCACCAGTGGTAACACTAACAAGTGTAACACAACTACTAAAGCTTGTAGTTCTATAATCTTCTCCGATATGTACAAATACCAAAACCTTGGACTAAACATTTTCAAAACAGTTTTCTCATAAGATCATCTAGACTTTGGAACACACTTTCAGATCAAGCAAAAGAAATTAACACATATAGTCTCTTTAAAAAATATTTAAAATAAAGATACTCCGTTGCTCTCCAGAACACATTCAATACTGATATTATATCTACCTGGCGCTCAATATGTTTAAAATGTAGTTCTGTTTATAGAGATCTTGAATTGCAGAACTTCAGAATTTGTTGTTAATATTAACTGTGCGTGCGTACGTGAGTGTGTTAGTGTAATGTATTTGTGAAGTCAGTATTTGTAATAAGTGATATAATAAGCGATATTGTAGTACAGTAGATGTGATATAGTGATATGTATATGATAGTATATATGTAATTTGATATTTGTTAATTTTTAGGGCAAGACACCATGACTAGGGCTGAACATCCCTGTTGTGTCTTGCCTCGTGTGCGTAAACACGAAAACCAAATAAACAAATTATGCATGAGTGACGTCAAGTTGTTAAATTTGCATATCAAACAAACTGAAATATCTCAACAACAGAGCAAAGAAACGAAAATGTGCAAAAAGATGTTACTTTGTCCTTTAACTTTGTGCTTTTTCAAATAAGACTAACTTAATTTTCGTTCAGTTATGTGCATTTGAAACTTTCAGTCTGTAACTCGATAAAAACACAGTAAAGGTTTTATATTATAGTTTTCTTTGAAGTGCATATAACCCCAAATTTTTTATTATCTAAATACGTTCTACCTTTGGCAAATAGTTGAACAACGAAATATTTTTTAGATTGGAGCAACCTTTATTGCTTTAATAGAGATTTTTGTTTTCAAAATGGTAATGAGGTGACGCCAAAGTAGACCTCATTATCTATACAATATTTATTTGCAGGAGTGACATGACCCAATTCTTCCATTAATGGTGTGTTTGAACAACATGTTCCATGTTGTATGAGTTTTTCCACAAAAATTCTCAGGTAGTTTATCTTGCCAAAAAGAGAAAGAAAGCCAACTAGAAATGCGAATCGCCAAAAAACGTTGAAGAATAGCTCCAATCAAAAAAAATATTTCACTGAACAACTGTTTGCTCTATGTAGAACGTATTCAATGATAAAAAATAAGTAAAGCAATAAGTAAAGTTTGCAAGAGCAACAAAAATCAGAATTTTCAATTTATGACGTTCTGATTAATGGGTCCTTTGGCCTATAGTAGTAACCACTGACCAATTTTAATAAATACATTTTTTTACCTTGGTCTGTGGGCGTGGCTGGGCCCACAGTCAAATAAACATTGTACAGAATGAGGTCAGCGGTCGCTACCATGACAGAAAGGACTCATTTTGTCACTATCTTTGTTCGGTCACTCACTTTTTGGACGGAACCCGCAGTCCAGTTATATATCGGTAAGTGATTAGGACTGGGAACCTGTAGTCGAGCAGTTATAAAATTACAACTAAAAGCTCAAACAACTTACCAATCTTACTTCATTGCATTTGTTCTTTCTAGGCAATACCTGCAGAGACAAGCTTCTGAAGATACGAAATTTGGACCCACGTGGCTCTTTTATGGCTGTCGTCACGAGGAACGCGACTTTCTTTTCAGGTGAATATTACGCTTTGCTCAGCTCATTTTTTTAACAAATATTTCGCACGCTCTCCAACATTTTAATATTCAACAGAACTCATGACTTTGTCATTCAAGTCTGTGAACACACTCCAAGTATTAAGTTGGGCTTTTTTTTTTATCATTCACCACCCCATCAGTTTTCTAATGGTCCGCCCCTAATTCGATGTGAACGTTTTGCCGATTTCTTTCTTTTCTTCGTTTTTGTTTTATCAGGGAAGAGTTAAATGCATTTGAAAAGAATGGTGTTCTTACCAGGCTTCTAGTGTCATTTTCTCGTGACGTTTCCATCCGAGGACCAGGAGATCCTGCGCCGACGAAATACGTCCAAGACAACATCAGGATTTGGGGAAATGACCTGTGTGATCTTATTTATAATTCTGGAGCGTATATCTATGTTTGTGGGTAAGTAATTGTGAAAAAAAATTCTAAGCTAATTCACGACTTACCCGCGTTCTTTATACTTTAAAGAACACCGCTGCCAAACGTTTGCGCATGCGTGAATTCGCTGAGTAAACATTGCTAGAGAAGTGGGAACGAGCCGTGGCGACAACAACCAGACAGTGAAGACTAAGTAAGACTCGACTATTCATTTGTGTTTTAAAAAAAGGGTAAAGAAAATTACGAAGGGGTAAATTCAGAATATGTTACAATATTGACAAGGAAGCCATGCACAAATTACCTACCTTATCTTTTTGGTAGTATGCTTATAATTTTAACTTTTGTGTCGGACTCTCGGACCAGTCCAAATATTTCAGTGTTTTCCCGCTCTTTTTCCGAGGACGAGCTCGGACGTCGCGCATGCGCAAAACGTTTGGCAGCGGTGTCACTATAAAGTGGTTCTCTGATGAAAATATTGTTGGCAATGTTTTTGCATAATCCTAAAGATTTTATGGTAGTTGGTAATCGTGCAAAGTTTCGTTTCAAAATTCCTTGACGAAAAGGTGATATTTTACGTGTGAAGTTTTTATTTTGGAGCGCCGCCATTAAAGTGGCCGAGCTTGAGAAGAATGAGTCGAGACGTCATAGACTCAATAACAACAATGACCCTTTTGTTGACAACAACAATGATCTTTTGTTTTTGTCGAGTCTATGACGTCATAAGTTCTCCTCTACTCATTCTTCTCAAACACGGCCAATTTAATGGCGGCGCTCCAAAATACAAACTTCGCACGTAAAATACAACTTTGTTTTTGAGAATTTCGAAATGAAACTTTGAACTATTACCAACTACTATTATATCTTTAAAATTATGCAGAAACATCATCAACAATATTTTCATCAGAGAACCACTTTAAGAGCTAGTATTTACATGAACCCGCGGATTGTCCTGACTGACCAGGTTAAATCTTTGTTAGGATCCATTTATCTGAACTAAACCAATTCTTCTTTGAAAATTTAGTTTATGTGACTGAGTTTTAAAACTATACAGTACGATCCTAATCAGACGAGTCATTTTGGTTAATCGGGCCAAAATCTAAATACTTTTCATCGTGTACAGATGATAAAGGATTACAAAGCGATATTAAAAACCACCGTCAAGTTACCCTATACTGCTTGAGATTATTGTTCGTGAGCAATTTGCCGAAAATATCTGTTATGCTGAAATTTATTTTATATGTATGCATAAGGAATTTTCAACCGATGATGTTTGTAAAAAATGTATCACCGTTTCCTTGGTTCCAATTTTCCGATAGAGATATCCAGATCGAGTGACCAGTCTTTGCTTGCTTTACGCAACTACTTTATGTATAAGGTCTACATTCCATATACTTGTTTGGGACTGTGGTTTGGTTTAGTTTTGGCATGTTTACCGGGTATGGATTAGCTTGGGTTATGTGTGTATGTATGCATGTGAACTATATTCATGTTTCAAATGTATTTAGCTCACAGAACTTACTTGGGACACTATATAACGTTGGTTTTACTGAGGAGGGAACCCGGGGAAAAAAACCGGGGCTTAGGAGAGAGCATGTTACCCATGCAATAGACTTGGATCAAGTCTATTCGACCGCGGGCTTAACTTCAGTGTTGAGAGACAGTGCGCTAGAAGCACGTACCACCCATGCCCCATTTACCACCCATGCCCCATTTACCACCCATGCCCCATTTACCACCCATTCCCCATTTACCACCCATGCCCCAATTACCACCCATGCCCCATTTACCACCCATGACCCATTTACCACCCATGACCCATTTACCACCCATGACCCATTTACCACCCATGATCCATTTACCACCCATGACCCATTTACCACCCATGACCCATCAGAGTTTAGGTATTAGAGTTAATGTTAGGGTAACACTGCTATAAACAACTACAAACCACCGTACATATCTTAAAATCACCGCATGTATATATGTATGCAAACTATCATAGACCAAATCGCATACGATCTCAACTGAATTCAAAAAAAGATTCAAAACATGAAAAAACAGCCCCAGCCTATGTTATCTTCCCCGTTATGCTTTAATGGTCACGATGAAAGCTAATTTGCATGTGGGCCTAAGGCCCGCGCTAAACGTCGCACAATAGACGAATTTAATCATACGAATTTAATTCGAATTAACTTCGTCGGTAATGCGACATAAATGCGACATCGAGTTGAACGTCGAATTTCAGTAGAATTTAATTGTGTTTAGTTGGACTCGTCACTCGTGGAGCCTGAAAACGACTTCTTGAAAACATGGCGCCGAATTGTCACAGACAGAAGAGAAACATTTAATTCGACGCGACGATAATTTGTCGTGTAACTCGAACACGCTTTATCGTCGCATTATCCGTCTGACTCAGACGAATTTAATTGCCGAGACGAATTTAATTCGTGCGTCGCATTTAATACGTCGCAGTTTCGTCGAATAAAATTCAAACAATTAAATTCGTCTGTTGTGCGACGTTTAGTGCAGGCCTAAATGAAACTACGATTTGGTCTATGTAAACCTAACACGAACTAGGCCCGGCGTCCTAGTATGCCTACCTCTCCCGGAAAAGACGGCTGGATGCGTGAGCCACAGAACATGTTTGTGACATTTTGCATAAATTAATTTAACGATGTCAAAAACCATAGAAGCTGACTGAAATATAAGTGACTTCCCCGATCTTGTAGGCTGAATGATTATAACATCTTGGTTATATTAACCAATTTCTCTAGAGCTTCCCGTTGTAAATCTTTCAGGTAATCAACCTTAAACGTTTCTAAAATGCAATCTCGCACCTCACTCATCGGCACTCTATTGATCGCCATTTTGAATTGACGGGGTAATTCATGCAATAATCTTAATAATATAGACCTTATTCAAAAATGGCCGCCGAATTATAATTATCTTATTTACATATAAATTAGCCCTTATGAACTCGTTTTCATGTAGGAAATTCAAAATAATTTTACTTTAAAACGCGGTCGTAAGGGCTAATTTATATCCACGTAAAATTCATATTGAATAAGATCTATATACCTGCTTAAATAGCGTACCACCGAGCTGCTATTTATAGCCCAAAATGTGGACAAACAAACCAAATTAAAATTTACTTTAAAACTGCAAGAATTGTTGGTAAAAGCGGACAAACGTAAATGCTGACGTCATCACGACGGAGCGCTATTATAAGGCGCAGGCACATTTGTGATTGGTGCAAATCGGCAATGACAAGCTCACAAATCCAGCCGTGATTTCAGGGGAGGTAAGTACCGGGACCCGAGATACGGCTGGAAATCGAGCCTAAACACGAGCTCGTGAAGTACTTACCTCGCTTTATATGTTTGCCGCTGACTGACTTATAATATTTGTGAAAATACTGATAATCTTATCATGATTAATCTCTTAAAATTTTACTAATGATTTAGACAGAATGTGAACTACAATTTTTTCTGCGCTGCTTTTCTAGGGATGCAAGGAACATGGCAAAAAACGTGCTGGATACATTTATTGACGTGTTACAAAATGTAAAAGGTACGCTTCGTTGACAGTTTTTTTCTGTTGATCTGTATTTAGTCCTACTGAAGTCTATATATACTTACCCCTATAGTTAAACATATATATATATATATACCAAAAACAGTATGTAACATAAAGGTCACTAAGTTGGCGTAAGGTTCAAGAGCGCTCAATACCATTATAGGCAGAGCGAAATATAATTGAGTTTAATGCTGAGTCGCTACTCAGCGACTGAGTTCTACTATACATTATATTACATTGATTACATCATTAGTTTAGTTGGTGTTTTGTTACATTTCTGCACTTTGCAAAAAATTCAGTTCGTTTATTTAAGAAGTGTTTCTTCTTTGCTTTCATCAGTAGAAGTTTTCCCTCTAGGCATAAGTTACATCGTTTTTGTCCTGGTTTGTACGCCGCTACATGCTTGATTATAGACTGACTTGATACGATAGTCTCGCTTTCCCATCTTTAGCTTCCAATTGTGTTTGGAAAGCTCAGTGTCGTTGGCATATTTCGCGTGCTTTTCATACAGTACGTATCAGCTATAGCTGCGCAGAGAATATGAAAAGCTTCATTCGCAAACACAACAACCGCACTCTGACTAAAAACACTACACAAAACCGCGCAACAACGAACAACGAATCCCGCACATGTAACTGCCAACGACCCGAAGAATGCCAATCCCTGGAAATTGCTTGGCAAAGAGCGTATAGTCTACCAGGCTGAAGTTACAACGAACGATAACGGTGAAACAAAAATTACTTAGGAATAACGGCTAACCATTTCAAGCAAAGATACCGTAACCACCAGAAATCTTTCCGACACGCGAAATATGCCAACGACACTGAGCTTTCCAAACACATTTGGAAGCTAAAGATGGGAAAGCGAGACTATCGTATCAAGTGGTCTATAATCAAGCACGTAGCGGCGTACAAACCAGGACAAAAACGATGTAACTTATGCCTAGAGGAAAAAACTTCTACTGATGAAAGCAAAGAAGAAACACTTCTTAAATAAACGAACTGAATTTTTTGCAAAGTGCAGACATGTAACAAAACACCAACTAAACTAATGACGTAACCAATGTAATATAATGTATGGTAGAACGTAAATCTGTCAGTTGCCTGAAGATCGCGTAAGCGTGAAACTCAGAGTAGCGACTCAGCATTAAACTCAATTATATATATATATATATTTATTTATTACGTTTTGCCACATTGGTATACTATAGATAATAAGTACATAGGTGTATTGTGTGAGTGAGTGTGCTTTAAGTAATTAGATTTCAGTAAAGTTAATAATAATAATAAAATAATAAATAAGTAAATTTACAATTAAATCACAATAACAAATTTACAATTACGTGGCAGGGTGCCCACAACAGCTTAATGCCAATTACTGCGGTCCCAGATATATGTATATATTTAACAGTTATACCATGAGCTCGAGTCGTATATGAGCTCATAGCCAACGAGGCGCTTCGCCGAGTTGGCTATTAGTTCGTATACGACGAGAGCGAATGGTATAACTGTTTTATTATATAGCCAAGCACTGTACAAGAGACAAATTACAGCGAAATGTTTGAAACGTCAAACTTCCGGCATAGGCAACGGCAACTAATACTTCCGCCATGCGTAATGATGCATTCACAGAGTTTCTCGCTGAGCTGTTCGGCAAACAGCTTCAGTGAAATGTTGCATAAATGTTGCTCGAGAGGCAAAAAATGTGTTAAGCAGATCAACAAAAAAGATTAAAAGGTTACCTTTATGAAGTCAAAAGGTGGGTAAGTTGTTTATATTAGCGTTGCTGTCGTGAAAAAGGTTTTGATTTCATGCAAAAATGAAACTGAAACACCTTTGGCATTGAAACTAAATTACTTAGTTGTTTGTTTTTGAAAAAGAACATGCTTTTTACTACTCGGCAAATGCTTATCTAAATAAAAAAAGTCTCTTTACTGGTGATCTCCTACGAAATGTGTGTTGTAAGCTTGATTTTACCCGTGAGTTTCTTTGTTTGGCAACAAATTAATATCAACCCGCTAATTTAGTCGTGTTTCTGAAGTAAAAAGACGTAATTTTTAGGTGAATTTTACCATTTGACATGCTAAATTGTGTATTTGTTAATGTATTTTTACACAATGTTGTTTTTTTATACATTGGTTTGAGGGTGTTGATGTTTTTCTGTATAAAAATCCGTCAATTTCAACTCTTTTCGGCAGTTTAAAAAAAACATGCCGCCATCTTGTTTTTCTCTACTAGCAGGATATGAGCTGATAGCCTAGTAGTAGGGAACCAATCAGATTACGCAAAAGCTCATATCCGATAGCATGCTATATAATAAATATATATATATATATATTATATCTTCTGCACGCTTCACATGCAAACATACATACAGTACATACACGTGTCTGTAGAAATCTTGAAAAAATTTCGGTGAAATTTAAAGTTACTTTAGGGTAGTCGTTGCTTTCGGGGGACAACTACTTTGGGGACTATAGATCGTTCTCATCTGACGTCACGGCGGCCATATTGGTGTACCAAAACAATGAAATGGCGGCCATATTGGTGTACCATCTTTAACCTATGGGAATTTAACTCTATTCTTATTCAAATATTTCGTGTTGTTTTACCAATCCAATGGGTCCACCGATCACATGAGTAAAAACGATCCATTGTTACTTTGCCGTAGAACAATGCCAATGGCTGAGTATTGTAGAAAATGGCCACCCATTGTTCCAAAGCAAAGTGGCATAGTGGTCAGTCCAAGTATGTGGCGTGCACTAATAATTTAGGTAATGATCGTGGTGTATTCTGTTTTGTTTGTTTGACATCATTCAGGTTCTTTTTTAAAATCATGTAATATGAAAAAGTTTCCGGATTAATTATTATTATTATTATTATTATTATTATTATTATTATTATTATTATTACATCAGGTCTCGAGCATAAAGAAGCACAGAAAGAAATTTGGCGGTTACGTCAAGAACATAGATACGTTGAGGACGTGTGGACGTGAAACAACAGCTTTGTCACTCTACTTTATCAACCGGTTTGTGGCACATCTCTAGTATTCATTACACTTCTATCAAGATATCAAGAATTCACCACCTCACTCAACTGCTGAAAATTACCATGCATGTATCTAAAGCTTGGTTTCCATAAGATCGTCTCGATTGCCCCAATTGCCCAAATCTCTCCAGACTAGAGATATCTCAAATCACCTAATTTTATTGGATGTATTCAGGCGATCCGGACGAATAGGGCGATCCAGACGATATTATGGAAACCAGGCTCAATAGCTCGAAATGATTTCCTTCCTGGCACGTTTTTAAAGGGGCTAGTGTACGGTACCCTATTTTATGCTATTTTTACAGAAACACAATTATCTTAAAATTCCACAAAATCTTACAATAGCGGTATTATATATATATATTAAAACTCATTAATAATTCATGAGGAAAATTCAAAAGAAATTAAGGTTTAATCAAACGTTAATCAATCAATCGTTTACCGCGGTACAGAACTGATATCAGTGTCTGTAAATGTGATACAGAACTGTTTAACAAAACATCAGTTCTGTATCACATTTACAGACACTGATATCGCATTCAACTATCTTGGGTAAGGTACGCTGGTAGCGTCCTCATATACTGAAGATGAAGATGCAAACAGTTGTTAAAGAACAAACTATTCAGAATGGCTATTTATGGCACGTCACTTAGAATATAAAATGTGGGACTAATACTAAATCAAAGCGCATGCTCACATCACTAATTTAATAATCGTAGCCTATTAAACCTTACCTCGAGGATTTATCAGCTCTTAAC
Source organism: Paragorgia papillata (assembly GCA_035771165.1). Classification (NCBI taxonomy): domain Eukaryota; kingdom Metazoa; phylum Cnidaria; class Anthozoa; order Scleralcyonacea; family Coralliidae; genus Paragorgia; species Paragorgia papillata. Next base: position 3,947,073 of record JAWNZC010000406.1, read on the forward strand.
ATGATGCCGAGTGCCTGTATCCCGATGTAAATAGTACTTATTATTAAATATTACTAATTATTACTGAGATTATATTTAAGAAATAGACTTTCGAATTCTCCCAACTCACTCTCGTGTTTGCATCAGGTTATATAAATACAGGGCATGTATTTTCTATTTCTTTCATGAAATAAGGCTAAAAAATGTGCCGTGACATCACAACCGTGTTTACATAGCCTGATATAAACACGGTAATTGACCAATCACAGCGTGGGTAAGATGCAACCTATTTTATAAATATAATATAAACTCATTCATAATTCATGAGATAATCAGCCAATTACAATAGTTCATTCAATCACCTGATTGAAGTTGGATACTCCAGTAAAACCCAAGATATAAGATGAAAACCGGTGTTCATCTAATTCTTAAGATATCAGTTATCTATGCAAAATAAACAAGTTGCTGTATGAATAAATTTTACACACACTTGTGACTAAAATCTCATGAGTGTTTATTTTAATTGCATTTTCAATTGAAATCGCTCGATTGAGATGCCATAAAAACAACTCATTTATCGTGTTTCATCAGGGGAATCCAAACACTCGAAAACAATAAAACCACCCGGCTTTCGGCCTCGTGCTTTCATCATGTTTTCCCGTGTTTGGCTCCCCTGATGAACATGAACACTCACAAATAATTCTGGTAGTTGTAGTCACCCAACGCTATTTTACGTCATCGTGCAAATGGCTTATACGCCATTGCAATGCCCTGACGAGTAGGTTTCTTTATATTCTGGGTGTCACTTTTTTGTTGCACCCGTAAGCCACGGACACAGAAACGTGGGCTCTGGGAACGAGAATACAAGCGATGTTTTTGACGCCAAGGATTTGGCGGGGTTTTGACGACATCATGTTTGTAAAGAAAAGCATTGAGCATTCCGCAGGTATATACAATTGTGGCGCCCTGACGTGCTAGCGGCTAACTCGTCAGTCAGCTATATCATTTTTCTTGAAAGTTTGTGCAGAATGATAGCCACAGTCACACAAACGTCATGGGCTTTGGCATTGTTGCATTGAGAATGAAGCGATGTTTTTGACGCGAGAGATTTTGGCGGTTTTTTTGACGATCTCCGTGAAGTGAAGTGAAGCGTTCCGCAGGTAAACACAATTGCACAAAATTGCAGTGTCCTGACAAGTTAGCGGCTAGATCGTCATACAGCCAGCTTTATACTACGGTGCCTGACGACTTGTTAGGTAGCTTTATATTATGGGTGTTTGACGGAATCGTACAGAAGGCTGGACACAGAAACGTGGGGTCTGGGAACGAGAATACAAGCGACGATTTTGGCGCCAAACAGTTTTTTCAATTTCATATATTAAATTTGTAATTTCATATATGAAATTAAACATTTCATATATGAATTACAAATTTCATATATGAAAATGTTCCAATTCGATATATGAAATTTCTTATTATGAAATTTTTGTATGAAGATAAAAATTTCATATATGGAATAAGAAATTTCATATATGGAATTGGAACATTTTCATATATGAAATTTGTAATTCATATTTGAAATGTTTAATTTCATATATGAAATGTGTAATTCATATATGAAATGTTTAATTTCATATATGAAATTACAAATTTAATATATGAAATTGACATTTCATATATGAAATCCTATATGAAGTCTTATATGAAATTTTCGTAAGGGAAGGCACCGCTCTGTAGCACTTTGTCTGGTTCTTTTCAGAAATCGGAACGTTGTCAAATTCTTAAACCCATGATGCATCGACACTGCGTCTACGGAATGCGAAGTCCAAACTTTGCCATGACCAAACATTCGGGTTTAGTAATATGCATAATTACTGAGCGAATTTTTTACCGTGCGGCGAATAATTCCGAATTTTTAGCAAACACGACTGGAACGACAAAGATCACAACTTATATAATAGTAATAATATTCTTTATTTTTTTATTCTTCTTTAACCCGTCGAAGGCTGTAGACTAACAGCCGAAAGCTCGTTATGATAAAATGTTTGATTAGAGAACGTTTTACATAATATTGTTTAAGTATGTATTTAAACCTGATCTTATATTTTTTCAATAATAATATGATTTTGCTTGTAAGAGAAAGAGAATAAAATTTAGAGTCGTAGAGCGCGTGCTCGTCCCCTCACACGGTGTTACTCAGAGCTTTATTGAAGGAAGAGAAGCATATAGCTGCATGATATAGGTGATAATTAACAATTAGACAACGAGCCCAAGTTTTCTATGAGCGAATAATCAACGAGGCGAAGCCGAGTTGACTATCGCTCATAGAAAACGAGGGCGAGTTGTCTAATTGTTTTAGTATAAATTTTCCAACAAAAGTTAAATAAATTCTCGACCATAACATATTCTTTGAGGCTCGTTTAATACATTTTTTAACAGCCAACAACAAACGTTCAACAGTCATTTCGGACATCTGCTTGGCCCGTACAGTAATTGATGGAAAAGAAAAGTTTTCTTGCATAATTTAGCATGGATTGTCATGTACAATATTGAAACAATATATATCCACTCATTTGTTTTGTAAAAGTGACAAAAAGTTGAAAGAAACATTCAATTTAGCATATAGTTTACATCACGAAATCTTGTCAACAGCTAGCGTAATTTTGAAATGTGTTTTGTTTGCAGTTATTTCGTTTTAAACGAACACAGATAAACAATTTTACGATCTTACCATTAATAATTTCCATTCTAACCATTTTGTAGCCGTTTTTGTTTTCTGTAGAACGTATTCTTCGCCTAAATGTCCAATTTCTTCTTTCATTTGCCCACTCCGTTATAATTTCGGCGCCATTGTTGCTTAACAGAACAACCGCTGGCTCTAATGATCACTGTTCGTGCTATACTACGCATTTTGTCATTGGTCAATTTTTTTAAAAGAATGACTTTCATTGGTTTATCCTAGAGGTTTATATTTAACAATTAGTCACCGAAGTCGAGGTGACTATCGGTGAATATTTATGGAGCCGCGAAGCGGCGAGGTAAATACACCTATAGTCACCGAGACTGAGGTGACTAATTGTTTTAGTATAATTTCAGAGGTTGATAAAAAACCAATCACGTTGAAACAAAAACTTTTAAACAACTGCTTTCATTTTAACAGTGGTGATACTGTTTATTCACAGACGATGTTAGCAAGCCACAGTCTTTGTCAGTAAATAATTTCAAAAAAAGAGTAAACAACTTCCTACTTTGGAATTGAACTTGTACATACATTCAAATATATGCTAAAAAGACTTTTATTCTGGTGTTTTGGATCCTGTGTTACGGCTTTTTTGCACTTAATTATTCATGTTCAATATGTTCTTCACTCATGACGAAGTTTTCGCCACATCGCTACGACCAAAATCTAGCCAAAAGATACAAAAAATACGAAGAATTATAGAAAATATACTTCCTTACCTTTATGAAGTTTTGTTTTTACGATATTTGATATGTACAACATTTCAGTGATAAATGTTTTCAGTATTATGGTCTTTTGTTTGTCTCAAAAACTACAGACCCCATTTTGAAAAAAAAAAGTCAACAGTTCAATGAATCAACAAATTATAAAATCTCATACTTCAAAATGACAACTCCGAGGGGGAGACTGAAACGAGTAAAGTCAGTGCAGTGTTGAATAAGTACCAGTCTCTTTTCCAAAACTACTTTTGAAGAACAATTTCTTGTGATGCAATAGTCACCGCGCTAGGCGGTGACTATCACCTCAGATTCACCGCTGAGCGGACCAATCAGAAAGCTGGAAAGCCTCTTTTCCACTATGAAATTATACTAACACCAATTAGTATAAATTTACAAGTTTATAATGCAAATCCTCGAATTTCATTGGCTATTGCAGGAGTTTATAATTGGTGATATAAACCTCTGGGATAAACCAATGAAAGTCATTCTTTTAAAACAATTGACCAATGACAAAATGCGTAGTATAGCACGAACAGTGATCATTAGAGCCAGCGGTTGTTCTGTTAAGCAACAATGGCGCCGAAATTATAACGGAGTGGGCAAATGAAAGAAGAAATTGAACATTTAGGCGAAGCAATACGTTCTACAGAAAACAAAAACGGCTACAAAATGATTAGAATGGAAATTATTAATGGTAAGATTGTTAAATTGTTTATCTGTGTTCGTTTAAAACGAAATAACTGCAAACAAGACACATTTCAAAATTACGCTAGCTGTTGACAAGATTTCGTGATGTAAACTATATGCTAAATTCAATGTTTCTTTCAACTTTTTGTCACTTTTACAAAACAAATGAGTGGATATATATTGTTTAAATATTTTACATGAAAATCCATGCTAAATTATGCAAGAAAACCTTTCTTTTCCATCAGTTACTGTACGGGCCAAGGAGATGTCCGAAATGACTGTTGAACGTTTGTTGTTGGCTGTTAAAAAATGTATTAAACAAGCCTCAAAGAATATGTTATGGTCGAGAATTTATTTAACTTTTGTTGGTAAATTTATACTAAAACAATTAGACAACTCGCCCTCGTTTTCTATGAACGATAGTCAACTCGGCTTCGCCTCGTTGACTATTCGCTCATAGAAAACTCGTGCTCGTTGTCTAATTGTTAATTATAAACTCCTGCAATAGCCAATGAAATTCGAGGATTTGCATTATAAACTTGTAAATTTATACTAAATGCAGTTAGCGCCTCTTTACCGCTGAGGACCAGGGTTTTGCATGGCCGAGTTCGGAACCCGTGTCATTGCAGGGCCTGTTTTAACATAGATATACTGCCGAAACAGAGAACGTAGGAATCTAACGTTTCGAGCGAAGGCCCTTCGTCAGAGAGAAACGTTTCTCTCTGACGAAGGGCCTTCGCTGGAAACGTTAGATTCCTACGTTCTCTGTTTCGGCAGTATATCTAACCTTACTATATTTCTATTGTTGTTTCTACACTGCCTACGCAGCACGCTACTTTTATCTCACTGTTTTAACATACAAGCCCCCAAGGCCCTGGCTTTGAGCCCCCCCCCCGAATTGATGTAACCTACCTCCCTCCCAGGAAAAGTCCTTTTCCTCTAAAGTAATGTGATAAAAGGAAAATTTAGAACTTAACTAGCTAGTCTTTGCTCAACTTCGTAATTCATACCGTCATACGTCTCCAACTATATTTTGATAAGATGTACGTGGTGACGAAAAAAAATGTTATTGTTCCTCCAACATTTTCCATATTGAAAGTGAACAGTCAAGGCAAAGAAATAATCTTGTCCAGCAATCCCATTATATTTAACAATTATTCACCGAAGTGGAGATGAATGGTGCTGGGTATTGACCGAGCCGCGAAACGGCGAGGTGAATATCTACACTATTCACCGACACTGAGGTGAATAATTGTTTTAGCATATACCTCATAAATGAAATAACAAGTTTAACATTCTTATATTTTTCAGTATTTTCATACAAGACACGGCCTCTAGCATGCAACTTAACGTTGTCGATATTTGTCGACAAAACGGTTTTTACAACTTTTGAATGTATTAATGGCTAGAAAATTGTAAAGAAACATACCTGTGGACACTCTTCTACTTAATTTTGTTGAGTCTTCTCGTTATTCTACACACATCAGCCTTGTTTATCAACAAAATCTCCTGCTTCGGTAAACAAAGCAAAACTGGCCGCCATTTTGTTTTTCCCGCAGGTGAATAGCGCAGGATATGCCAAGCTAGAGCAACCAATCAGATTGCGTGAAAAGCACTATTCAACTCAATCTCGTTCCCAGAGCCCACGTTCCCCACCCGGGAAACGAGGGACTCTGGGATAATCCGTTTGACATCGATATTTCGTTGGCTGATGAACACAGTGAACTCTATATAACTCTTCTTCCGGATAACAAGAATCCAGTGATGGCGTGAACGTATTATCCCAGAGCCTCTCGTTTCCCGCGATAAGTATTTCTTTGTTTTATGATATTAGTTCACAATTTTGTGTTTATAATATTCGTCATACTTATATTTTGATGACATCCTCTTACGTCAAGAGCTTATTGTCACCCAGAAAGAAACTGATATAAGGAAGTCTAAGAAACCTTTTCGCTGAAAACGTATACTAGGAAACTGAAAATAGTTTGATAATTCATTATCATGTGGTTTAAATATGAGTGAAATAACCCTATACTTTCCAAATCAGCTCATTAATTGACCAAGAAAATACCAACTCATTCCGCTCGAAGATGTCGCTTGTTTTATACAAACAAACGGTAGGGGAATATCTTGCTGAGGTACGCCATCGAGGGGATCCAAATTCCGCCAACGTTAAAGGTATTCCTGCATTGTCTGAAGCCATTTATAAGTTTCGCTCGGTACATTTAGTTGAAGAACTTATAAAGGATGGAGCAAATGTTAATACCTTTACGTCCATCGACGACATTCATTGGAGTCGAGTATGGGGTAATTTTTCTCCTATTCACGTCGCCGTGGCCTGTGGAAAACTTGAGATTGTAAGAAATTTGCTGGATAATGGCGCTGATCCCAATGCCAAAACATCTAAAGGGATTGAACCCCTGAAAATTCTATTGGATACTAATATACGTAATCTGCAGGAGGAGGAGGAGGAAAGCGTTTCGAAAGAAGAAGATTTAGAAATCTTAAAGCTCATGGTACAAAGAGGGTCTGTTATTCATGTCAGAGACAGACACTCTAATGCGACATTACTTCATTACGCTATACGCGAAGACAAACCAGAAATGGCGAGTTTCTTGATTTCGGCCGGATGCAACGTAAACGATGTTGATAAATACGGTAGAACGCCGCTGCATAATATTTATAGGAATCACAGTATTGAATGTGCAAGGCTTCTCCTCGAGAGCAACGCTAACCCCAATGCTCAAGATTGTGCAGGAAGAACTGTATGTCATGATATAATCTACAACGTGTCAATGACAACACATGGAAATGAAACACGTCAGTTAATTCGACTACTACACAACTACCATGCCAATCTAAATATTCCGGAATGCGATGAAGGCAGATCTGTTCTACATTTTTGCATCACGTTTTTGGAGGGTAAAACTCGGGCAGAGTTTACCGAATTAATTTTAGAACTCGGAGGAGATCCGAACGTCGCCGATGACCATGGTAAGACAGCAGCGTTCTATTTGGTTTCTACCTCAGTCAGTGAACCTGGGGATTGGGAATTGATATTTCATATTTTTACCAAATTGCTACAGTATGGTATGATAATCAATCAGAAGGACATTATAGGACAGCCGTTTCTTCATGTGGTAGTAAACTCTATGTGTGACTCTGATCAATCTGAAGCATCATATTGCAAACGGTTTATTGACTGCACTGCTGCAAGCCCGGGAGTAGATGTAAATATTACAGATCTTCAACATCGTACAGCACTTCACTTGGTCTCAGCCGAAGGCAGATTTGATTTTGCAGAAATCCTGTTGAAGCATGGCGCTGACGTGAACGCTAGAGATTGTGACGGTAATACTCCGTTACATGCTGCTATTGAATGCAAGCAATGGAAGTTAGCAAAGCAATTGTTAGAATTTCCATGCGCCAGAGACACCTCCTTGACAGGTAGAAATTCTTTCTTGGGAAAGAAACCTGAGATGTGTCGATTAAGGAGGGCCATTTCGGAGTATAAAGACAGTGAGCTTTTTCTTCTTTTTGGATCAGATGCACAATGGCCACCCAATACTTTAAGTACTATTGAAAAACACTCGGGTTACGGCTATACCCCGGTTGGAAGAAATTTGGATAATCGTGATCCGCCTCTCCCAACGCCAACCATCTCAAAAGAGTTCTCCGACCGCGTTAATACTACTTTCTTGCTGCAAGCTTGTGAAGAGAATAGTTTGGGTTATTTTCATCACACAGAAAAGTGTGCCGAAGAGAAATGTCTTATTTTCAAACAAGTTTTTCGTTTGGTGAACGATCTCGTGACGAAATGCGCAGAAATGGATCCTAGGATGGAAAGTAAAATTTTGTGGAGCGGAAGTACAGCCGAAGGAACGAAACTGTGGGCACCGGATGAGTTTGATTTCGTAATGGAGCTAACGAAATTGAAAGATCGGTGTAACTTGCGAGGTGCATTGCATTCACCAGAAGTCACTGTCACAAAGGATGCCCAATTGCAATGGTCCGATCTTTGCCATAAAAATCACGACGACTCCCGACTCTCTCCAATGAAAATCAAAGGTTATGTGACAAGTTTGCTGTGGTTAGGTGGTTTCTCTTTAGACAGAAGCAGATACCCCAATATTTCGTTCAAGCTGTGTCAATACCATGCAAAAAAGGAACGCTTTATTCAAGCGACAAATGTGGGAGTAATGCTAACATTTTATTGGCGCGGAGAAAAGTACAAGAAACTTCTGATCAACGTTGATTTAACGCCGGCAATTCCACTTCAAGTTCCCGACAAGTGTCAACCAGAATTATGTCAATATCCAGTTAGTAATTGGAATTACCGTGATTGCCATGTGGTTCCGCACTTGTCCAGCCAAAATCAATACAACGACATGTGGCGAATGTCTTTTACGCGTGCTGAGTTGCAATTAATGTACAGTATGCCAGCTAAACAAGTTCGTTTGTACAAGTGTCTGAAATTCCTGCGCGACATATACAAGGTTGATGTGGCCAAGGTTCCGTCGTATCATTTGAAGTGTTTCGTGTTTGAATATATTTTTAGTGATGAATATGTTGATACGGCCAGTTTTTATTCTACTGTGTGTGATGCTCTTCGTCTGCTACGGTTTCGTTTCGATATCAAGCAACATGTGAAACATGTTTTCTTAGTCCAGAAACGCCTGAGTTTATCACTCTTTGATATGAGATGGTGTTCGGTAGCATACCGACACTTATTAAAGTCACTATAGTCCAGCCTAGACACTAGGCCTTCTATATATCTCGGCGAGGGGGCTCGCGTGCCTGTAGCGGTCTGGAACCCAACGACAAATAGAAGCCTAGTCGAATTTCGATTCCAACATCTCAAAAGTGCCCTAAAACGGCCCGTGTCAAAATAAAAGTTACTGGACACGAATCTAACGATTTAACGACCCAGGTTTGACTTGTCAGTGTAGGAAATGTTTACGAATTACGATAATTGTAAGAAGTACGCGTATAGTAATCAATAGGTTATTTAGGTTTCATAACTTACTTGTTTTTTATACTAGAGACTAACTGAAATTAACGAAATTGTGAGAAACATCGTGTGATATCACTGTATGTCGCTATCTTTAACATGGGCCGTTTTAGGGCACTTTTGAGATGTTGTTGGCAATTCGGCTAGGCTTTCCACTTCTTGCTATGTACCAGACCTTTGCGAATGCAAGCCCTCGCGAGAATAGTGGGCCTAATGCATGTCTAGGCTGACTATAGTCCATATGTACTTTTATGTGCATTTTCATTAGTTGTTGCCAAGGTTGTTATTATAAGACGCATGGACAAATTACGTCACTACACAGCAAAAAATAATTTTCTTATCAAGAAATTTTTTTCTTAAATCAAGAAATATTTTTCTTAAATCAAGAAATATTTCTTAAAATAAGAAAATTATTACGTTAATAAGAAAGATATTTCTTAAAATAAGAAATATATTATCTTAATAAGAAAAATATTTCTTAACATCAGAAAATAATTTTCTTAGTTCAAGAAATATTTCTTAAAATAGGAAATTATTATCTTAATAAGAAAGATATTTCTTAAAATAAGAAAGATATTATCTTAATAAGAAAAATATTTCTTAACATCAGAAAATAATTTTCTTAGTTCAAGAAATATTTCTTAAAATAAGAAATTTATTATCTTAATAAGAAAAATATTGCTTAGCATAAGAAAATAATTTTCTAAATAAGAAATATATTTCTTAAAACAAGAAAATTATTTTCTTGGTAAGAAAAATATTTCTTAATTTAAGAAAGTCATTATCTTAATAAGAAAAATATTTTTAAAAATAAGAAAGTCATTATCTTGATAAGAAAAAACCAACCGAAAAATAATGACCCATCAATGCTCTAAGTGTTAAAGCAATGAAAGCAGTACAAATACCACATTTCCACGTTGTATAATGTTGATTGCCGTCCATCTTGGAAAAACCACGGTTATAAATGAAAAACAAGGTGCTAAGTGGTGTCTCGCGTGTATCGTGCGAACCCACGATGAAACGCGCGTGAATATCCCATAATTCCATTGGCCCTCAATGTCACGAGTCACGCTGTCGGCGGCACATTTCGAAAGTGATTCGAAGCTTGGATGATCAAGTTTTTACTGTATCTTTACTAGTCTTACTTTGTCTATAATAAAATCCTTAGCAGGCATCTTGTCTACTATGGATTGTCGAAGAAATTCGCTGCTACTTAGGATCAGTTCCGAAGTAGAAGAAATTGGTGCTATCTTGAAAGGTAAAGTTTTTAAATAATTACGCTTCATGTCTGACAACTGACAGCGTATCCAACTTTCTATATCTACTATTATATAGTATTATAATAATTTTGTAACACTCCAACATAGTCTACTCAAAGTAATGTTTGTGAATGTGGGTTTTCTGTTTAGTATTTGATGTTAGTGTCTTAAATAGAACAATCGTTCAAGGGTGAAGGGCTATTATAAAAACTTTAGAACGGATTTGATTTGAACTTTATTTGTAAAATGGCACGTGTTTAATCTACGATTGGCTTTTTCTGCCCTTCTGTCCATAACTTTAATATGGTCTAGCGTACTGCTGCAATTCCATCCATATAAGCTGTGTTTATGTATAACAAGAACTTAAGAAAAATATTTCGAATATGATACTTGAAATGGTGAAATTTTATATAATTTTTGCTGGACAAGCTCTGCCACTGCCATCTTTATAGGGGTGGACCATAACCTTTTAAGGGTTGTGACTTAAGCTTTACTACAATATTTCACGACTATAGCTTTTAAGACCATAGCTTTAATAGTCAAGCTACTGTATTAGCACACTGCCTCTCAAGTCTGAGCACCACTGAGGACTGCAGTAAAGCCCAATTGGCAGGGCTTTCAAGGAAGAAACAACAGAAGCTTGGCAGAAAGTGCTTGCAAAAGTAGAAAGGGACTCTAAAAAGAGCAGCTAAAAATTTGTAAAAAAATAGGTAGTGCGTATAGGTCCACTGGCATTAAGAATTGTTAAAACTTAGCTTATAGTTAATAGTTAACACAATAACCCTGAATTAGTTTAATTAGTGCATAATGTTATTTTAAATGTCTTCTCTTTTCTTCACTGGATTGTAGAAAATGAGATCACGGCAGATGAAGATATACAGGATCTTTGCTATGATGCTTTGAAAGATATATTTCCTGGTGGAGGACGAAGGATTATCCAGAGATCAAAAGTGTGGAAAATCATTGAATGCTCATTAAAGGTGAGTTTTTTTTTTAATCTGTATGATCAAGTACAAGGCATTACACCAGGAGTGGGTCTGGAATTGGACTATAATATATATTGAATTTGTGTCCAAGCTCTCGACAAGTGCTTCTGACAGCTCAGTGGTTAGAACACTGCACTTATTTAGAATTGCAGGGTCCTGCCTCCTGGTATAGTCTTAAAATGTATATATCTTACACTCGAGAAGTTTTCTCACCTAAAATATCCATTATACTAAATTGAGTCTGTTTCATACTAAGGACTACCCTATTAAGGACTACAGTATTATAATATTATTCACTGAAAATGTATTCATGGCCAAATCCTTTGGTAGATTATGCATAGCAATCTTAAGCTGTCCATTACTTTTTAATGCTTAAAACAAAACAAATTATTTCAGTCACCCAATAATGAAAAAAAATATTGGAAGATTGACTTCATTGAATCACTGAAAGCTTAGATTAATGATTTTGAAATAAGAATTTTTGAATTCATCTTAAAAGATTGAAATAAGAATTATATGTATATGCAAGACGGGAGTGGTTGACACATTTATCAGCAGAAGAAAGAGTTAATAAGCTTTTGAACTCTTACCCTTGCTTTAAGGATCATATTGAGGTAATTGAATAACTTAGATTTAGTACATCACTGCCATTCCCAGTCAGTGGCAATTTGCCCAGTAATAATATTATTTCACAATATGATGGAAATATTTAAAAATGTTTGTGTAGGTAATATCATGGTTTTGAATGCAATAAAAAAACCCACGCACAAGTGGGTTTTTTATAGACTATCAAAATACCACGAGTCTGAAGGACAAGCCATTGTTATTTGAGGTCTTTGAAAAACTTGCGAGTGCATGTTTGCACGAGAGTGCATGTTTGCACGAGAAAACATGCTATTAATTATTGATTTTAATTTATATATATATGTACTATTTACAGAATGAGTAGCCATTCTGTATTGGGATATACAGACACGAGGTGAAGCCGAGTGTCTTTATTCCGATACAGAATGGACACAACTTCTGTAAATGGCTTCAAAAACTCATTTATAATTCATCAGGAAAATTCAAAAGGCTGTGTCTGTAAATGTGATACAGAACTGCTGTTTTATTAATGAGTGCAGTATCATGCTATAAAGACACTGATTAAACCTTAATTTCTTTTGAATTTTCCTCATGAATTATTAATGAGTTTTTGAAATATATATATATAAAAAACTCATTAATAATTCAAAAGAAATTATGGTTAAAAAGTGTAATATGTAGTTTTTTGCATTTTTAAAATTATTGTCATTAAAATTATATAACTGTGTATTTTAATAGGTTGTTGAGGAAGCTAGAAGAGTATTGCAAATACCAGCAGGAGAACGCGGTGAATTTATGGGGGAGTGTGTAAAGCGGTTAATGGAGGAGATTGACCCTATGATATATTTTGGTATACATATGAAAGGAGTAAATCCCCCAAGAAGCCCAAGTCTTAGTAAGTCTCTTCATAAATTTTCTGTTAGGTTCTAACCAACTACATTTTAGCACAAACAAAATGTTCCCAGAGTTTCACTCGGGCATGTCCCCTCAGGGCTGTCAGAAGCTGGGGGCATATTGGAAACTCCCACTTTGCAATATATTTATATATACAGTCAAACCTCTATTAAGTGGCAACCTTCGGGGAATGGCTTTGTGGCCGCTTAATAGAGGGGTAATCTATAGTAAATTACAGGGAATATTTTAGGGGTTTTGACAAGTGGCCATTTAAAGGTGGCCATTTAAAGGGTGGCCGCCTAATAGAGGTTCGACTGTATATATTGACTAATTAAACTTGTTACTTTGAATTCTTATTTTTACAGATGCTAAAATATTGCATGTGTTCAAACTTCTGCCATTAGTGTTTACAAAACAAAAGGCCCCTAAAAAGCCAATAGAGCTTTTGCACGATTTAAAGGTATGTAGTGAAAATTGATTTATGTGTTAGTGTTTGTGAAATAGACAGATGAAATTGCACAATATATGGAATATAAATGTATCTGTAATTGATGTGACCATGTATTTTTTTTCTCTATGTACTATTTTTCTTTTAACAGATAATAGCCAGAATATGGCTTGAACAATGGTTCTTGCTGGGTAACTATATATATATATATATATATATATTTATGTATGTTTACTAAAAGACTTCTATAATAATCTTTTTTATTTCAAGAATCACGAGGATCCAGACACTTGGTGTGATAAACGTGCAGGAAATGTGCCTGTGTTGCTGCTAGACCAGGAAAGTTGTTATATGGTTGTAGGAAAAACAATCCTGTTTACGACCGAAGTTAAGAAGTTGGTTGAAGCTGTTGTTGCATATTTGGCAACATTCTATCTGTTGGATTTTGATTATCCGAGATACAATGAAATTGGATTAAACATTTTACAGTATTATGCTTTCACAGACCACAATGTTCCGAATGACATGTCTGTTTCATTTAAAGCATTACTATTATCTTACCAAAATTATAAAAATGACACAAGTTAAGATGTAAAATAGTAACTTAACATTAACTCTCTATATATATACAGTAACTTAAAATATTACTGTATATGTTTACTTATTTTATATTTGTATTGTTACTTTCTTATATTGTGAAATACAAACCATATTTTCTCTGAACTAATTATCTGTGTCTACATCGGTTATATAAATATAATGCTTTAATATTTAATTTCATATTTAATTTCATGGTAATATTCTTGTTATTCTCGCAGAAAAAAATTCTTGTTTTAAGTAAAATAATTCTTGAAATAAGAAATGTGTTTCTTAAATTAAGAAACTTATTTTCTTAATTTAAGTAAATTTTCTCAAGAAACTTTTCTTAAGAAAATATTTTCTTAAGAAAAAAATTTCTTAAGAAAATTTTCTTGTTATTCTCCAAAGAAAATTTTTTCTTGTTTTAAGTAAATTTTCTTAAGAAAATATTTTCTTAAGAAAATATTTTCTTAAGAAAAAAATTTCTTAAGAAAATTTTCTTGTTATTCTCCCAAGAAAATGTTTTCTTGTTTTAAGAAAATTTTCTTAAAACAAGTTATTTTTTTCTTAAAATAAGAAAATTATTTTTTGCTGTGTAATGTGGTCTGATTTCTGCAAACCAATCACAAATCTCACTGCAATATCACTAGCTATAATGACGTTGCTTGATTTGTATACATCATGGATCACGTCAGCTGACCCCGAAAATTCCTCAGGAAAACTCAGGCCTGTTTTAATGAGCGCAGCAAACTAATTATTTTTCGACATGTTTCGGTCATAGCACGCTGTATAAATCAATTTGGTTCGCTCTTTGAATTATAGGTCTGCTCTTAACTGTGCGGCTCGTTCGTCGAAGGCGTGCGGAACCCGGCCCTTAGCACGATGAAGAACGCTGTTCATTTATACGATCGAGCTAACACTACCTAAATAAGTGATAATTGAGCATTATTTATTATAGGTTATACTTCAATTTTGGCGCTATAACAAATTTGGTTGGTTCAAAATTTTTCATGTACAAATCGGACAGCGTTCTATCAGCGAACCAGGTCCTCGCCACTTAAATAATTAGTTCGGTGCGTTCATAGCGCGCTGTATAAACCAGGCCTAAATCTTTTGAAATGTAGTTTTTCTATTTTTTTTAAATAGATTAGATACAAATAGATTCCATTTTGCTGTTGTCTGTTCAGTTATAGATGCATGCACAGAGGACGTGAAAACGTGGTCATGATAACATCAGTGACCCACTTTTTTGTTCTTACCGCGTTGTGCATGACGTTTTTGTTAAACATGCATATGTTTATATGTAATTCGAGGCCTAAGAAAAGAAGGATACAGTCAGGAGGAAATTGATTTATTTTTTAAAGCCGTAGTTCTTTCCAAGTTAGTTTATGGCCTTTCGGTATACGGAGCAAGTACTGCTGACTTAAATATGATTCAATGCTTTTTAGATAGATGTTTTAGGAGACATTACACCTCCGAACTATTCAATATCCAAGAACTACTAGAAAAATACGACAGAAGACTTTTCCTGAAAATTAAAATGAATAGTTGTCACCCATTGCATTCACTCCTCCCCAAGGTTAAGGAATCATAGACGTAGTACCAGTCAGTTGCCCAAAATAAATACTGAGCGATTTAAAAATAGTTTTGTAAATAGACTATATGTCAGGATCGGACTGGGCCCAATTTAGGGGCCTTGCCATTTCAGCTGTGAGGGGACCCAGGCCTAGGTGCCTAGGGGGACAATTGGAGAAGCCTCTAGGGGGTCGGGGGCATGCCCCCCCCGGAAAATTTTGAAATCTAGAGTCTCTGAAATGGCATTTCCTGCGTTTTGGGGGAAGATTTTATAGAATTCCGGAGATTATAAAACATTAAAACGTCATATAAAACACACAATTTACACAAAATACAACATATTTCAGGACTTTTCAACATTTAGAACAAAACATTTTTAACATTTCAGAACATAAGAATCTGTTCCACTTCCGAGGACTTTGACGCAAGTTTTCGATACACTGCCTCGTTATCAATACCCTGGATGCCAGAGGTTCTTGGGGGAAGGGAGGAAAAGAGAGAAGGGAGAGAAAAAAGGGGGAAAGGAGGGAAGAACCTCTGGCGCCACGGCTTGCGAATCTCACTTCCATGTTTGTACCTTGGCACAGAACTTGTAAAACAGGTTTTGACTTTATGACGTCTATTTTTTATATAATATGGTGGGTAGTGAGACCTTCACTGGCGTTGTGTGAGGACTAATTTGGAGCATAATACTTAGTGTTCCACCACAGCAGCTACAACGCACTGTTATTAGTGGTATGTTTCATAAATTTGCCAGTTTACTTCGCTCATTTTTGAGCCTAATACTTTACATTTGACCACACCAGTTAAGTTTCACGTGAAGTGTCTAGTTTCAGTCGGTAGGTCGTAAAATATGCCTGCGGTTTGATGTATGTTTGGGAGAAGAATGAAGCGTGGAAGGATTTATGTAGGTCTGTGTTCTTTGGATAACCCTCGACGCGTTTCGACCTTCCAGTCTTCTTCAGGAGGGATTTTGAGTCGATGTTGAAATCAGTAATGTTAAGACGAAATTACAGATATTAGAAGGCGCGTGCAACACTGAAGTATAATAGACAAGTTAAAAATAAAGTCTTACTGAATGTCTCTCTGTTTGTCTGTGTAGTTTTGGTGTAGTCCGTAACGTACTGGCAATGCATCCGTGGTCGACTTTATAAATTGGTGAATTTCCCGCTCCTCTGTCCCGTGTCGATTATATCGTTTCGTTATAGTATATATATCGTGTGTATCGCGTGGTTTGTGGTTTTAGTTATGTCGCCGTTACGTCTGAAATAAAAGGGTTATTGTGTAATCTGTCTAGTGGTGAGTGAGATAGTACATCCTACATGTCGCTTAATTAGTGTTCGTTCCAGTTGTAGTTACAATTGTAAATAAAATGTCTTAGTTGTCAGTATTCGCATCAGTTGGTTTGAGTCAATTAACAACTATAAGTAAAACGTCGTGGGTCAGTAGGTGTCAGGTATATAGTTATGATTGTGAGTAAAACGTCTAGATGTAAAGTAAAACGTCGTAGATGTCAGTTAGTATTCGTTTCAGTTAGTTTGAGTCAGTTAACCATTGTAAGTTAAACGTCGCGTAGATGTCGGTTAGCATTTGTATTAGTTAGTTTCGGTCAATAGTTAACCAAGCAACTGCCGTTGTGAAGGGAGACTTGGTTTAGCTCCAACCCGTTCCCCAGAAGTGAATGCCAATTTTCTATCCTTGGAAAAAGTGCTTTTAGAGTTGCAGAAACTGCTTCGGTATATATCTCTCCCATTTTCTTTGTCGTTTTTGCGTTTTGACTAAAAACTGTAAAAAGCTCTACCAAAACCGGTTTTCTTTGCTTAACCAATCATATCGCTTCAATCACTGCTAATTATAACTGACCAATCATGTGCCTAGTACAATTTCTGTACCCAGAATCTAAACATGGAAGTGAGATTCGCAAGCCGTGCCACCAGAGGTTCTTTCTCTCCCTTTTCCTTCCCTTTCCCCTCTCTTCCCTCTCTTTCCCTCCCTTCCCCCTTCTTCCCCTCTCTTCCCCCTTTTCCCCCTCTCTTTCCCCTTTTCCCCCTCCCTTTCCCCTTCCTTCCCCCGTCTTTCCCCCAAGAACCTCTGGCATCCAGGGTACGTTATCAACAGCCTTCAGTAAATCAACTTCTATAGAACAAATCATTACTGCTTCCAAAGTGTTACTGTTGATCTGTTGCAAACTATTTTGAGTAGTTTCCTTATCACTAATTTCACAAATGCATGCAGAATTAAGAAATTGCTTCAATGCTTTCAATTTGATATTTTATGGGTGTGTCTGGTCAGGGGCCCATTTTGATGTCCCATGCAGAAGGGCCCATATGTGCCATGGCACAATGGCACATAGGCCAGTCCGAGCCTGGACTATGTGTTAGATATAAATTGACAGTTTAGTTTTATTTTTTATTGACAGTTTAGTTTAATTTAATTAGTATATTAGAATAGTTTTATCTTAAAATCATGTTTATTCAATGTTCATATAATTGTAACTTTTGATATGTATTTTTATCAAATGAATAAAGACCAATTATTATTATTATTATTATTATTATTATTATTATTATTATTATTATTATTGTTATTATTATTATGTAAATAGTTGAATTATTCTAATTATTCGATCAATTTTTGTGTTTATAGCGATAGCTAGGTAGTGTGAGATTGAGGTTTGGGTTTTTTTAGGGTTAAGTTCTTTTAATTTCCATACTTCACTTGGCGACATATTCGTATCGGAAAAAGTCCCAGAGAGTAATTTCATCTAGTAGGAACTACGAGACAATGTAAAGAAACTTTGTTGTTCTTTTTTGGGAGGGACGGGAGGGGTACTGATACCAATCATAGCTCGACAGTTACAACCGCAACGCTTAATTTAAATGGCCATTTCCGAAAAGAGTTGAAGACTGGCGAAGAGCATAGAGCGCTGGTTTCCTTGGGGTCGTTTGGAGGGACAGTTTTATTGTGCTTACGCTACCAAGTACCCTAGCGTTCCTAAACTGATACCAGTCTTCAGATCCTTCCTAACATGGTCAAAAAACAGGAGAGTTGTGGTGGAAAGAACGGGCTATACAATACCAAATCATTACAGAAATACCAAAAAACTCGACATATCTGCCACAAGCTGCATTTTTTTAGCATTACAATTATTTAGCATTTTATTATTTTATCGCATTACAATCAATCAATCTTTTTTCTCAGCTTTACAGCAACATTAATATCGTATACCAATCTCACTAATTACATAAACGTTAACTATGCTTTTTAGCGTCACTCGGAAGATCCACGTGACCACGTCACATTGTTCTTTGCTTTATCTGAGATATGCAAACTAGTTTTCAATTTATCACGTTACCTACAGTATATTAACAGACTATTGTGTTTGATTGACAATGCTACTACTTAAACCTAGGAATGCATCCACCAAAATAATATTAATACATCATTGTAAACCTATATAGTTACATTAACACGACATACTTTCGATACACATCAAACAATTAAGCAATATCAGACTACAGGCTTTATAGTTAGTTGCATATCATTTATTTGTACATGTTTTGGAGTGTAACTCCGTCGTCAGGTTACAATAATAGAACTATATGTAACGATGTAGTTATATAGACTCTGAAACGTCGTATAAATAGATGATATACCACCGACTAGAAAGCCTAGTCCTGTTGTCTAAAAAATTATATTAAAGCATAAGAATATGAGGCTTAGAAATAGTTCCGTCCTAACAATGTTAAAGTCAACTACAGTACTATTTTCACGTAACTGTGAATTCAATTTTAATTTAATTTCAATTCTTTGTGATTCAATTTTAATCCAATCCCATGCTCGCAGTGAACTGGTTGCTGAACGTTCCAAGCTTGTTGAACTTTTTGTAATTCTCTATAAACTTCGACCAAGTATCTGGATAGAGCTCTTTCAGTTTCTCCAGGTCCATGTCATTGATCTGGCCCCAGTGCGGTCTGCCATTGAATTGTGTCCGAAGCAAATTCCGGAACTTGGTCAACGTATCGCTAGCATCTGGACTTCCGACCAAGATTGGCGCCTCTATCATACAGCTGGGGCGTCCATACTGTGGGCCTACGTATGCCGTGGCGGGAGCCGTGAAACGAAGAGAGAACGGAGAGGTGGCGAACTGGTGCGGGTTGTCCTTTCGGATCGTTTGGAACAGTTCGATGAGATTGTCCGTTGCCTGGATGACATTGTTTACATGACTTGCGTCAACACCCATGTCGCTAACCACCACCTTCATTGAATTCTGCGCCCCAAAATCCAAAGCTTCTGTGCAAGGCATGGTCACTGGATGCTTTTCTGTTGTTGCCATCAAGGCCAAATTGAGGAATTCAGGCATAAGCCATGGCGCAAATTTTGTAGTGCCCACGACAGCTTTCCTGAGTGTCTCATTTTGCTTCGGAGTCGCATAGAAGGATGGTGGACGGCGGTTTTTACGAGGTGGCTCTGCCCACTTGTATGTAGTTACAACAGAGTTGATTTCTAACTCCTTGGTCTTTATATCTAGTACTGGATAGGGGTTGATCCAGATTTCAAAACTATGTATACACCCGTTTTCGCCGCGAGGTTTTAAATTGGCTGCAAAAAGATCTGGTAATTGCTCTTTGGTTTTTTCCCATGTTTGGAGCCACCTTTCTTCTTCCAGATAAAACGCAGGTTCGACGCGAATGGTGTAAGAGTACACGATTCCAAAACAGCCAATATTGACGAGAGCAGAATAGAACGTGTCATCATCTTGAATCAGTTCCCAACCACGAGGTCCATACTCAGCTTGGAACTTGGTATGGTCTGTTATACCATTTGTTGGCTCAATCCAGTACTGTTTGACTTTGCTGTCTCCACCAACTGTTATTAAGTGCATCGACTCGACCATGTTGGACATTGCTGGTTTATTTAAGCCTGATCCGTGAGCACCAGTTCCAATAGTTCCTGCTAGGGACAGACCTTGGTACCCAGTGTAGTTTGGGAGGGTGCGGTACCCATCAGGGTTATCTCGTTGGGAAGATGGCCATAGAGCTTCGTTGATGGATTGTATCATAGTACCAGCTTCGGCTTTAAAAAGGGTCTCGACATGCTTATCAGAGTCATCCTTTAATACCGACTTGTCTACGTGGAGAATGTTGTGCAAGTACCTGAAATAACAAAGGGTTCTTCAGTCAAAATATATAAATATATACAAATTATATAATACAAATATAACT
Organism: Paragorgia papillata; assembly: GCA_035771165.1. Lineage (NCBI taxonomy): Eukaryota > Metazoa > Cnidaria > Anthozoa > Scleralcyonacea > Coralliidae > Paragorgia > Paragorgia papillata. Next base: position 3,967,760 of record JAWNZC010000406.1, read on the forward strand.
ATTTGCAACGTATTCATCTTCTGTAAAATTTGCACAAGATTCGTAGGCAGCGTCTTGTACTTTTCGGTTTTATTCAAAGTGTTCATTGTCATTGTTCGCCGAAAGGGGTATTAAATGATCCCTTTCCTAGTTAGCCCGCCTTTTCAAAAATTGTCCATCCCATCACTTCTCGCTAAATGGATTTTTATGTTCTCCTGCATGTGCCTTTAGAAATATAGAAACCTTAGATAATTGGCATACACATTTCAGACCAATTATATATATTTATAAAAGTATGACCGTACACATATTATGAATGGAAACGGTATACATTATATTAAATGTTATCCTCCCTTTTTCTAAATCATGCATCTCCACCCCCTTTCTGTCCTTCTCTTCTTTCTAGCAAAAATGCTTTTTCAGCCTTTTTCAAAATTTACTTTCTCTTTAATGGAAGGGAAGAGCAATACGTTGAACTGCTAGAATAAAAATGCCTCGTCACCTATTCATCTCTATGATGGTTCCAGTCGTGAAAGACACATCCGAGAAAGCATAGCAGGTGCCTACAGCTTTGACCGTCTGCTTCTGATCAACCGCATCTTGCACAACTTTGACTAGATCATTTAAGTTCTGTGGCTGATTGATGGTGTAGCCTGGTGGCATACGCTCAAATAGAGTGACATTATTAAAAGGTTGTGGAGGTTCTGCTTGAAAACCATCATCTTAAAAATAGAAAAAAATCCCGTATTAAACAATATATTATAGTGTATGGTCAATGAATACATTAATAATTCATAAAGAAAATTCAAAAGTAATTTAATCAGGTGTTAAACTTTCGGATCGATTTTCTCAGCTTAAAGGCGTATAATTATAAGATCGATGCACATAAAAGTACATTTAATTCGCAATTATTTAAGTAGTCTATACAGTTTTGCCGCTCATATTGTATATAATATTATTACTTATACATTAGCTCACGCATATAGTGATTAATGGTACTTAATTTATACCAAAAGTGAAGGACAGTCATTCTATTTCAGGCGTCTGAAATTCTATAGAGGCAGGTGGAAGCGCGCATACATGCTGAGGCAGCTCTTTAACCTATATCTTTGCCGAGGCTCCTTTGCATTGACATCATAATATAAAGGTTGTCCTGTAAGTTCTATGTGCGTGCTTAGGGTGCTGTTGTGTGTAATAGATATAGTATAGTTCATATTATCTATACCCATCCTACCGAGTCCATATATATGACGGAGCCTAAATTCCGACATTCCTATTCCAGTGTCTCAAGTATAAAAGGACTTACTCCACCGCTGTGGGACCAAAATTATGGCCTTTTATATCTGGCATTTTCTATCTGGCTTTTTCTCTCATGGCCTTTTATATCTGCTCTTTTATATCTGGCCTTCTAAATCTGGCCTTTTGTATTTGGCCTTTTATATCTAGCCTTTTATATCTGGTCTTTTATATCTGGCCTTTTATATCTGGCCTTTTATATCTGGCCTTTTATATCTGGTCTTTTATATCTGGCCTTTTATATCTGGCCTTTTATATCTAGCCTTTTATATCACGTCTTTTATATTTGGCCTTTTATATCTGGTCTTTTATATCTCGCTTTTTCTATCTGTTTTTTTAAATCTGTCTTTTTCTATTTGGCCTTTTATACCTGGCCTTTTATAACTGCTCTTTTATATCTGGCTTTTTCTATTTGGTCTTTTATATCTGTCCATGGCCTTTTATTTCTGGTCCTTTAATATCTGGCGTTTTCTATTTGATCTTTTATATCTGGTCTTTTATATCTGGTCTTTTATATTATCTTCTTTTTTCTATTTGGCCTTTTATATCTGGCCTTTTATATTATCTGGCTTTTTTTATTTCACCTTTTATATCTGGCTTTTTTTATTTCTCCTTTTGTATCTCACTTTTTTTATTTTGCCTTTTACACCTGGCTTTTTTCATTTTGCCTTTTATATCTGGCTTTTTCTATTAGTCCTTTTATATATCTGGTCTTGTATATCTGGCCTTTTATATCTGGCTTTTTTTATTAGGCCGTTAATTTATATCTGCGTTTTTTTATTTGGCCTTTTATATCTGGTTTTTTATATCTGGCCTTTTATATCTGGTCTTTTATATCTGGTCTTTTATATCTGGTCTTTTATATCTGGCCTTTTATATCTGGTCTTTTATATCTGGCCATTTATATCTGGCCTTTTATATCTGGCCTTTTTTATATCTGGTCTTTTATATCTGGCCTTTTATATCTGGCCTTTTATATCTGGTCTTTTATATCTGGTCTTTTATATCTGGCCTTTTATATCTGGCCTTTTATATCTGGCCTTTTATATCTGGCCTTTTATATCTGGCCTTTTATATCTGGTCTTTTATATCTGGCCTTTTATATCTGGTCTTTTATATCTGGCCTTTTATATCTGGCCTTTTATATCTGGCCTTTTATATCTGGCCTTTTATATCTGGTCTTTTATATCTGGCCTTTTATATCTGGCCTTTTATATCTGGCCTTTTATATCTGGCCTTTTATATCTGGCCTTTTATATCTGGCCTTTTATATCTGGCCTTTTATATCTGGCCTTTTATATCTGGCCTTTTATATCTGGCCGTTTATATCTGGCCTTTTATATCTGGCCTTTTATATCTAGCCTTTTATATTTGGCTTTTTGTATCTACTGCGCATGCGCAAGTAGATACATTGCTGTCGTGCGTGTAAGTTAAGGTAAGGTAAGGTGAGGTGAGGTGAGGTGAGGTGAGGTGAGGTGAGGTGAGGTGAGTGAGGTGAGGTAAGGTAATCTATCTGGCCTTTTCGGTTTGGCCTTTTATATCTGGCCTTCTCTATTTGGCCTTTTATTGGCCTTTTCTATCTGGTCTTTTATGTCTGGCCTTTTCTATCTGGTGTTTTATATAGGGCCTTTTATATCTGCCTCTTCTCATTGTTCACTTCGCTCGACCCACATATTTTAGCTCGGGCTCTACTTCCTCGCTTGGCTATACACTGCGTTTAATGCATTTCGAACAAAAATTCAAATTTGTGATCTGTTTTCTTGCTCAGCTCTGAAAATTAGAATGTTTTAGTGCCTAAGACACCTTGTGTTTCTCAATTCTCATTTGTAGTATTTTATATACGTACCAGCTGACCGATCACACGTATCTTTTTCGTCAATCTCAAATGCTTCTATGCATTCTTTGGCCAAACTGTCCAATGCCTGTCGAGGCTCTTTTCGCAGGAGTTCAATGTCATCTACCACATCTTTGAGGCGATTCGAATTCTCGTCTTCCTGGAAGGTGCTTCGCAGGTGGCGAATGGCGTCGTCAAGACTGCTTGGTTTAACTGTACTCGATGTCTCGTGTAGATCTGCTGATTGCGCATGTCTTGTGTGAAAACAACCCATTACTGACGACGATATGTTTCTAGCAAAGCAGTGTGTACAATTAGTAAAAGAAAAAAACAAAAGTGAATTTAATATACCGGTACAGCACATAATGTTAACTTCAAGGAGTTACATGTAATATGACTCCAAAAGTGGAGTTAAAAAAGGTTCACAATAACTCCTTTTTTGGAGTTAATTTTTACTCCAAAATTTTAAATCCTTTTTTGGAGTAGCGAATTGGAGTTGAAACTGCTCTTATAGAATTGGAGTAAAATATATTAATTTGAGCGCAAAACTAGAGTAAAAAGCGTCACAGGATTATCTATTGTAGAGTTGTTTTGACTCCAAAATTGCGACTTATCACAACTTACTCTGCAAGATAATTCACCCTGCAAAAAGAGCTGTCTTGCATAAAACAATGATTACAGTCAAATGTCTCAGAGCTTACATGTCATCTGTCTAGGTTGGACATCTACTGTCAGCAGGTTCTATATTACCAAAACCGATGATGCGCGGCATGGCCCCAAAAAAAACACGTCATGATTTCAGTCCAAAACATTGACGAATCGGTCTGAATTCCTAAACCATTTTGGCTGGAGAATTCAAAAGTAGCGAATGGACCAATCATATTGCAGTGATCTCACGGTGTCAATTTCAAAGGCTAAGGAATGCAGAAAACAAAATTTTCGCGCCAAACATGTGACGTCACTTTCTCGCGAAAAATACAAAAAAATGGAAAAACAAAAAACATACGATTTGAAGGATTATGGATGTTTGTTTTGGTGCAAAATTTGAGAATAACTGAAGTAAAACCTGAGAAGTTGAATGAAGGCACGTTTAACGTGAGCGTTTTCAGCATCATTTATGCCCGTCGTGCAGGCGCGAAAATTTTGTTTTAATGTTTTTGCATGTTTGATGACTGCCTGAAAAAAAGCATGTTATGTGGACTCGAAAACCAAAAAGAAAATTGAAATATCTTTATTCAATAAAATGTTATAACGTTTTGAAATTTGAATTTTTGCCATTTTCTAAAAATAGCTCCAAATGGCTGAAAAGTCAAATTTCAAAACGTTATAATTTTTTATTGAATGAAGATATTTCAATTTTTGCTTCGGTTTTAGAGCTCACATAAGATGCTTTTTTTGAAGCAGTCATCAAATATGCAAAAATATTAAAACAAAATTTGCGCGCCAAACATGTGACGTCACTTTCCCGCGAAAAATACAAAAAATGGAAAAACAAAAAACATACGATTTGAAGAATTATGGATGTCTGTTATGGTGCAAAATTTGAGAATAACTGAAATAAAATCTGAGAAGTTGAATGAAGGCACGTTTAACGTGAGCGTTTTCAGCATCATTTATGCCCGTCGTGCACTGATATTTCATCTTATTATATAGCATGCTATCGGATATGAGCTTTTGCGTAATCTGATTGGTTCCCTACTACCAGGATATCAGCTCATATCCTACTAGTAGAGGAAAAACAAGATGGCGGCATGTTTTTTTTAAACTGCCGAAAAGAGTTGAAATTGACGGATTTTTATACAGAAAAACATCAACACCCTCAAACCAATGTATAAAAAAAAACATTGTGTAAAAATACATTAACAAATACACAATTTAGCATGTTAAATGGTAAATTATGTCTTTTTACTTCAAAAACCCGACTGAATTAACAGGTTGATATTAATTTGTTGCCAAACAAAGAAACTCGCGGTTAAAATCAAACTTTAATACAACACACATTTCGTAGGAGATTACCAGTAAAGAGACTTTTTTTTATTTAGATAAGTATTTGGAGTAGTAAAAAGCGTGTTCTGTTTCAAAAACAACCAACTACGTAATTTAGTTTCACTGCCGAAGGTGTTTCAGTTTCATTTTTGCATGAAATCAAAACCTTTTTCACGACAGCAACGCTAATTTAAACAACTGACCCACCTTTTGACTTCATAAAGGTACCTTTTAATCTTTTTTGTTGATCTGCTTAACAGTTTTTGCCTCTTGAGCAACATTTATACAATATTTCGAAGCTGTTTACCGAACAGCTCAGCGAGAAACTCTATGGGAATGCATCATTACCATGGCGGAAGTATTAGTTGCCTATGCTGGAAGTTTGTCGTTTGAAACATTTCGCTGTAATTTTGTCTCTTGTACAGTGCTTGGCTATATAATAAAACAGTTATACCATTCGCTCTCGTCGTATACGAACTAATAGCCAACTCGGCGAAGCGCCTCGTTGGCTATGAGCTCCTATACGACTCGAGCTCATGGTATAACTGTTAAATATTTGTCGCTGCGGATCTATTTTTTGGTGGAAGAGGAGATTGTGGAAGGCAAATCCTAGTGAAAATATTGTATATCTGACGCCAGTTATTTACTGTGTTTTTTATGCTGCTGTTATGGATCAGTCTGTCGGCCCAAACACACGCGGACAGCTTTTCTGATGTTTGAAACGTGCATTACACTCCATTCTGCGCACGATCCGCCATCTTGTTTTTGTGAGCATCACAAACAAGACATTCGTAGATAATTACATGAAGTACTCAGCTCAGTGTAGACCATTCGGAGCAACATGGCAGAAAACCAAGCGATTCGGCGAGTATTCCCCTTCGGATTTCTTCTTTTTATTCTAAAAATATTTTGTTTCGAGTACAAGTAATGAAGAGGAAGCAAGAAAAGCTTACATTCTTGAATAATATTTCAGTATTTTTTTTGTAAATAGTTTTTAGTATTTAGTTTCGTACATGCGCAAATTTGTAAAGATTATCCGTATTTAGATGATTTTATTGTCATACGATCATGCCTTTAAACATCGGGTAAACTAGAATCACAAGTTGTCAAATATAGGGTGAGAAAATGGTATAAGGCTTTCAGTTCAGGCATGTTTTCAATTCAAAACTATAGTTTAAACAGTGCTTCGGTTCTTTATACTGCGGTAAGGATTTCGTGCTAAACGTCCGTATTTCATTTTATATATATTTAATACTCTCGACAATCTCTACATTTAGCAACTTTATTTGAAGTGAGCTTGCACAGTTCTTTTTAACCAAGCGGATCAATCTTAGCCAATCAGGTGACGCTTAATAAACAGCACTATCTTCGCAGAGGTCCAGCCACAAATAAGAAAACGTAAATCTTAATCCGCTTAATTTATTCACCAAAGTATGCTTGATCAGATCATATTTATATTAATCTTAGTCACGCTGCGTGTCGACATGTTTATTCAATAGTTTGCGAGTTTTCAGATCTTAGGTATCTTTGCTAGACTACAGTCGCTACCGCGCATGTGCGGCATTTGTTTGTTGGGAGACTCACAGAAAAGAATGCTGGGAATGAAGTTGATATATCTCGTATAATAAGGCTCTGAGGAAGAGCACCGAATTTTGAGCCAACTTCATATTTAAATTAAATTAAAACACATAACGTTACTCTCTTGACTAAAAACAAACGATTTTGCTGCTTGCAAATATAGCGTGATTGTCTCTTCACTGACCTCGCCTAAACCATCGTAACCTAGTAATTACGCAGGTCTCACCCGTAAAATAGGAGAAATTAACCACTCACCAATCTCGTACCCAGACCCACGCGTTCCCATACTCACACGAGGCTCTGTTAACAGCCATTTCAGGGCCCGTTCTGATTGACTAATCCAATGCGCATGCTTGACTGGAAATCGTTGCCCGATCTCGTCCGGGTTTACAAATATCACTTCAGCCGAAGTTAGAATATGCAGCAATGAACAAAATACTCTCAACTTGCATTGCGTGAATGTGTTAATAATGTATCTTAAACTAAACCCCCTGAACGCTAAAATCTTCTTTTACTCTGTATTTAAATATATATTTTACTCTGCCATACGCTAGACGATTCTACTCCTCGCTGAGAGGTTGCTAGGGTTAAAGTTAAAATAACAAGATGTTATTTTTGAACGGAGTGTAAACTATAAAAGTGATACTATAGTGCAGTTCGTTAAAGAAAACCCAACGGAATTCGTTGATTTCGTTCACATGCCACGCTGCGTTCTGACGTAGATCATCAGTATAAACATAAAGCGGCCGGTTTGCCCGCCTTTCAAACCTGCATTTATCTTCCGGAAAATTAGTCGTGCACTCAAAACTGAGTTTGGTAATATCAACAAAGAAATACTAAGTACGACTGTGATTCACCTTTAAGCTGTTTGTGCTTGATTTTGCGAATTCCTTTTTTTTTAGCCAGCTTTGCGTTTGGTCGAAGTGTCTGTAGGTTTTCTTAAAATGGTTGATCAGTAATGTACTTCACACACTGACCACAGTGTGGTCAGTGTGTAAGTACATCACTGATCAACCGCCGATTTTCGAAGTTATCGAAGTACGCTCAATCGCGTATATAGGCCTGACGGAAATTACCGCGCGATTTTTTAAATTTGTGACACCCCAAAAATAAAAATAGGCATGCGACACATGCATGTGTCTACCTCTGATGCATTTGTTTATAGTGTGGAGTACAGAAAATATATATGGTATCGTTGCAATAAAAAAGCATGTTGCATATGCAAGTATCGTGGATGGATGAGCCATTAGCGAGTTTACTGAATCAGAATCCCGGGTTCGGATCCGTGCAGACAAATCTTTTAGCTGTTGATACAGGTCATTACCAGAAATTGATGACAAAATGGCCACCGCTTAAGGGCTAATTTACATATAGTTTTTATAAAATGGCATCCAAATGAAAATTCTGGTAATTGAGTATCTCGCCTACTGTTTGCCGACCTCGCTATTTAAGCAACAGCGATTTTCAAATTAGTCACTTGCTTCCTTATTTGTTTTAATCAGGTGTACATACAATCTGCCAAATGACTATATCTCTCGAGTTATCGTTTGCCAATGTTTGAGCCTCCATCAATCATGGTGAGTTCAAAACGCATATTGTCTTGTTGTCTACAAGTCGTGTAGTTGTTGAATTAGAGGTATACAACTTCAGCCAATTTGGTCAATATCTATTACATGCAAGATAAAGGTCCTCTATCAACTCTCGAACATTTGACCAAAGACGATTTTGAAAGTATCAAACAAAATCCTGCCGCAATCCAGTGGTGTATGACCAGCTTATTTGTTTACTATTTGAACACAATTTGGCAAATCGTATACATTATATTCCTGATGCAAATAAATAGGTGACTGAATGATTGGATAATGGTCGTTGTTTAGATGAGGAGGTCGGCAAATACTTGGCAAGCTACTCATTAAGCAGAATTCTCACTTTAACATATTCGCCTTATATATTTACTGTTGAAAATGGGACGCCATCCTCTAAGGAATACTATGTAAATTGGCTTTCAAGCGGTGGCCATTTTGTCATTAATTTCTGGTAATGGCTCTATAGTTACGGTAAACAAGACGTCACACTAATAAAACAAGTAAACAGCGAAAGGTTTCAGACCGCGGGTTTCAGCAGGTAGTCACTGCTTCCTGTGCCTGGTGCACATAGCACCAACATGGCACCACATGCATGTACACAGGGAGATGATGAGACGGCTGACTCGTATTTGCTTTCTTTCATTGACCCCGACAAGTACTGTACATGATATCTTACTTGACTCAGACACAGTAACACCGAGTAATACTAGGCGGTGCTTGATGTTTATAAATTGCAATGGGTATATTTAACAGTTATAACATAAGCCCGAGTTGTATACGAACTAATAGCCAACGAGGCGCTTCGCCGAGTTGGCTATTAGTTCGTATACAACGAGAGCGAATGGTATAACTGTTTTGTTATATAGCCAAGCACTGTACAAGAGACAAAATTACAGCGAAATGTTTGAAACAACAAACTTCCAACATAGGCAACTTAATACTTCCGCCATGCGTAATGATGCATTCACATGGAGTTTCTCGCTGAGCTGTTCGGTAAACAGCTTCGAAATGTTGTATAAATGTTGCTCGAGAGGCAAAAAATGTGTTAAGCAGATCAACAAAAAAGATTAAAAGGTACCTTTATGAAGTCAAAAGGTGGGTCAGTTGTTTATATTAGCGTTGCTGTCGTGAAAAAGGTTTTGATTTCATGCAAAAATGAAACTGAAACACCTTCGGCAGTGAAACTAAATTACTTAGTTGGTTGTTTTGGACATGCTAGATTGTGTATTTGTTAATGTATTTTTACACAATGTTGTTTTTTAATACATTGGTTTGAGGGTGTTGATGTTTTTCTGTATAAAAATCCGTCAATTTCAACTCTTTTCGGCAGTTTAAAAAAACATGCCGCCATCTTGTTTTTCCTCTACTAGCAGGATATGAGCTGATAGCCTGGTAGTAGGGAACCAATCAGATTACGCAAAAGCTCATATCCGATAGCATGCTATATAATAATGTCATATAGTGACCGGTCTGCTAAATATGAATTAATGGTCGATCGTATATCTATCGAATTTACGTCTAGTAAATCTACAGATCCGGTACACCATTGCATGGCCGGTATATGAAGTCGACATGGAGTTGGACATGTATTTCAGACAGTATATGCATGCACTATTTTGTGTGGCACTAACTGTGTGTACAATACAAGCATTGCAATTCTGAAGCTTCAGAAACTACTAGCTCAAGCAAGCAATACTTCCCTCCCCCGCCCACACACATTTCTAAGGAAAGGGGCTAAGAATCGCCGACGAACTGAACAATGCACGTTCTGCCCGCGCGGGCAAAGCGAACGTAATGGAAAACGGTCTTTAGATGGAACGGATTACATCGGTTTACATCTGAATGATGTGATCAAGCAAGCAAAGATGCTGAAGATATCACCAGTGCGTTTTCTCTTTGTATTTCTACTAAAATATACACTTGAAATAGTTGCAGACGCACATCATTCAACACCGCGGCGTCAGACGGAGTTCAGTGGGCTTGGTCAGTTCGTCTTGCACGATCGCATGTTCGTCCGACACCAGACCGACGCCAAAAACACTATAATTCACCCAACATTTCAAACTCCTTTTATAAAATAACATTTAGAAAAGGCACGCGGTGATTGACTGAAAGCCGTACGTGTTTCTATAATTGCATGTAAACATGGAAAAATGTCCACGCCTGCATCATACGTCATTCATCTCTCATCTCATCTAGATCGTCCGTCAGGACGCCCCACAGCTTTCACACGCTTCAGTTCTCCAATCATCTCGGTCTTCCATAATCGTCCGTAGCTTCTGAATTCTCTCCATCCCAGTATCTTCTAGCAAAGTATCCACGTAGGTGAGTCTTCTTCTTCCTCTAGTGGTTGTTCCTTCGGTTGGTTGCCAGAGTACCAGCTTGCTAGCAACTTCTTCACCATGTCGGATGCAATGTCCGGCGAGACGCATTCAGTACGCCATCATACGTCATTTTGAACAGTAAGGAGAATTTACGCTTTCAGGATGCTATGATTATTTTTACGTTATACCTATTTTCGATGAGTTATTTTATGAAAGAAATAGAAAACATTTTCCGTGTTTACATTACAGTTATAGAAACACTTGTGAAAGTTTGGGAGAACTCGAAATTACGTGGAAACACTCGCCCCTCCCAAACTTCGACTCGTCTTTCTATAACTGTCGTATGACGTATGTAAACACGGGAAATGTTTTCTATTCCTTAAAGGTAAATCTAAACAAAATTCGATCCGCAGTCTTATATATAACCATGGATCTAATCATCAGAACTCCAACAGAGCACAATCAACTTCAAGTAATGGAATATAGAACTGTCACATATATCGATTGTTTCATACATGTACACATGCCCAGCATAAGTTCCATATGTCGTCGTATTGGATATCGGAAACGTAAACACAAATTTGGACCTAAAACAAAGTATTTAAATGATATATTCTTACCTTGTAATCGAAACTAAGGAACAATCTTCCAGTCTGTGCTATATATTGTAGCATGCAGTTGCCACTCCTGCTAAGCTTCTACTCCAATACTAAAAATGTTCCGCTTCCTCTATTTGATATCCTCAGTGACGTTGACAATTTCCTGCTTTCTGTTTTGATGAACCAATAGAATTATGACACAAAACCCTCAACCAATCAATGCGTATATATGTAAGTGTAGGTGTGAATATTCTTTGTATATATATAGACCACTTTTATAAATTCTGTTATGTTCATTCTTTCTTTTTTGTATTGCAGACACACAACGAATTACGATTATGTACGAAGGTCTTAATTGAAAGTGTGCAAATCCTGAAATAATTTTAATTTGTTGGGTATTTTTTAACAGCATGTATAGTTAATCCTTTCATACATGACTTTCCGAGACATCCCCCATTGCGCGGTAAAATCGTCTCGCGTTACACAGAGTAAAAAGATAAAGTTATCCCACACACAAGTCGACAGCAACGCGAGTGAAAGGGTTAATTAAACTCGAGTATCCTAGTCATTACTGAATACCTGAAATCAATAGGAAATTAGCAACATGAGCCACTACACTTCATAATTTGCATGTGCAACAGTGGTCATTCCGTCAAAACTCGTTTACGGCCCGATATCAACGGTATATACTATTATCCTCTCTATATACGGTTATTGAGCATTGTATGAATTATAGGACAAGGTCGTGAACTGATTGTTTAGACGTTATGAGTCTAAGAATATGACATTTGACATGTTTATATTCTATCTTGATATACATACGTAAGCTGTAAAATATGTTGTTCCTTTAACCATAGGATTCTTCCGTACGTACTTCCTGCCCTGATGACAAATAGAATGGTTTCAATTAAGTTCCCTGTACGGCAATTGCCGATTAGACAGGCATGGAGTATAAAAATATTTTATTAACTAAAACTATAATGTTGTCTCTGTCTAAAATATTTATAAAAGGACGTTTTGGTCAAGTTACTGTGACCTTGACGAAGGTCGGGATAGGGATAGTATAAAATATAGCCAGTTACTGCGTGTTGTTGTGATCACGTCTTGATAATGACATAACTTTGGTCGTGACGTGTACTTGACTCTGTTTGCTTTAACGTTTCCATTAAAAGCAATCATGCCAGTTCATTCGGCCCAGTGGCGTAGTAAATAGAGTTCGTATCGAACTACAGCATATGTTACTAATTTTGGGTATTCAGTTCACGTATTTTTTTTTTCAATTTTGAGCATATTTTCGAGTATTTTGATCGAGTTTTATGAGGTATTTGGTATACCACAACCCCCTGGCCGACTCCAATTATAGTGCAAGCTCTTGATTGTTTATGAGTCTGTGACCCCGTTTACACTAGAGCAAAAGTATCCGGATTCACATTGTTTTTCATCCTCATGGGAATAAAAAACAATGTGAATCCGGATGCTTTTGCTCTACAGTGTGTATAAAAAAAAACTGAACCCTTAGAAAACAACCTATTGTAGTAGTTTGAAAGCCCTAAAAGCGCTGCGTTATAAAAAGCTTTTAAATACTTTCACCATGCATACACTTCAAGTTATCTTAATTTCCCAGGTGTATAAGACCGTGTGTTTTACGCATCTGTGGGTTCAGCGAAGTGCTTAGGGCTTTCAAACTACTACAATAGGTTGTTTTCTAAGGGTTCAGTTTTTTTTTATACACACTGTAGTGTAAACGGGGTTTGAGAATAATAAGACACTAAAGGGAACTTACTATAAGGAACAACATATTTTACTGCTTACGTATAACATATAGTCTTCCGGTAGCGAGAGCATAAAATAAAGACTTTTGTATGAATATAAAATGCGTGTTTAGTTGTTGCACATCGCGCCTTGACAGTGATACTGTTCATTATGGAATGCTGCATGACTGTTTTAAATGTTTAGCCAATAAAATCATGGCGTTGCTAGCGCCAAATGTCACGCGTTTCTTGGTCAATAATTCTTTGCTCGGCTTGAACCACGAAGATGTGTGATCATCCATGATGGAGCTGAATTTATTGAAGTTAACGTTGAGTATTCGTGCTATTCATCAACTTGAAGAACGCCAATTTAAGTGCTACTAACGCTCCACATCTTTACTTGATTGTCACAGACTCACGGTCCGGAGTGTGCCTTGCATGGAAACTTCGAATTTTTGAGATAGCAACGCTGTGGATTCATTGGCTAAACAATTAACGGAAACCGATGTCCAAAAACACTCTACCTAAGTCTGCAATAAATTAATTAAAATTAGGATCAAAGGGAACATTACTCGAATGTCCATTATTTGGCTGAAGAGTGATAAATTGTGTCAGTCTGACACTCACTAACAATTTTGGATTATTTTTGAATTTTTTATCCCCGTCTCCAGTTATTAAAATTTTTCGTTCCCTACTAAATGAGGGGAAACAATATACCCCTTTAACTCATTCCTGTCTGAGGGCTTCCCCTGAGTTGAATAAAATCGTCTGGCGTTAGCCAGAATAAAATACTAAATACCAATTCGGAAAGGGAAGAGTTAGAAAGATAGTTTTTAATTAAAATATCCTTCGCCTATGGGTTGTGAAAACTTTCAGTAACCAACCCATTAAATTGCGATGTTTGCCAAAGGCAAAACAACCGAAAGATTGATTAATTCTTTGAAAGTTCGCATGGTGATAAATAGTAAGTAATACAAGTAAGAAATTGCGGTAACCCCACGTTTATTTTTTAATTATTTTATTTTTTTAGCATTAAAGGTGATTGACAGTCCGTACTGCGCATGAACGAAACTAATGTTTATTTGATTTGCCACTGCAGCCTGAATTATACAAAGACGATCACAACAACAATAACAACAACAAAATAAATGATAGAAACGTAGCAGGGTGGCCGCGATAGCTTACGCCGATTATAGCGGTCGCAGGATATAGTTAAGATATTAAAAGATAAAATAAATAATAATAATATGGTCAACTGCAGCAGCAGAGAGTACTAGCCAAACTCCGGGCTGAGCCACACTTTTGGCAAACCGTTCTCCATGTCCTTGGGTCATCCGGGTCATACAGTCTCTCCACTGCAGTCATATAGTAGAGCAGTAGGTTACGTTTGAACTCTGTCAACACGACGTCATTTAATCTTAATTGAACCGGTAAGACGTTCCAGGTCCTGCATGCTCGTATGAAAAAGGAGCGATGATATGTTAGTGTTTTACATTTTCGTAGGCGGAAATGTAGGAGGTTTGCTGTCGAGGAGGTTCTTGTGAATCGATTGGGTATGTGAGAAACAGGTATAGAGTTTCAGGTTTGCAAGTCCGTTAATAGCTTTGAAAAAGAAGATCATGTCCAGGTATTCATGCCAGTAAGTGATTGGAAGTAGGTTTAGAGTAGACGTTGTTTATAACTTTTGTTTTTTATCTATTTACAAAATATATCCTGATACTTTATTCAGGATTGTAAGCCTTTCTTGCTTCCTATTCATTACTTGTACTTGAAACGAAACATTTTTAGAAGAAATCCGAAGAGATATCCTCGCCGAATCGCTTGGTTTTCCGCGATGTTGCTCCTAAAGGTTTACACTGAGCGGAGTACTTCATGTAATTATCTACGAATGTCTTGTTTGGCCAAAATAAAGATGGTGGGTCATGCGCACTATGGACTGTTGTTCACCTTTAAATAGTAAACGTGTTGTAGATTGTCTTAAATACTTCATTAAAAAAAACGGAACATGCAAAGTACCTATAAAATATGTACTGTACTAGAACTGCGAGAATGTTCCTAGATAGCATTAATTTATTTCAGGAAAATATGTAGTTATTAATTACTGAGATTTTTGAGATTTGAGCTCGGTGGAAACATTTATAGTACTGAGTGATTTACTCTCTTGTAAATTTGATATATTTTGTGTGCCTGCATGACAACACAATTGTAATGTTTCATATCAGAAAAAATATTTAATATTATGTAAATTAACTATATAGCTAGAAATAATTATACTAAACCGGATAGGTCACATTCAGTAGCAGCACGAAATTTCACACGTATGCCATGCAACCCAAACCCCAATGACCATAGATTCCCCAAGTGTACCTCTTATACCCTGTTTAAATCCAGTCTGCTCAACAAAACTGACACTGACACAAGAATGATGTCATGATCGCAACAACACGCAGTACTACTCATATAAGTCTATATTTTATACTATCCCTACCGGGATATATATATATATATTTCTAAAATTCATTAATAATTCATGAGGAAAACACAAAGAAAAATCATGAGCGTATCGGATCTATATATGTGATATAGACTCGCTCTAAGTTTCTCGCTGGTTTTTAACGGCTGAGATAAGCTTAATTTTCAAAATTACTACGCCAATGAACGTATGAAGTGATTCTTTTTAGAAGCCATTTATAAACCTTGCAGTACGGGCTTTATCGGCTCTAAAACACTCGGCTATCGCCTCGTGTTTTATATCCGATAAAGCCCTCCTGCGCGGTTTATAAATATTACATATATATATATATATATATATATATATATATATACATACATAAGGGGAACTTTTACTTCAAACCAACTTTAATTAAACTATCTACGCAATGCAGGAAATACATACAAAAGGAACAACATTACCTTCGTATACTTAAGTCAACCACCGCATATAATAGAGAAAGCACCGCATATAATAATGAAAGCACCGCATATAATAGAGAAAGCACTGCATATAATAGAGAAAGCACCGCATATAATAGAGAAAGCACCGCATATAATAGAGAAAGCACCGCATATAATAATGAAAGCACCGCATATAATAGAGAAAGCACTGCATATAATAGAGAAACCACCGCATATAATAGAGAAACCACTGCATATAATAATGAAAGCACCGCATATAATAGAGAAAGCACCGCATATAATAATGAAAGCACCGCATATAATAATGAAAGCACCGCATATAATAGAGAAAGCACCGCATATAATAATGAAAGCACCGCATATAATAATGAAACCACCGCATATAATAGAGAAAGCACCGCATATAATAGAGAAAGCACCGCATATAATAGAGAAAGCACCGCATATAATAATGAAAGCACCGCATATAATAGAGAAAGCACTGCATATAATAGAGAAACCACCGCATATAATAGAGAAAGCACCGCATATAATAATGAAAGCACCGCATATAATAGAGAAAGCACCGCATATAATAATGAAAGCACCGCATATAATAATGAAAGCACCGCATATAATAGAGAAAGCACCGCATATAATAATGAAAGCACTGCATATAATAATGAAACCACCGCATATAATAGAGAAAGCACCGCATATAATAGAGAAAGCACCGCATATAATGATGAAAGCACCGCATATAATAGAGAAAGCACCGCATATAATAGAGAAATCACCGCATATAATAATGAAAGCACCGCATATAATAGAGAAAGCACCGCATATAATAATGAAAGCACCGCATATAATAATGAAAGCACCGCATATAATAATGAAAGCACCGCATATAATAGAGAATTAATAAAGAAACTACTGCATATATAGTGATGATTAACCACTTAACGGAAAAGGATGTCCCGTTGTTTTTAGTTAATTAATTACAGTTTTTTTTACAACTGACTTCAAATTATGTCTTATATAATTACAGGAGGGGATGAAATATTCTAATAACATTTGAATGGGGTACAAATATTTTCCTAAAGTTTCCAGTAGGGATGCTAAACTTTATAAAATAAATCAAGATGTATCATCCGCCCTAACAACGCAAGGCGTTTAATTTACGAATATTTTGTGCACTATACAAAAAAATTATTCTCTAAAAGAGATATTTATCCGTGAAAGTAATAACTGTGACACCCCACTTCGGGAATTACATGACGTCGTTCATTGGTCGTGATTCGTGTATCGGGCTTTCGACGAATGTCTGGAGCGTTTTCGGGATATTCAATGTGGAATTGTCGACTTGCAGCTGATTTGCTATAATTGTCTTGAAGCCTAAACAAATGATCTCTGAGAATTCTTCCATTTCCAGCAGTGCATGGCCGCAAGAGTGTTCCATATGAAGTTGGACTTGTTTGGTCTGTTTGAAAACTCGCCATGTTTTGTGGCAATCGCGCAAGTGATCCAGCGGTATAAACGGGAGCAGTTGCTGGTCTCAAAAAGTTGCTCACAAAAGATCTCCTACTCACTGTGAAAGGCGTATCTGGGCGCTGCGTAATCTGTCGAGGATCAGCATTTTCTTTTAAGTCGTTGACGTTACCTGATGACGTTTTATAACCATCAGAAATAGTGACTTTGTCATTGAATTTGACAGTTTTATGTACTGCTGTGTTATCTCTTCCTAGGTTATTTTTTTTGGTTGATTTCTTGCGCAAAATTGAAGGAGAAGAAGGAAGCGTTGAATAGTCAGCGTTGTATGTCGTCATATACGGCTGTTCTTTCTCAGGATTGAGCATGGTTCCCTCATTGGTGTGTATCTTGCCTTGGTTAAGTTCTTTCACGTTCCGCTCCGAGCAGAATTGATTTTCGTATCGTGGTGTCTACGAATGTAGGAATACATTAGAATAATTCGTATGCTATTATATGAAAACTTTGTATGTTAAATATTGTATAGTTCTTTATACTGTAATATTTAGAAGAATGTATATACTTTCTTTTCTAGATCTGGTTATCTTTCGCATGCTGTGATGAAAATAGAAAAGTTTCTAGATAGCTTGTTAATAGGTGAATTTCAGGGTATTGCGCGCGCGTCATTTTGCAAAGGAATTTGCGGGCTCCTGGCGGGCTCCCCACAAAGTAAGCAATGGCAAGCAGGCTTGCTATCGAGCCAACAACAACAGAATAACAGTGTTAAACATCCAGAAACTGTATCTATACTTTGTTTATTTTAAACAGTATGTTTACTTTGAGTGGAGCTTGCCAGTTTTTTTCCCCAAAATGATGCGCGCGCAACACCCTGAAACTCGCCTATAAGCAAATTAAATACATCCTACTCTAAAAACAAATATTAGATTTTTTCTTTAATAGTATTTTTTTCTATTTTTGACACGTATATTCTTTGACACCTATATTATCTGCATGTCCCCGTCATTTCCTTTGTGCCGTCATTTTACTAATATTCTCTTATTTCTTTATACGTATTTTTTATACCGACAATCTGTGTAAACCACTATTGAAATATGCTTTCATCAACCATATAATTATTCAATTCAATTATTATCTACATGTTTGGTGTTTGGAAGAAACACACCAACATGCTTCCTTCAAATTAATTAGGTTTGAACGTAGAATAAATATAAGAGTCCAGCTCAAAACTTTTAAATACAGAGCCATAAAATAATAGCAAGCAACGGCATATAACCTCGTCATGTGTGACGTCACAACATGTTTAATTTGCATATCAAAAACTTTAAATATCTCCAAAACGCGAAGCAAGGAAAGAAAAAACAGCAAAACATGTTACTTCATACTACGAGTTATTATACTTACAGTAATTAAAGGCCTATCTACACGATACGATTTTTGCTTGCAATTGTCGTATACGACGGCTCACGTCATGCCCACGACTTGCGACGGCTCATATTCTCTCTCACTCTCTCTCTCTCTCTCTCTCTCTCTCTCTCTCTCTCTCTCTCTCTCTCTCTCTCTCTCTCTCTGACTTGGGGAGGGGGGGGGGGGGGGCGGTGATGTGATTCAGCTACAAACGGTGGCAGGGGGCGGCTCATGTTTGATCCGCCTCTGACTCCACGCCTTGTTCGCTTTTTCAACCTCTGATCCGAAAGATAAAATGCTTCTTTCTTTTTCTTGTCGTTTGTTTTGGTTGAAAAGCCAACATGACAACATCACTTCGAATATCATTTTCCGCCATCTTGGATTTTTGCTAATTCCAGTAGCAAGTCGTAGGATTTTAAAACCGCGTTCACACGAGTCCGATGCGAGTTGAAAACGGCGCTAAAAAGTCACAAAACGCCGTTGCGTTCACACGGCAACCGGATCGAAATTGTGTAAAAACGGCGCTCTAACCGGAGCGTTTTGAAAACGATTCCTAAACGGAGCGAGATGAAAACGAAACCCTTGGCGGTGTCGTGTGAACACAAGATCCGCCACTTTTTCGCTCCCCTTTACAGTACCCAGTTCCTAAATTTCAGCTCCTAACCAAACGGCTGGCGTATTTTTCAGCGATGGAAAACTTTATTTGTCTTCTCGACTTTGGAAAACTTCTGCTAAGAACTTGTGCTTGAACATTACACTGAACAATGTCTGGCCAGTGTAAATAGGAGAAGATTAAGTCAATAAGGAGAGTTCCTAATAGAAATACGGATTCGTGTGAACGTAACCTAAAACAAGTTTTAAAATCCCTGCCATTATTTTGTGTAGTGCATGGCTTGCAGCCGTCGTAAGAAAAACGTGGGGGTATCTATCATATACGACAATTGTAAGCAAAAATCGTACCGTGTAGATAGGCTTTTATAGTAACTATTATTGGACCTTACAAACTCATCTTGTCTTTTTGCGACTTTATCGCAGTTATCCAACTTGAGAGATCCTCCCAGGCCATGTCCAGTATAGCGTTGACTATATTCAGATTTTCCGTATACAGATTGTAGATTTTGCAGCACGTTGGCAGTCTTTTGCGAGACACTCAGACTTGACGGTTGGCCCCAAAAAGTATGTTTAGCGGGCGAGGGTGGAGACGGATAGAATTGTTGGCTAGAAAGTTCAGAGTTCTTTACCAGCTAAAAACAAAATATTAGTGAGATCCACGTTCAGTTTTTGTGTCTACTGCGCATGCGCTAGTGGATACATTGCTGTCGTGCGTGTAAGTTTAAGTTTAAGTTAACAAAAGAATGCCTTCGGAGCCAATCAAAACACAGAATTAAACGATTGACTGACGACAAGTATTTTAAGTATGAATCGTTGTCAATTTTTAAATGTGATGTACTATAGACGTTGTTGGAATGATGATAAGTTTTTGAAAGCCTCTTAATGTCCACTGACAATCAAGCGAGTGTGCTGTGAAGTGTTTAATTAAAATGAACTGCATTTATGTCAGCGAGAATATTTCTTGATTATTAGACTTCGCCGTATATTGCTTCTTGCCAATCTCATGATGAATACTTATAAAATTAACAAATTAACAAATGCATGGTATATGCTTTATACGACTTTATTCACTCGTTAACTGACGTATCATAAACTGACTAGCTCACGGCTCGCTCATGCTTTGCTTCAGTTCGATGTATATATAATACATCACAAAAAATAGACACTGACAAAAAAATCCGCCCAGCAAAATTACTAACATTTCTATAGTTCGTAATTATTATCTATGTAATATGATGTTTGCGGGGATTTCTTTTGTTCTCACAGGTCCATTAACAACTAATATACCTCATTAGTATAAATACACAGGTGATTATAGAAAATCACGCGCGCTGATTGGTCGAGCTACTTCGGATTAATTCTCGATAATCACCTACAGCGTTTATTAAAAATGGCCGCCAGCCAAAGTTGTCAATGACAGACGAGGAAATTAACAATTTTAAAGAAAATGTTGTTCCTAAAAGTACGAAAATGTGTATTTATACTAAAACAATTATTCGCCTCAGGCTCAGTGAATATCGGTGAATAATAACCTCGACTTCGTCTCCGTTATTATACACCGATATTCACCTCTCCTTCGGCGAATAATTGTTAATTATATTCATTTTTATTAATCCTACCTCCGTTGATGTCAAACCAGGTCTGATTAGAACCAATCATACCCGGTTTGACGTCAACGGAGGTGACAACAAAAGAAATTCCCGGAAACAAAAGAAATTCCCGCAAACAAAAGAAATTCCCGCAAACATGATATTACAAAGGAATAGCATAAAAAGAGGTGCATTAGCTATTAAACGTCCCGCTCGATTTGGGTCATTTAGTAAAATCTTACTAAATGACCCTCATCGAGCGGGACGTTTAATAGCTAATACACCTCTTTTTATGCTATTACTTATAATTATCATATGAATATTGAAAATTAACATATTAATCAGTACCTGATTAAAGTTGTTACCATGCCATTGAAGAGTTTTTTTTACAGGATCATTAACAATTTCTAGAACTTCGCGTCGATATGGCGAGCCTCTTATTTTCTCAGCAACAACGAGATTCTCACGCGAGGAATAGCCAACGTCGCTTGGAGATTTCTGCTCAGGAAACACTGCTTTTCTAACCGTGTGAGAACTGTAAGGACGCTCAGCAGGAAAGGGAAGATCAATTTGAGCAATTCTAAAAAATAGTGTGAATGACTGAATATATATATATATATATATATTTATTATATAGCATGCTATCGTATATGAGCTTTTGCGTAATCTGATTGGTTCCCTACTACCAGGCTATCAGCTCATATCCTGCTAGTAGAGAAAAAAACAAGATGGCGGCATGTTTTTTTAAAACTTGCGGCTAGAGAAAGGAATCCAGTCCGGACTGTGATTGGCCAAGATTAGCTTCGGGTATGATCGGGAAAAAATAACATCGGAAGAAAATCGTATAGTATCGTAGTTCTTTCGGTATAATATTAATACGTTGGTGACTGTCAAGAACTAGAACTATACTTAGTGAAGACTGGGTCCAAGTTAAAAATGAGTCAAAATATGGCTCGTTTTTTTGCAGCCAGGGCCATTTGTTCCCGCCATTTTGTTTTTGGCCGCCATCTTGGCCCAGCCCCCACAAATGGCCCTGGGGACGAGGTTGGCTAGCTAGGTCAGCAGGTGGCACGCTTTCTTTTAAACATTTCTAACTGGCCACCTCTGAGTGCCCTCTTGTTATATATAGAATGATTCTGCATATGCGCACGTTATAATATATTACATGTCTCAATATGTCAACCTTTCGATGTCTAACAAGCACTCATTTATATTTATTTTTGGAAGTACAGTGTTTTCTTTTTTTGGTACGACTAACGATAAATTATCGCGATAAATGATATGCATTTAACCTTTGTCAACTTTTTAAAATTGTTATAAAATATAAATTGTGAAAAGCTACGAACAAATTTTTAATTATCTTTACTGCATGTTATGGAAATAGAAGTGTTCCTGAAATAGTGTTGCAATTCATTTGCTCGTCTTGACCAATTTATTTTAAGAGGTTTATTTGGTAAATTCCTGTTTTGAATTTGATTGGTCTTTGATTTTTGACCGGCCAATAGGAGTCACAATTATTTAACCCTTGAGTAAAATCGTCTTTCGTTAGCCAGAGTAAAACTAATAAGTTCCCAAACGGCAACTGTGGCCAATAAAGGGTTAACCAAAACCTACCCGGTCAAATTTAAAAAAGGAACCTGTCTAACGACAATACGTTTATTATTGTCTTACCTGACATCAATTTCGTTACTATTTGGGACCCTATTTAAATAGAAAAGAAAGTAAATATATATGATTATTGTCAATCAACTAATGTATTTACAAATAAATATATTAATATTTGAATGAATTAAATGTCTGAAAAACAGCAGCAAGATCTGACTTTATTCATAAAGATAGCTCAGTCCATTTATTTATATAAACTATAAAAATTTTTAACTACTTATTTTTGTGTTGGGTATATAAATCCAAACCAGCCTTACTGGTTTATAGTAAGGTTTGATATACTGCCGAAACAGAGAACGTATAGGAGTCTAACGTTTCGAGCGAAGGCCTTTCGTCAGACATCGAAACGTAAAGATTGTAAACAAAACAGCAAACTTATATAGGAAAGATAATCATGTGACAAAAAAAATAGCAAATCATATCAAAATGACAATAACAAATCGGTAATAAGATGCGGAAAATTAGCCAATCGGATAAAATCCTTACTATATTTCGATTGTTGTTTCAACACTCCCTACGCAGCACACTACTTTTATCTTACTGGTTTATATGTGTTTGACAACAATGTTAATCTACATCACTAATTGTTCTATGGTTTTCCAATTTCGGGGTAAAAATCTTCAGATTTAATAAAACCCAGAACCTTGTATTGGTGTACAATGTACTGTCATTAGTAAATAGTAATTAGAGATGTTTATTGTCAACTAATAAAATGCTTTCATAACTTGATTTTTTTTTAGATTCTGACCACTGATCTCAAATAATATACTCAGTATAATGAGTATATTATTTGAGATCAGTGATTCTGACTCACGGTTGAGTGTCCTATTTTGCAGAGTTTTTGCCATAAATCGTCCGCTAGCCTTCTCTACATGAGATATCACTTTAGTTGAACACTCAAATCAAACGTCAATTATTTTATTAATATCACGGCCACCTCAGTTTTCATTGTTTCCACACGCACATTTAATATCGAAATAACCCGATGCATAAAGATGAGGTACGATTAGTAACTAATCATACCTAATCTTTATGCATCAGGTACGATTAGTAACTAATCATATCTAATTGTTTATGCACAAGGTACGATTCCCGTGAATTTGCAATAGGCAATATCATTGCCCAATGCAACGGGACCTTGCCTAAAACATTTCGAGTAGAGTACACTGGTAGCGCCCCCAATCGAGAAGTAGAGACAAGTGTTTGCCTATCTCGAAGTAAGTTCGCTGAATCCGCTTGTAACGGCAGCGCCCTAAACGAAAGCAAACTTTCATTGTGTTACTGGTTTGTTATCTCAAGAATTTATTACAGTTTGCCTAGAACATAAAATGTGGGACTAATAATAAATCAATGCGCATGTCTTTACACTGTTGTTGTTTTTATAGACAACTATCTAATATTAGTTTATGTGCGTGAGTTTACATTAGGTCAATGGTAACCATTGAACCGATCATATACATGTATTGTTATTTAAAAGCGCTTGTAATATATTTACAGATATATAGATATATAAATGGCTATTGCATTTCAAATAAAGATAGTTACCGTAAAAAATTGTCAGCCTTTACACACACGATAGATTGCCATGTTTGGATGTCGGTTTTATGCCAGATACATTCCCTCGGGCTTCGCCCTTGGGACTTTTACTCTCCTTCTTCCTCGGTAACCGTAATATTACAAAGTGATAGCATAACATATTGGTTGATTAGTAATTAAATATCTCTCAAGCCTTGGGAGGTTTAGTAAAAGTCCCTCGGGCCTCCCTCGGCTTTCGGGTACATTTAATCACTAATCAACCATAGTTATGCTATTACTTATAATTATTATTCATTTAAATTTTTTTCAAATTCTAAGCCGCGAGAGTATACAACTTTTGTGATATATAATCTTCTGAAATATTTGAAATTTATGCAAGAATTCTTACCGTGGGTTCATACCACTGACCTATATATATAATTGAACTGCAGTGCCTTGTATCAATGACTGGCATAAAATGGATCTGGTCAAGTCTGATCTACGCGGTCTGGTCAAGTCTACGCGGTCTGGTCAAGTCTGATCTGGTCAAAAGACTGCGTAGGAGGCCAGCGCCTCCTAATAAATGAATATATAACTAAATTGATCGGCCTGCGAGCGCCGCTGAGCCCACAGTCAAGTGAACACAATGGCCAGAATAAGGTCAGAGGTTTCTACCATGAGAGAAAAGACACGTATTTCCGCCATCTTTGTTCGGTCACTTTTTCAACAAGACCCGCAGTCCAGTTATATATAGGTCAGTGGTTCATACTGAAGTATATAGTAAGTATGCAATATGAGGTATTGTTACTGCCTGAGATGTAAGTCTTTCTGAAGCCTAGAGCACGCCCTTATTGTTATTGACTATACTTTTACTTAATCAGTGTTAGCTTACTTTATGTTAAACAAAAAGCGTAAACCGGCTAGTTTACGTTCTTGCATACTTACAGTTCATCTGTAGGTCTGACATCACTTTTCTTCAGGCTAGTGATATTGTACAGAGCCTTTACGGGAAGTACTCTGTGATATGGAAAAAATCATTGTTTCTCATTATTATTATTATTATTATTATTATTATTATTATTGTTGTTGTTGTTGTTGTTATTGTTGTTGTTGTTTCACGGTAAAGATGTAGATACCGGCGTTTTATCCTCACTGACAGGTTTATTTAACTTAAGCCAGTGAGTACTTCTGACGTTCTTCAATTCATCGACAGTACCTTTCGGAGAAGGTACTGTCGATGAATTGAAATTATTATTATTATTATAAATTATTATTATTATTATTATTATTATCCAGCCTAACGCATCCACTATTCATCTATCCTTCCATCCTATCCATTTACCTACTCATCCATTCAAGTGGAAATTATGAAGTGGAAAACCGGCTTAACCCTTACAATCCTAAAGGCCAATGACGAGTAAAATACAAAAAGAGAATTCCGGGTTGAGAAGATTAATTAAGATAGAGTGTTTTCACCTGGCGTATGAAAGTTCTCCGCCACCAAAATGCAAGTGACTTTTGTCCAAGTGAGATTGCTCGACCTTTTGATTCTTGGTCTGCGTCGATTCTAACAAACCACGATGAAGTCGACTGCTTCCCCATTTGGGCTTCACTAGGCGAATGGCTTGATCACGAAGGAAATGATTGTAGCTATATTAAAACCAGAAAAAAGAAATAATTAATTTTACACCCAATTGCGATGGACAGAGTATAGTCAGTATAGTATATAGAAGGCTTTCAAAATGTCGTTATTTCTACATTGCGTTACAGAGCCCTTTTAAAGATTTTCCCATGGAGGCCGTTCACTAAATGGAACTGTTCAAGTGGGGTCAGGGAGCATGCTCTCCCGGAAATTTTTGAAATTTCGAGTCTCGGAAATGCCATTTCCTGCATTCTGAGGAGTGACTTTTAGGGACACTGAACGTCATAAAATATCATTATATACTGTAGTTGAAATACAACACATTTCTGATTGTTTTGTGTCAGAATTATTCATCAGCATGCCTAGAAAACACTGAAGTACGAACAACAAATTATTAATGTTTTTTTATACGTTATTAGTGTTTTCAGCTTGAGTTGGTAAAGTTTTTTTCGTATGTTTTTTTTTTGCTGTACAAGCAGAGCTGTCATAAGTAAACTCAGAGAAAAACTCTGAGCTCCAGACGGGACTGGAACCCACGACCCTCCGAACGTCCGCCAGCTGGACGTTCTGTCACTGTAATTCTGTCATTCATTTATAGGCACATGCATTAATTTTAGATTTATAGTGGTGATATTTCACCAATATAATAGGAATGCTGGACAAGATTATTTCTCAGCCTTCACTGTTTACTTTCAATATGGAAAATGTTGTGAGGAGCAATCAAAACGATTTTTGGTCACCACATAATACATCTTATCAGAGTAAAGTTGGATATACGTATGAATTAATAAGTTGAGCAAATCGTAGCTGAGTCCGAAATTCCCCTGTTGTAAATTTACTTCAGCAAAAAGGGACAATTCTTTGGGTGCTCAATACAACCCATGTCCTTTCTGTATTAAAAATGCTACTAAAAATATATGCTACTAAAAATATATTATTTGGGAATTACGAGCCTCTTCAGTGCAACCCCAGGGCTGTCGCTCATAACCTACATATATAGCCTATGGATGTTTTTCACTCACGTGATCTGTGGCTTTATTGGTGTGGTGAAACAATACGAAATGTTTGAATAAGAATAGAGTTAAATTCCCATAGGATAAAGATGATATACCAATATGGCCGCCATTTCATTGTTTTGGTTGCCCAATATATGGCCGCCGTGACGTCAGATAAAAATGGGTAAATGCGCATGCGCCACTGATCTGTTACAATAATTTCAAACGCCTCTAATGAAACTCTATTATGATTCTATGAAGCTTTGAAGAAGCCTGGCCATGCTCTTTGACGAACTTTTTTAACATACAATTTCTATTTTTGATAACATATTCGAATCATAGAAGTAAATAAACTTTTCCATTTCGTTGTTATTCATGAGTTTGTTTAGCCAGCCAAAACTGAAGTGTTAGGTATACGCTAAACGTCGCACAATAGACGACACACGAATTAAATTCGTCTCGGCAATTAAATTCGTTTGAGTCAGACGGATAATGCGACGATAATGCGTGTTCAAGTTACACGACGAATTATCGTCGCGTCGAATTAAAGGTTTCTCTTCTGTCTGTGACAATTCGGCGCCATGTTTTCAAGAGGTCGTTTTCAGGCTCCACGAGTGACGAGTCCAAGTAAACACAATTAAATTCTACTGAAATATTCCATGTTTAACTCGACGTCGCATTAAATTCGTCTGAATTAAATTCGTCTATTGCGCGACGGACGTTCAGCACAGAAGTAAATAATCTTTTTCATTTCGATGTTAGCTAACCAAAACTGAAGCGTTAAGAAGCCTGTATGAATTATGAATTAGCATCTTTTATAGCTGTTGTCATTAGTTGGTTACACACGCACGCATAAATATATAGTCAATATACATTTATCGACCATGCATGCATCTATGTGTATATAAACCAAGACAAAAACTTTTGTGCCATTGTGGGTCTCAAAAATTTTAACATGAGTAGAGAAAGCTGTAGTTCAGTCCTACTTTCCTCCCCTTGTGTTTTCTCCGGACAGTTGAGTTAGGTCACTTAAGAAGAAATCATGTAGACTTTAGAGGGTTGCATGACGTCACTCAGTTACTGACTTCTTGCAGGCAGCTGCATTAAGCCTGCGTGTTCAGTTCCATTTACAGTCTCAACAATGATGAGTCGGGATCTATCTTTGCGACCGCAAAACAACTTTGCCACCAGCAAAGAAGTGGCGACTCAGTTTTTACTAGCGGCAACATTTATAGCCATTGTAAAGCGTATATATATATATATATATATAATATATATATATATATATATATATATATATATATATATATATATATATATATATATATATATATATATAATTATATATATATATTTGTTGATAAACTTCTGTTATACAATACAGATAGAATAGTGTCCTAAAGATCTGTTGTATGATGAAAAAAGCTCCTGTCCATAACGTTTTGATATAAAATAATAAAGAGAGAGAGAGAGAGAGAGAGAGAGAGAGAGAGAGAGAGAGAGAGAGAGAGAGAGAGAGAGAGAGAGAGAGAGAGAGAGAGAGAGAGAGAGAGAGAGAGAGAAAGAGAAAATCTATTTGGGGGGCTATTTTAGGGAACTGGCTCAAGGTAATTTGCTCGGTGATGAAGCCAAAAACACACAACCTAAACCTGTTCCACAATTATAAACAGTATATTACAGTACATTTCCAGATATACTTACTAGTCTTGATTAGTAGTTATTCGATCGAGGTAGAGCGGTGTGTGAAGTTGTGAAGATTGGGCATTTCTTGACAAATAATCTACTCCTTGGAATGGTGTCTGAGATGCTTGAACAGCTGTGGCCATTGGTGGTCTGCAGTACAAAAGTTACTATCTCTTACAGTAGATGTAGATATTAAATGATTAGAAAATTACTCGGAGCCGCTGGCGACAAACTGTGAGAAATGCTTGTTGTTGGTATAACTTTCAATGAGTCCGATGTAAATGACTTCGTTAAAACGTCAGATGCTTCAAATTCGCAGCAATTATATACATATTGCTCCCAAGGGAACCAGTAAGTGTTGTCGGTTGGTCGCTAAAACAAAGAGTGGATTATGTTTATTGCCTATACCTGACAATGTTGATGAAAATCTAGCCAATATGTACACAATCAAGACAACTGCAGGTAGCTAACCGCCTTAGACTGTCAATAAGGAAGCGGTATATCAATTTTGCGATTTAAAGAAGTCGCCGCGGTTAACTGACTATATACTTTATATACTTGGAGATGGTTTTGTGAACTCCGACTATTGTAAATGCCCCAGTACTGCCAAACTGATTGTATATAGTTTGTGTCTATTCGAATGAGTTAGCATTAGTCTTGAGCTTATATCATGTATATGATTTATGCCAATTCTGAAGAACTCAAGTGACCTGCAGAATAAGAGTACAGTAGAAGTACAATAGAATATAACTATTTCGAATGATTATTATGGGACAGTTGAACTTGGGTGGAGAATAATATTAAGGTGTTACTCCGAGTGACGAACCATACCGTACAAGCTAGCATATAGAGAAAGCTTTACTTGGCCCGGCTTGGGATTCGAACCCGCGAAATTCGGTTTACTAGTCCAAAGCTCTACCAACTGAGCTACAGGTCAAGTTGGGAGCTGAAGGTCGAATGATAGAACTATATAGAAGTTACAATCGCAAGTGAAGTGCCGCCTCAAATGGGACGAAAACCTTTTAGCCTAGCTACTCCGCAGGCAACTCTAGCTGTGCAGTCTGTGGCCAAAGTGACACGGCCCCCTTTCCCTTGGCCGCTCCACCTGAGTTTGCCCACTCCATCCCGAGCAGACCCTAATTTCTAAACCAAGCATCACGAGCAACTGTTACCGACCTCTTTCAGAGAGTCAACGTCGTCTCGAAGACGTGAAAACGCTCAAAGTGGCGTTGAATAAAGTACAAACATTGTGATAGGATAGGGACTAAAAATATTCATTCCCTTTGTTTTCCAAGAAGGATTATTTCAGTTGTAATTGAAAGGCGTCGTCAGCCACCCGCAGACGTTAATATTTACAAATGTTAGCTTAATCCTATAAGCTGACCTCATTGTTCAAATAAATTTTCCAATATAATTGCATGTCATGTTTAAACAAAACGAAATTGAGCTGACTTTTTATTCAGTATATATAGACCTTTGCACATGACGTCAACGGACGGTGGATCTGGAGGACACTGAAGTAAAACTGAGTTCCGCCGTTCAACAGAGCAACTTAGAAGCATTTGTCCTCCACCAAGGGAATAAGTGCAAAGATTCTATTGAACATTATCTTAAATTTTTGACATCGAACTATAAAGAGTATTAAATTGGCGGCTATAGACCTTTTGCAATAACGTTAAAACGCTCGATCTGGAAGGCAACTTCAAAGTCCCAAGCAAATTATTAATCAAAATTTCATTGTTTGGAAGCATTTGTCGTCCACCAAGGCCGAATAATTAGTGCAAGTTGTCTATTTATGAAAATAAGGGACTATAATAAGTCACATGGTCTACCGAAACTGTTATTATTGGTGGTTTGCAATCAATTCATTGAGATTTAGAAGACAAAGATACGGCGGCCATGTTGGAGGAGTTGTTGTTAAAGTTCCTCCAACATGCCTGCCATGACGTCAAGTGCATACAAACCAAGAATAATTCTTATACGCATGTAGCTTATATGGTGGAAGTTATTTTACCTTGCTTCTTTGTAAAAAAAGGGTCGGATGGTGGGATGCTCAAATCTCCCGACTTTGCTTAATCGTTGACAACCTTCATTTAGGCCAGCTGTTACTGTTGGTGTTGTACTATATATAGAACTCTTGACGATAGTCTATTAGTTGCAAAAACTAATGTAAAAACTTCTCAGTTTGCTGCAGATCTTGCAACTCTTTCAAGCCTAGTATTTTACTCTGGCTAACGCCAGCTATAGACGATTTTAATTTACTCGTCATTGGGAGGCGTTTGAAAGGTTTAAAATCTCAATTAACCCTGAATCCCCTTTCAGTATTTTAAACTCTGGACAACGCCAGACGATTTTACTCGTCCTCGGGAGGCCTCTCGGGTTGAAAGGGTTAAGACCAATATTATTAAAATGATTGGCTAGAATAAATCGTTATATACTATATATAACTAGTTGTTTACGTTAACTTTTTAAACTGAACCGGCGCCCCTGCCAGTTCATGTGTACAAAAGTAGGTCACCTGTTGCGGCCTGCTGTTACAGTTGCTGCCAGTGCTCTCCATCCTATCGAAGAAAAACTCTGCACAACTGCTGTTACCACGAACGCCGTTTTATCTTATAATATGGTTATATGGATATAAGGCTCACATGCAATTATGTAATAGATACAGCATGAGCAGCCGATCTGTATCTGATTTACAAGGCGAGCCGTAGTAAATCAGATACAGATCGGCTGCGAATGCTGTATCTTTCTTAAAATACAAATGCATCTAAGTAATCAAGTTCACCAACTATTTTAGCGATATACTCTATTTTAGCCGAGAAAATCGAAGCTAAAGTTTATGTAAATCAGGACGATTCTGTATCCGATTTACAACCTCTGCTACGGTATTGATTTCTTTTGTGTTTTCCTCATGAATTATTAATGAGTCTTTTAAGTAGTGTTTAATAAACGAGCAGCAGTGTTTAATTATCAGGTTAAGGGGCCGAATACATGGGGAAATTTCAGCCCGGGCTGAGATTTCAGCCCGGCTACTGGGGGATGGAAATGAGGGAGTGAATGTTTTGAATGAGAAACACGAAGTGTGAAATACAGAAAGTGCCTTGTGAAAAGCGATAAAGAAGGAATAAATATGGTTTATTTGAAATACACATCTAAATATGTGTGTTTTATGCTCCATGTTTGTGACAACTTGGCTGATTTCCACACTTCGTGTTTCTTATTCAGATCATTCTCCTCTTTCCCATAACTCAGCAGCCGTGCTGAAATCTCAGCCCGGGCTGAAATTTCCCCATGTATTCGGCCCCTTAGAAGCCGGAGTGGTTTTTGACCTGATAAAACACGTGATGTGAGTTTCAAAAACGTGATGCGCGCTTCAAAAACGTTTCGTTGTTGGTTGTTAATATGTTCATTAGGTCTACGCTAAACGTCGCACAATTTAATTCGAATTACCGTAGAATTCCGAAAGTAACCGTCCCCCGAAAGTAACGTTGAATTTGTGACACTTCTAAAATTTTCCGAAAGTAGCGCCTCCCCCCAAAAAAAAATGTAGCGGCCCCCAAAAGTAGCGGCCCCTTCGAATGTGGCGCATTTTTTTAATGTTTCAAATACATGTTTATCCAACAAAAAAGTAATGTTCGTATTAAAACTTAACAATCAACTTAAAGCTAGTAATTATATATGTTTTTTCAAAGTTACATGAAAATAGGAAAGTAGCGGCATGAAAATAGAAAGTAGCGGCACCACGGAAGTAGTGGCCCCCCAAAAGTAGCGGCACCATAAAAGTAGTGGCCCCCGAAAGTAGTGGGCCCCCCGAAAGTAGCGGCACCACGAAAGTAGTGGCCGCCCGAAAGTAGCGGCACCATGAAAGTAGTGGGCCCCCGAAAGTAGCGGCACCACGAAAGTAGCGGGCCCCAAGGGCTGTTAAATCCGAAAGTAATGGGGGCCGTTATTTCGGAATTCTACGGTAACTTCGTCGGTAATGCGACGTAAATGCGACGTCGAGTCAAACGTCGAATTTCAGTCGAGTGTTTTACTTGGACGCCTTGAGCCTGAAAATAATTCCTTCAAAACATGGTGCCGAATTGTCAGTATTCTTTATATAAAACTGCATGTCCACCATTAGTATTCTTTATATACAATTGCCTGTGCATTAGTATTCTTTCTGATGTCACGCATAAAAATTGGCATAAAATCACCGACTCGAATTATTAATGAGTTTTTTAAACACAAATGAAAATATTTATTATTTACTCCAGTGGTTGGCACTTTCTTGCCATGCGGCGGGCCCATGAGTGAAGAAGCGTTATCACTCATGAAGCCATGACCAGCTAGCTACCAGCAAAAAATATTCCGCTTTATATTCCTATATTTACTGTTGGGAAAAGTATAATAATAGATAGAGAATAATACACTGCTGTACATTGCATACAATAAATAGAGAATAATACACTGCTGTGCAGAAATATGAAATTTCTTTTGAGTGTTGACAAGACTATCTCACAAGTGAGCAAAGCAAACGAGTGACATGTTCAACACGATAAATAATTTCATATTTCCAAACATTTCTGTTTATTATATATGTAAAAAAAATAGTCCTATTGCTCCACAAAAATAGAGCAGTATACTCCAATGCGTTTCATATGATAATCACACATGTGAGATTATCAATTTTTATTAGTCGTGGGAAATACATAGTTTCCTACTGTACGAAGTATAGTGGGAAAGTATAGTAGGAAAGTATATTCATTACGTCAAGTGGTAGTATTCCCAGGAGGAGGGCGTGTCAGAAACAAGTGTATAAAAGAAGTCGTTTTCCAGATGAAGCATCTCGGTCAGTCAGTAGGCAGCTCAAATTTGAACATTGAAACTAGGAATCACAACGTTTTGATTTACTATTTGCTGAGCGGGCAGTGAGCTGGTTATCTTGGTCCCGCCCAGATTTCCTGGCCACCTCGGTGGAAGGTTTTTATCTGGCCTCCCTGATACCAGCTATTGCGCAGATCGGAGTGGCGCATTGATTAGGACTGAAGCGAATTAACACTAATTATGAACTTTCAGCAATCCTGATAGTCGAAAGACATTTCTTGCTACTCAATTTATAACTAACGGTTGTAAATACGATTCGGAATTATCGATAGTTACAATAAAGAGCTGTCGTCTACTACACTGGACCACAGCAAGGTTTATCCAACAGTTCTTGTCGTGCCGTCTATTGCGTCCAATAGCAACGAAATTGATAAACTACTCTTTTTATATAATAGAAAACTGCTCTTTTTATATAATAGAAATAAAGCTTTATTTTAAATTCTAAATTATCTAATTAGTAAGTCGAATAAATGTCAATCAACTAGAATATAGAAAAGTCATTTATTTTCTTCATTTTCTCTACGAAAAATATAAAGCACACACATAGGCGTAGCAAGCGGGGGGCAGGGGGGGGGGCAATTGCTCTCCCAAACTATTTGAAAAAGGAAAATTCGAGCACTTTCTGCTAGGAATTTTGGGCAACTTCGACATGTATTGCTGTGAAATATTCAAGAAAAATTCATACGTTAAGCTAAGACTGAAAAATACGGCTTAAAATTCACTATTTAACCCTAAATATTTTGGCCATAAATCTCAGCCTCCCCTCCCCCCCAGAATTGGGCCGCTACACCTGTGAGCCCACAAATTAATTTAGACCAACGACATTTCTGCACGAAGTAATTAATTTTAACTTGTTCATTCTAATTCTAGAACATTGGTCTCGGTAATGTTAAGACTTGGATTGCTTATGAGCCAGTCCGCTGGCTTCTTTTTTTGAATATTTAGCGCAATTCTTGGAATTACACTGGGATATTGCTTATTGAACTCGCTTATGACGTCGTGTCTTGAAAACCACGTGTTTCGTGTCTGCAAAGAATGAAAAAATAATATGTAACAAAATGAATGCTTCAAGAACAGGAAATAATCTGGATTGTTATATACCAAAGACTTTCGTTTGTCAATAATGAAATCCTATTGGTCAAATCATGGTCACGTGTTGTTCAACAAACTCAATGTTTCTTTCTGCCGAGGGAAACATTGCACTGTTTCCCTCTGACGTCAACAATGAAGAGGGAAACAGTGCAATGTTTCCCTCTGACGTCGCTTTAATCATGCGTTGTTCACGTGAATACACGATTATTGCATCAGATCAAGAACTTTGGACTCTTCGGGCATTTTGAAAACAAGAGCTTGTTTCGAGCTTGTTTGGTACGAAATAGTCCATTTTCCGAAAAAAAGAATTTCTATACATATCTTCAAAGAAGGTTTAAAAAACACTTGGAGAAATTTAAAGCTGTTAGTGTTGAGTCTGGTGTACTTGTTTAGTTGAATGACTTGAATTGAAATCACGAAGACAAAGTCAAAGTGTTTTGGTAAGCTTAAGTCTTTTCGCCATTTGCAAGTTTTGAGACAGTTTTGTATTTTGTATTTTAAAAGTCTTTGCTATATAACAAAACGCTTGTTGACTTTTGCCTGGAGAAACATCGAGTTTTACGGACCCGAAGGCTTCAATGTCACCCGAGGGCTAAAGCCCTTCGGGTCCGTAAAGACTCGAAGTCTTCGGGTCCGTAAAACTCCATGTTTCCCTCGGCGCCATTCAACAAGTGTATAATGGATTTATTAGCTTTAGATTTATTAAAAACAAGACGCCTGGGTCAGGCGTTCACTCGGGCTACTGTCAAAGTGCGGAGGTCTCCTCCGCAGAGTGGGAGTGGGCCAAAGAAGATCAGATCGAAGGCTGAATGTAGTGCGTACTTCACACTGGTAAACATATTTATGATCAAGACAGTTGTCAGCCACATCTGTTACACTATAAAGTCAGCCAGTCAGTTTCGAAATCTACCAACAGCGTGCAAGAACACCTTGATCAAAAGCAAAGCTGTTCAACTTTTTGTCCAAGTTACTAAAAGCGAAAGGAGCAAAGAACCTGCAACATGTCTCACGGCCTCACTCAGTCAAATGGCTAATTAAAAACTGACACGTGCAAAACCCTAGACTCGGCCTATCATAGGTAGCCCGAGTAATTAAAAATAGAATTACTGCGATTTTCGGTTGAGCTTGGAGATAGATAGTTTTATTTAAAAGTTTGATCATTGAAACGCACAAGTTGCCAAGGGAAATTCGAAACGTTGTCATGTGAGAATCTAAATGTTGTCATGGGCAAATTTAAAAGTTTGGGCAACGCCTTAATTTATATTGGTCGAAATGCGCAAACATTCAAATTTCCCATGGGAACGTGTCAAATGGTGAAACGATCAAACTTTTCAATAAACTGAAAATCGCTCAACTGAAAATCGCAGTGTTTTAGTCAGACTTATATGAAAGAACAGAGTAACAGAAATGACAGAGTAACATCTTTTGCAGTTATTTTTGTTTTCTTGCTTCGTTTTTGAGATATTTCAATAAGCCATGCAGTTCGTAAATATCGACTGCGCATCAAAATGATGCGTACTGCTTTGGGATAAAATAAACTTATTTCAATCTGCGCATTAATAAGTTTTACGCCGACGCAGAACGCGTCATTTGTGCGTCCGCGTGATTTTGATGCGCACTCGAGATTACAAACTGGCTTATTTGTTTGATATGCTACGTGGGCATATCGAGTTATCGAAGAAGGTTATCTTTATTTGCTATTAGTATAGGTAATAGCATGGTTTCGAGTGCAATTTGGAAAAAAACATGCACGAGTGAGTTTTTCAAATACTGTCAAAATAGCACGAGTCCGAAGGACGACTGCTATTTGAAGTATTTGAAAACCTCACGAGTGCATGTTTTTCCAAATTGCACGAGAAACCATGCTATTACTTATTAATAATATACATGAAAAAATGTTCAAAACAACTGTACTAACATTTTAACGTACGTGTTTAGCCGTCCACTCCTCGCATATTTATTTGTTAAAAAAACGCTTCGCTTCCTTTACTACTTGAAAAAGTTTACTCGAGGCATAAAGAAGCTTCTGGTCTTCTTGTAGGTACTTCACTTGGCAATATTAAAGCATAACTAGCTTCAAAATTTGAACAAATTATCCCCAAAACCGCCGAATCTTGGCCGCCATCTTTGTTTTTTTTTGTGTCGGGAAAAATCCGCTGTACAATCAATCTGATTGGTTCTTAGTGATAACAGATTTTTGCACTGTGATTACAGATTTTTGCACTGTGATTACAGATTTTTGTACTGTGATTACCAACCTCGTACCCAGGGTCTTATCTCCGCTGCTCCGCCCACCGCTGCGAAAAAACCCTGGTTGGGGCTGGTCACGTGTCTCCCAGAATATGGGAGATAACAAACTTTTCTTGTCAGGGTCGGGTGGTTATTTTGAAATTTGTCGCAGTACCTTGAATGCAAGAACAATAATTATCGAGCTCTGAATATCGAGGAAAGCTCATTGCACAAATTATTAAAAACACTCCATGGATAACAATCTGGTATTATTTATGTCCAAAATGTCAAATGTCCCACAGCCATACGGCAACCAAACGGCAATCAAACGGCAGCCAATGGCAACCAGTGGCAACCAGTGGCAACCAAGTGGCAACCACATGGCAACCAAATATAAATCAATCGCAACCAAGGGCAACCAGTGGCAACCAAGTGGCAACCAAATGGCAACCAAGTGGCAACCAAATATAAACCAATGGCAACCAGTGGCAACCAATGGCAACCAATGGCAACCAATGGCAACCAATGGCAACCAATGGCAACCAATGGCAACCAAGAGCAACCAAGAGCAACCAAGAGCAACGAACACCCGGCGGTTCCCCAGGCAGGAGGTGGCCTCGCTTAGATTTGATTATTTGAAATTTGACTATTTAAAATACATCGCCGGGTGTTCGTTGCTCTTGGTTGCTCTTGGTTGCCATTGGTTTATAAACCAATGGCAACTAGTGGCAACCAATGGCAACCAATGGCAACCAAGAGCAACCAAGAGCAACGAACACCCGGCGGTGTCCCAGGCAGGAGGTGGGCTCGCTTAGATTTGACTATTTGAAATTTGACTATTTAAAATACATCGCCGGGTGTTCGTTGCTCTTGGTTGCCACTAGTTGCCATTGGCTTATAAACCAATGGCAACCAAGAGCAACCAAGAGCAACGAACACCCGGCGGTGTCCCAGGCAGGAGGTGGGATCGCTTAGATTTGACTATTTGACATAGATTTGTCTATATACAACCCTTTTTCTTATTATCGGTTCTCTTGGGATGTAAAATACATCGTAAATACATCCCTAGAAAAACAAAGAAAACCGACTCAACTATTAAATAATCAGGGTTAGAGAAACTATTAAGGGCCCCCAACCTGAAGAGGCCCCTAATAACTTTGTTGGGTTAACTAGTGAATAAACTAATGAGGTTAACGGGGTAGTGGGGGCTCCCAAACACAAATTTCCTAAGGGCCCCAAGCTGCTCCGTTACGCCACTGGATCGTTGGCATAATTGACGGTCGATGCATGCCAACTCAATGTTTATGCATTTCCCAAGTGTATCTTCTGCAGTCGTCAGACCACATACAGCCCTACTAAGGTGATCGAAAATATGGCCGTTTGAAGTGTTTTAATAAAGAGTATACAGTTTTGTATTCAAAAGTTTACGTATGTAAAAAAGCGAAATATTGCTTGTAAACTGAATGCACGTACCTGATTTTATCCTTTGTGTTACTATACCTAAAGTTTAGTTAGTATCGATTTCCGTTCTACACATAAACATTCTAGATGCGCACTTACGATATACTCATATACAGCAAGTTTTATCCTAGCAAAACAAACCGGTTAGCGTCTCTCACTTAGCGACCGTTAGATATTAAGGTGGCTCCCCACAGTTTCTAGAGAATTCTTAACTGGTACTGGACTTACTCAAAGTAGCCAAGTATTTTTCCTTGTGATGTATGTTTACTTGTGATGTATGTTTACTTCTCCAGTATGATTTGCAACATTCAAGTATGTTTTTGTTGTTATTTATTACTGGAAGATTGTTACCATGGCAACAACGACCCTTAAAATAGGAGATCTTTTGATACGTTTTCATATTTTTTCTGCTATTTCTCGAGGGTTTTTTTTCGGTGAATTTTATCAAACTTGGCATGTTTGAGGAAATCAGTGCTTCAAGAAACATTTTCATTGGTGTAAAATAAATGTGGGGTTATTCAGATGGTCTTGTCAATATCACTAAATTTAATGTTTTTTAACATTATCTCTTTCTTGTCCGAATTGGTCTTTGGTATTTTATTCTGGCTAACGTCAGACGATTTTATTCAACTCTGGGGAAGCCCTCGGACAGGAATGAGTTAAAGGGTGTTGGCAATAAAAATTAAGTTTGTTTAATTTGAAAGAACTCGTGAAAATGTAATAGAAGATCTTTTACAACTTTTTCGTGTCTTTCTTCGTTTGTAAGATATTTCAATTTGTTTAACTCTTTCCTGTCCGAATTGGTCTTCAGTGTTTTATTCTGGCTAACGCCAGACGATTTTATTCATCTCTGGGGAAGCCCCCGGACAGGAATGAGTTAATATGTAAATGAGATGGGCTCTGACGTCAGGAGAAGGGTACAGTATTTTTACACAAAGCAACATCAGTTATGAAATGTTCAGTGTCACAAGCCGTTTTTATGTGCACTGTTTCAAGTGATTTCGTGAAACAAATTTAGAGATATAACTGATTTTGCTACGTGTGAAAATAATGTACCCTGCTCCTGACGTCAGAGACCATCTCATTTACACATTAAACAAATTGAAATATCTTGAAAACGAAGAAAGATGCGAAAAAATTGTAAAAGATCTTCTATTACAATTTGATGAGTTCTTTAATATTAGAGAAACTTAATTTTTGTTGCGAATGTCCTCAAATTTGTCCCGTAGGATATTTTCCAAGAAAACTAGTAGAGAGGTATACGTTTCTTTTTAAACTGTGCTAATTTTCAAACAAATTACTGAAAGAAACGCAAGATATCTGCGTTCATGCCTGGGCGATTTTACGCGTGCTGACGTCATACAATTTCCTGATTATCAGTGAACTTGCCGCCAAATTAGCAACCAGCTTAGGCGCAGTTATAAAACCCTAGGGAGCCACCTTGACTGATTTATGTCTAAAGTGCTTACCGGTAAACGTTGTTTATTCCTAGATGGCCAGGTCAGCGGATGTCTCGTAGAATTTGTTTGGGGCGTACAGATCTCTCTTCGAGCAAAGTTACCCATAGCCTTGTGTACAACAATTGTTGTCGGAGACTGAGCAGGGACCAGCTTTGGGAGACAGGGATCTTCCTCAATGTTTTCTAAAGGATCGATAGTGGGATTGTCGAATTTTGGAAACAAAGCTTGTCTGGACATATGAGAGCTCAGTGGGTGTTCTTGAGGAAATGTTACTTTTATTTGCTTATCACTGAAAATGTAAAACAACAAGTAATGGTGATCCTTCCTGTTATTCTGTTAATATCAGTGCATGTGAAGGCCTACATTAATAATGGCCAATAGCAGAAATTACAATTAGTAATGGTGATAACAGAAATTACCATTAGTAATGGGTGATACCAGAAATTACCATTAGTAATGGTGATACCAGAATTTACCATTAGTAATGGTGATACCAGAATTTACCATTAGTAATGGTGATGACAGAATTACCCTTAGTAATGGTGATATGAGAAATTACCATAAGTCATGGTGATACTTGAAATTACCATTAGTAATCGGTGATACCAGAAATTCCATTAGTAATCGGTGATACCAGAATTTACCATTAGTAATGGGGTGATACCAGAAATTACAATGAGTAATAGTACCAGAAATTACCATATATGAGCAATGGTACCAGAAATTACCATTAGTAGTAATGGTAGCAGAGTGAAATTTTAAAACGGTACAATTTTGCACGCGACGTCAAGACCGCCATCATGCTTGATTGATTTTTCGTCGTAACCACTTCACGATAAGTTGTACGTATACATGTAGCACATGCAGTAGGTTTGCGAGCTTGGGATAATGTAACACTATACTAACAGACGTTTGGTGGATGTTCGTTTAGCTCATATACTCAGAAAATGTATCTGAGCCTTAGACAGGGATCGAACTTGCAACTTTTACATTTAAAAGTTAGGTTAGACGCTCTAACTATAGCTTGCGTAGCAGGCGTTCTGTTCTGGGGGAAAGGGTTGAGAGGGGCAGCGGAAAGAGGCTTGAGAGGGCGCCGGTGGAGCGCGCGCGAGAGGCGATTTTATTATTTTCTCCGGAGTAGCAGTTGCACTACCCAGCGCGCTCATCCCTCAACTGTGACAATGACAATTATGCCTTTAGTAATTGTAATTAGCAATTCCCGCAAAAACCCAACACCTATGGCGAGGCATGTTCACGCTCAATCAACGTTAATTTCTGGAACAGTTTTTCATTGGTTATTTGAAGAGGTGTTGATTATAAGTTCCAGTCATATTTACATAAAATTGTCTCGTTTATGAATAGGATTTTGGCAGGCGTTCCTTCGCCTTTCCCCCCAATTTCCCCCCCCCCCCTATTTTCTTCTCGCCTCGTTTTATTTTTTTCTCGCCTCACGCGCGCGCTCCACCGGCGCCCTCTCAACCCTTTCCCCCAGAACAGAACGCCTGCTACACAGGCTACTCTAACTATTCAGCTACTGAGGATCGGATGGAGAACTAAGGTTGCAAGTTTATAGTTATATGTGTACTATGTCATAAGCGGCAGCATTGCACGTAGTTTTTTTTCCAAAAACTTTGGATTACATTATTGATGTTGTACTTATAGCAAATTTCCTTAGCTTAAACTAAAACCTTCTGAATACAACTTATAATTTGAACTTACTGAACTTGACTGGTTGAAGGTCTTGGTATGCTAGGAAAGTAAAAAAGTGAAATAATAAGTGTACAGTCAGTTCTTTTTCAGACATGTAATTATATATGTTTATTTTCTTAGTCCCAAAATGTGAGTTGAAATCACAAATCTCAACCACAGAACACGGCCACTATATACATGTAAAATAAAGCGTGCTGTGTAGGTAGTGTTGAAACAACAATCGAAATATAGTAAGGTTTGATACACTGCCGAAACAGAGAACGTAGGAGTCTAACGTTTCGAGCGAAGGCCCTTCGTCAGCGAGAAACGTCTAGCTCTGTTTTAGCAGTATATCAAACCATACTATATTTCACGTATACATGTAGCTACAATCCTGGACAAAAGTGCTTAGGACACTATGCGAAAATCGGCAAAGTAGCCCAACAATTTTGTCCAGGATTGTCTGCAAATGACGAATTTATGAATTTTCAATAAAACACAGCTTTTTAACTTTGTAACATTGCAAAACATATACAGTTTAATGAAAGAACCCCCGTCTCTGCTCGCCCTTACCCCCTCAATGGGGAAGGGATCACTGGAGCAGAGTCTCTGCAGAGTTCCCATCCGCACCGGTACCACCCGCACGAGAGCTCTTATTTAATTTGCATATTCACCGAACCTTCTATACTCCACAAACAATCTGTTGTTCATGCGTGTGGGAGCGTAAATGTGTCATTTTGGAACAAACTGCCCAGAATCGCCGCGCCCAAATTGTTTTTTTCTTCGATTTTGTTTAATTCGTCATTTTCAGACAATCCTGGACAAACGTGCTTGGGACACTGTGCGAAAATCGTCGAAATCGGCAAAGTGGCCTAACAATTTTGTCCAGGATTGTAGGTAACATTTTGAAATGCATGACTCAACGTATACGGCATTTTTTTCTGTTACGTATGTGCATTTAGTTGCGTATACTAGTTTGATTCCTATATATATATACAGCCATTTTTCTGAGTACAGTAAAAATCCGCTAACAAGAACCTACCACTATTAAGAACCTCAGGCTGAAATTAAGAATTTATTTATATAAGAATATATAAGAATATAAGAACGTAATTTAAAGATTTTTTAATTAAAGATTTTTTATTTAAAAACCAATTTTTGTAACCAAAAAGGTTAAATTACATCAGCAAGAATATCAGTACATTAAAAAGAATAGGAAATAGGAAATTACATTAATTACACACGTTCATAAAAGTATTAAAAGATTCTCTATTACGAAAATGTTAAGTATATTTAAAATTATGGACAGTTTTTCTTTGAAATCATTTGTGGTAAAAAAGATTTCTGAAAACGATCAGTTCTGCATAAAAAGTTATCATATTTACTCCTAGATCTGAGATCATACTGGACAGGAACTTTATAAAGTAAAAACTCTCCCAACTTCATATTATTCATGTTCTTTTCAAAAAAATGTTCACAGAGTTTTTCACGTCGTATTCTTAGTGACAGGATATCAGTACAGGCCAGGGCCTCCCTGTAACTGCATAGTGGTAACATGATTTTCATTGCCCGTTTTTGCACCTTTTCAATGTCTTCACTTAAATAATCTTGAATGTTGAAATGCCACACTTGACATGCATATTCAAGGACAGGCCTTATGATTGTAGTGTACACGGTAAGAAGAGTCTTTATGTCAGCACTCGATCGTTTTAAAAGCTTTAGCATATAAAGCCGTTTTCCTGCTTTTTTAACAATTTGATTTACATGCTCATTCCAGCACATGTTATCCTGGACAGTAAGCCCCAGGATACGAGCAGATTTCACTCGTTCGACAATGACGTCATCTACAGTTAATGGCGAAAAGGCGCGTTTCTCTTTTGCAAAGTCAATTACTAATTCTTTACATTTTTTGACGTTAAGCTTCATTTTATTATTTATAGTCCAGTTATGAATATAATCCACCAGATCTTGCAAATTACTATCACAATCCGGAGCAATACTTTCTGTTACAGTACTGTCATCGACATATTTCCATCGGTCAGTCCAATCCACTAAAAGATCGTTTATCATTACCAGGAAAAGTATTGGTCCAATTACCGTTCCTTGTGGTACTCCTCCGTTGATTGTTTTCCATTCTGATACATAATGGACTAATTTAACACGTTGTTTACGTTCCGTGAGGAAACTTCTTATCCAGTTTGTTATAGTTGATGGTACGTTTATGTCGATTAACTTCTGTAAGAGTATGTTGTGATCTATAAGATCAAAAGCTTTGCTAAAGTCGAGAAAAAAGATTCTCACAGTGTTCTTAGATGCGTCAGTTTCACTTAATAAGTGATGAACAAAGCTTAATAAAGCATGCGTCGTCGATGAATTTTTTAAAGAACCATATTGGCGGGGATCGATTTTTTCTTTTAGGAACTCGATTAACCAGTCTGTGACAAAACGTTCGCAGATTTTGGACAGGGTGGCAGTTAGTGATATAGGACGCAGATCTTTGGTGATGTCAGCAGGTACAGGTATTTTAGGAATTGGAATAACGTCTGCTTTTTTCCACATTATTGGAACTATTGCTTGTTGGATGGAAGCATTAAGGATTGAGGCCACAGGCGAAGCGAGCACATAGGCATACATCTTTAGGACCCAGTTAGGGATTCCATCTGGACCTGGTGATTTATAAATAGATATGGTGGATAGTTTGTTATACACATCCATCTCGTTAATAATAAAGTGTGGTACAATGTCAGAACAATTGTTTTCTTCAATGACAGAGGTGGGAATTAGTGGGATGATTTCTTGAGTAACTGAGGCAAAAGCGTCATTGATTTTTCCCGCAAGCGCGTTTCCAGATACAACTTGGTTATTTAAAATAAGAGTTGAAAAAGCCTTCTTCTTGGGATATCCCGCAAGTTGTTTTATGGAATCCCACCACTTTTTTGGATTTGGATTTGACTTTAGTTGTTCTATTTTTTTCTCTAGGAAGGCAGATCTAAGCTTCTTACCTTCTCTATTTGCCTGGTTGCGCAATTGTCGGTACAAACTGTGTTCTCTACGGTGGAATGCCTTTTGCCTATCTTGGATGATTTTCTTATATCCTGGAGTTACCCACGGTTTATCCTTGTCATGCAACTTGACAGTTTTCGCAGGGAGGAAACAATCTAGACCAGATTGTATGACATTTTGAAAAATGCCCAATTTTTCATCACACGAAACTGTGTGGTATAGTGAGATCCAGTTGAATTCGGCTAACCATTTCCCAAAAGCTAACTTTGTGGCATTACTGCCATGTCTAATCTTCACTTTCGTGCTTTCATTTTTAGTTTTACATTTAGTGAGGGCCCACAAAATTGAATTGTGATCACTGAGTCCAATTGGTGAGATAATCATGGGGGAATTACAGTTGCCCCACATGTTTGTAAGGATTAGGTCCAAAATTGCATTTTCTCTTGTCGGTTGTTTGACAATCTGTTTTAACGTAAAATGTCTTAACAATGTTGAAACTGGACATCTGTTGAAATCTCCAACCAGGAAAATTCCAGCATTTGGATACTTGGCAAGAGCTTGATCTAATTTAGTCATCAGATGTTCAACAAGGGCGTTGTTATCATTAGAGGGT
The DNA here is from genome assembly GCA_035771165.1 of Paragorgia papillata. Lineage (NCBI taxonomy): Eukaryota > Metazoa > Cnidaria > Anthozoa > Scleralcyonacea > Coralliidae > Paragorgia > Paragorgia papillata. Next base: position 4,012,594 of record JAWNZC010000406.1, read on the forward strand.
GCATGATAGACAACACAGACGATTAAACAGGAAAAACCTCGGAAAAGTTTATGGGGTCTTAGATAAAACCATAATGTTTCGAAAGAAGGATCTTGTAAGTCGTCCAGGGTTTTAAAGGGAATATGCGATTTTATAAATGTACATACTCCTCCTCCCGACCTAGAAATTCTGTCTCGTCTTACTAAGGAACCTATCCTAACGTAAAGAACCTATCCCAGGCTGATTTGGTAAAATGTAGGTTCTTGTTAGCGGGTTTTTACTTATAAGTCGAACCCGAATTAGCGTACTTAAATTACACTACGAGTACGATTATAATTTAGGCCGCAGGAAGACTGGTGCTAAGAAGTCGCACTCGCATCAACAAAACGTTTATTTATGCTTTCCTCTTAACTTACTTTGGAACTCAGAAATTATTCTAAATAAAATCGTCACAATAGTAGTTTTATTTTATATATTTATTCGTCGCAATTCCATGCAGAAAAATATACTAACTAAAAGGTTGGGCCAGTATAAAATGAAAATTTGGTGAAAAAATGTCCTTGTCCTTCTGCAATATATATACTGTATATTCTTCAGTCTTAACTTTATATTCTTGAATATATTAAGAAATTATAAACTGAGAACGAGGTTTCTTGCAAGCGGCTGGGTTGGTATACTTTCAAGACGTCGGTCTGATATATTTCTGCACAGACCGGAGTAAACGAGGTTAATAAATCGTTGATTATATGGTATTTCAAGTTTTTTGTATGAAAATTAGTGCTAAAACCTTAGAAATTTACGCCAGCAAATTCACCATCTGGGACAACAGTCCGGACACGGAAAAAGACGAACAGTGATCTGGATATTCATTTCCACGGACCGTGCGTTAACCAATCAGAAGTCAAAATATTACAATTCAAAGCCATATAATGTTTTAAGCAATCTTATATCAGTGATAACAAACAAGAAGAAATGTTCTTCCTTTTAATAGTTATTATAGAAAAAGTAGTGACCCGGCCCTGCGCTTTATATGACCAAAAACTTCTTACCCTGCCATGTTTTGCATGCACTGGGCTATAGTCTTTTAATTAGTAAATTAACTTTGCATGGTTGAATATCTTATTAGATTCGATATATATTATATACTTACAGTTCATCATTCCATCTTAAGTTACTTTTCTTCAAAAGGGTTAAATCGTAATGCTGAGAAAACGGATATCCTCTAAAAACAAATACAAAACGTTGCCAACAATTCAGTGAAACCGTATACTAAATATAATTTGACTCGGTAGCGGAAATTTAGTCGTCCAAGCATAATAACAGAGGAATGAACCACTCAAAAAATATTTATATACTTCACCACAAATAAAAAAAAACCCGGAAAATATGCGAAAATTCTGGCCTGATTTATAAGTCTAGAGTCCAAAAAATCCCCCAAATATCCATAAAAATCCAACAAGAAAGTGAAAAATACGAACTTTCTCGGTATAATAAAATCTTTCAATTTTTTTAGAAATTCTTCTGAATCTTTACAATATCCAGAATAAAAAAGGGTTTCAGTAGAAAATCCGGCAAAAAATCATCGACATATTTAAATTAAAACAAATCTCTAACGCTTTATGGATCCGATTATCACCAAAAAGTCCTCTTTACCAAAAATCCGTAGGGAGAAAAATCCTGCGTAATTTAGAAAAATTCAAAATCCAATTAAAAAATTGGGGACACCGAATCTTTAATGTTCGTTAAAAGTTCAGCTCAATCTTTACAAAAACAATGAAAACCAAAGAGAATTTCGCTAAAAATCTGAAACCCTATACGTATAGAATAAAATCAATAAAATCCGGTAAAAATCTGAAAATCCTGCAAGAAATCGTTTCGCTCTTTTGCCGCTTCTTTGTTTGAAATTTCGCTTCGTTGAATGGAACGATACATCTTTCACATCATAAAATATTCTCATTATTGCAGTCAAAAACATTTATTATTTGTATATTATATGTGCATGGAGACACCATTTTTCTAGCCTAGCTCCCTTGCTCGCCCAGTTAGCTAACCGCACCCTCCAGTCCTTAAGTCTTGTTGTCCGTGTTGCTAACCACAGAGTGCAATCATAAATCTCGTTGTCTCTCTAGATCCGCTTGTGTTACATGCGCGCACGCGACCCCGACGGTCGCGTTTCATTTGGTACGGTTCCCGTCTTGATACTATACAGTGCAATCACGAGACTCCTTAATGTTGTCTCCCTACGTACGCCTGTGTTACGAGTAAATGCAACTCCGATGCTGCGTAGCTACGTCTGCTTCTGTGTTGTTTCTCGACACAACGAATGACTGCTGGTGTCTCCTGCGTCATTAGTTGTGTGGGGTGTTGGTGCATGGCACAGTGGTTAGCGCAAGTGCCTTTCACCTCTGCGACCTGGGTTCAATACCTGCTCCGTTCAGTTATCTGATTAAAATTTCACCTTGGCCGCATGTGAGAAGAGTGCTTCCAGTTTGTCTCTACCAAACACTGCAGGTTTCCTCTGCGTATACTCCGGTTTCCTTCTGCATGTAGTAACACTAGACCAATAAGGGATGGCCCTTACTGGACCTCTGGGGAGAACAGTAAGGTATAACTGATAGAGCAGCTATCCAGTATAAATAAGATTAGTTTAGTTTAGTGTAACATAATACCGTGGTATAGTTTGTTTCGATGTTAGTAAGTTGCCTTAGTTTTCATAAACTTTGTGTGCGACTTGTAATATACCCTCGAATTAGTGCTGGAGAAGGTCTTCTCGGTGACAGGACGAGTCCACAACACCGCCAAGTCACTCGGAGGAAATCCCAGGCCTGGTTATGGAACCCAGGAACCTGAGCTCCATCAAGTGGGGAGCACGGGTGGCGTGTGCTGTTAGCGCGCTGCCTCTCACCAAAAGTTAAGCCCGGTTAGACGGGGTTAGTACTTGGATGGGTGACCGCTTGGGAGTGACCCCGTTGCCGGGCTTGGACTCATGTGAGTAGAGTTGTAGTTGATCTCTCCTGTGCTTCGAGGGTTTTTCGCCGGGTTCTCCGGTTTTCCTCCCTCCATAAAATCAACACCTAACATCTTAGCTGTGATCCGTGGTCTGAACTGGGTCGTTGGCGGCTGCTTGGAGCGCCTTTGATATGCCTCGACACGGCCACGTTGATCTGCGTCCTTCGCAATTCAGCCACTGGCTGCAAGTAAGGATGATTAGCCCCCAGTCCTTTATCCTTTATCCTTTAAGTGGGCACGGGGCAGGCCGCAGGCCGGACCTGTTTCCTTCCAAAAATATACTGCGACCCAACAAAGAACAATCGGGCCTTGCTCACACGTACACGTACACCTTTTTTATCCGTTTTTAAAAAATCCGCTCCACACAAGAACAGAAAAACCAAAAAGGTCCACTTTGGAGACCGTCTTCGAAAAGTTCCGTTTTTCATGAGCGTTTCATCGTTTACGCGTGGATGGAAGGCCAATCTGTAACAAAATTGTTGCGTTTTCAAAAAAATCCGGATACGTGTGGATAAACAAACGTTTCTCAGGCAAATGTTATCGACAAAGCAGGTTGTAATGTAGGTTGATTTCCTACCACTGCGACGTTGTTAAGAGAATTGACAAACAGCTTGGATGCAGGATAATCTGCATGATTATGATCGATCCTACACCTTCTTTACATAGAAAGCGCGAATGAACATTTGCCGGGCGGGCGTGGTTGTATCGCTAATATATTTTTCCTTTATATATTTCATTTCATTTAAAGTGCCTATGAAACAAAAATTAAGTTTGTCTTATTTGAAAGAACACTTAAATGATAGAGTAAGTAAATATTCTGCAGTTTTTTGTTTCCTTGCTTCGTTCTTGAGATATTTCAGTTTATTAGATGTAAATGTCGCATGTTGCGACGTCACATGCACGTGCATAATGAGTTATCGAAAAACGTTATATATCTTTGCTATTGTCAAATATAATCACTTGAAAATCTACCTGTTTACTGTTCTGGGCGAAACACACGCACAAGTTTCCCTCGAATTATTTTGGTTTGATAATAGCAAAGATGTATAAATTTTTCAACAACTCATTATGCACATGTGATGTTAAAATGTTTAATTTGCATATCAAACAAACTGAAATATCTCAAGAACGAAGCAAGGAAACGAAAAACTTCAAAAGATGTTACTCTATCATTTTAAGTGTTCTTTCAAATAAGACAAACTTAATTTTAATTCATAGGCGCTTTAAATGTTTGCCGACATATTTTTTGTCCCGTCCCGCCTAACCGGGATCCCTGCGTGACGGGAAAATTTTCGCCATGTTGTTCCTTTGTTTGTTTCTTTCTTTTATCTATTACTCTTTCTCGTGTACCGATGTCTTCCGTTGTTCTTTGACGCACGCTACCCATACGAAGCTTCCAAAACCAAAAATATAGCTCGTCCGCCATGTTGAATAATGGTGTACGTGTTTTAGTAAGGGCTTATTAAATGACCGTGTAAACGCATCAAGGTGGCGCATTTTAAGCACGCTTAACTTAAGCGTGCTTAAATTTTGACCGTGTAAACAGGGCTTAACTCTCTGTTATTCTGCGGTGTTCACATCTAATTTCTAGATGTGTTGTCCGCAAATGTCCTGCTCGCGATTGCTCCGCCTGAAAACATTTTTGCGTCTACAGGTTGCGTTTACGCAACCGTCTAGCGCTATGTCAGTAGCACGGATGTTTCTATCACTGACTATACAGATGACTATCACTGACTATCTCAGGGCTACCGTGTAACACGCAACACTTTTAAAGGCCTGTTGACGCATGTACGCTGTGCGTACCTATGTTTATATAAACCCGTGATGAAAAACGTCCCATCCCGCTTGCTTGTCCCGTCTCGGCTACCATGTCAACAGCCACTTATAGACCCCGTTTACACTGGAGGAAAAGTATCCGGATTCACATTGTTTTTTATTCCCATGAGAATGGAAAACAATGTGAATCCGGATACTTTTGCTCTAGTGTAAACGGGGCCTTAATGGCGTTCTAATAAATATCCGTACCTTGGGTATGCGAAAAGTCCACTGCCAAAGTGATGATGTGTTTTTTGGAGCACAGGTGGCGGCTCACGCTTGGGTCGGTGCTCTGTCGGTAAACATATTGGACCATCACCTGCATAGCTCCTTGATCTACCCCAAGGAACCTTTACATTTGCCTCACTAGAATCACCTTCGGCCGCTGAATAGCTGCAAAATTCAATGAACAGTGCATGTAACAGTGTATCAAGCATACACGCGCATGCAAAAAAAGTCGATGCCAAAGTTAGTGACGTAGAGTGGGTGAGGAGGGGGTGGGGAGGGGGGAGGGGGGGGGGAGGACGATTTGTGAATAATTTTAGTGACATAAGATGAGATGGAAGTGATAGGTCTTTACTTGTTAAATCGGAGACTACCATACGCCTATTTCGAAGTTCGTTGGAAAAATAGTTTGTTAAAAACGGAAAGTTTTACTTTACTCATGAAGAAGTTCTTATTTTGGAGCTCCGCCATTAAACTCGTAGAGTTTGAGTTCAGAATGAGCAGGGGAGACATATGACGTCATTGCCTCATTAATTACAAAAGAATCATTGTTAAAAAACACTATTGTTAAACATAGAATCATTGTTGTTGTCAACCAAAAGATCACTGCCCTAGAAATAAATTTTCTGGAAACGCGGTCAAAGTCTTTGTTCTATGTTTTTTGTTCACGTTAGTGCACCTTATTTCACCTTACAACGCTTGCTGAACACATTGTACTTTTGGCATAATGAAGCAATCAACCAATGGCGTTACTTTATAGATATTAATGAAGTACGTAAAACAAAAGACTGTGCACCTTATTTGCCACCCTCAAATAAATTGTAGTTCATGGTTAACCGCTGATACAAAAATACACATTCTTGATCGTCACCGCGGCCGAACTTGGTCGGGACGGTGGAAGGAAAATTACCAGAGCAAATATATACAGTCCAAAAGTGTCAACTACACACTTCGAGACTATGCCAAAAGTATATATAGATCTCTTACGATGAAGTTAATATATATTGCAGGGGCTCTGGAAGCAGCGGGTGTCCTGGTGTCCGGACACCCGCACTTTCTGGACTGTGGGTGTCCTACATAAGAAGGACACCCACAAAATTTTAGCAAATTTTAAACAAATTGGTGTTGTTATTTTTGTTGGTGTTATACGCGAAGTACATCTTTTCGTTTTTTTATACATAATACTTTTTTTTTTATAATATTTTTTTTAAAAGTTCTTGAAGTTGTTGTGAACTTGTGATGTTATCTTGTATGTTATGTATATATAGTTATTAGTTATCTATTATATTCTCTGAAGGGCGTGGCCCTGTTTATGACATTCTGCGACACGCAGGACACCCACAACTATGAAAAGCTTCCAGAGCCATTGATATATTGAAGGATCCATGGGTCGCTTATACAAGCCGTTTGTGATATAGTCAAGTTTATCGATTACCGAGTACATGCAGTAAAAAACTACAAAAATAACACATTTTATAGCTTAGTAATACCAACGAATGTACAAAATAAGCTTCTTAAACATTGTAATTGTGTTCTTTGTTTGAATACCAATAACGCAAATTTTCTTAATATATTGTTCTTTTCGTCTCTTTTTTGTCGGCTACGAAAACATACAAATTTTTTACCGTGGCGGCCAATCTGGTATACCCCAAATTCGCTGTAGCTTCATTTTTAGAGGCAGATGAGTTCAGTTCAATCCAGTTACATCACCGTGGTTACATAGAGATCAGTGATTTTAACCCTTTACTTGGCAGATCTTTGGGAGATCTCCATGCACTTGACGAGTAAATCTTCTGTAGCCTGCATTTTGCACACATTTTGTCTTTTAGATATCTGGGGAGGAAGACGGGTGGCCTTATGACGTCCAATTGTGTAACGTCAGCGTGGGCAATAGAGACTTTAAGTCACGTCCTTTAGACAAAATAATTATTTTTGCAAAACAAAGAGAATGAATAATAATTTTAGACCCAAGAGATCAACACCGTCCTCGTTCTTTATACAACGCCACGGAGACTGCGTTTACACAGAGCAATTTATACAGAGCAAAAGTATCCGGATTCACATTGTTTTTCATCCTCATGGGAATAAAAAACCTCATGGGAATAAAAAACAATGTGAATCTGGATATTTTTACTCTAGTATAAACGTAGTCTTAATTAGAGCATTTTCACGTCTTTACGACGACGTCAACGGCAAAAGATGAGAATTGTTACTTGAGATTGACTTACAATCAGATTTTAGCAATACTGGTGGCGTTTTGGAAGTCATTGAACTAGCTTCAAATATCAAATATAATAGTCAGTTAACGTTAACAGTGACTTCTTTGAATTGTAAAACGTATCTTGCGTTCTATAATCGCCGTCGTCGTCCTAGCATCTTATTAGGGACCTTACGATGCTAGGACGACGACGGCGGTTAAAAAGCAACATAAACTTTATAATTTAAAAAAGTCACGGCTAACTGACTATTATATTTGATATTTGAAGCTAGTTTAATGACTTTCAAAACGCCGCAGTACTGCTACAAAATTTGTAGTGTCTGTATTGAGGTCAATTTAGCAACAGTTCTCATCTTTTGGTAAGTTGACGTCGTCCTGAAGACGTGAAAATGCTCTAAGTGACGTTGTAAAAAGAACGAGGACGCTGTTGAGATTACTCTTGGGACTAAAAATTATTCATTCTCTTTGTTCCACAACTAGAATTCTTTGGTTTAGAAGACGTCGTCGTCGAAGTTGCCGTCGCACTTCGTAAGGTCCCTATTAAAGTCCCTTAGTCCCTAATATATGATCTGAATCCGTATAAATTAACATGCTTAATTATATCGTATCTATGGCTTAGTTTCTCATATGGATCCTTATTTGAAGTCAGACTCACCAACCCGGCGTTTCCAGTGGCAGTGGTTAGCACAGTGGCAGCCGTATAATACTCTGTGGTTTGACCTTGTGGTGGCAGCAGTATAATACTCTGTGGTTTGACCTTGAAACCACTGGCAGCAGTATAATACTCTGTGGTTTGACCTTGAATACTGTTTAGTAACTGTCTGCTGCACAATTATACATGGCCCATTATAACGCGTGTCAACATTCTTTCAGCGTGCATGTCGGTGCCTGGCAAAGTCCTTAAATGTCAAAAGGCGATGCTCCATATTAAATAGCCCCTCATATATACACGATAAATTGATCTAGGCATCTACGGGAATTTAATATATTTATCATCGATCGTGTAATACAAACTTACTTTAGGAAAGCTGCTGGTTTATTCTGAAGGTGGTCAAATGTTTGGAAAATATCCGAGCGGTACGTTCTTGAAGGATTGTCATTGGTTTGTCGTTCTTTGTACAAATCTTTCTGATACTGACTCATGTATTCCACTTTAAACGCCATCACGGTATAATATTTACCACCTGATCATTATTATGTGTACAAATAATAATTCATTCTTGAACATTCAGCGGGTCTTGAGGATCAGCTTTATACTATATAGTTTGCCTTATTTCCTTTGGGTCATTTTAGTGGCGATAACTTACTAGGAGAGTTAGATTTTCTTGAAATCTACTGGCCGAGTAGTTCCAATGTTTGAAATATAACGCCCATCAGTCTATGACTAAACACTGCTCACCAAGGTTACGGTAAAATGATATATGTTAATGATTGTCATTTTATATATAAATCAACACTGTGCTAATGACACCCTGTATGGTATCATAATTAGCGCAGTTGTAATTTTGTGTACCAAACCCTATACACGCATGGTTATATATATATATATATATATATATATATATATATATATATATATATATTCAAACAAACAAAGTGTTGTTCGCGATATACCGAAAAGTGCTCAATACCGTAAAGATAGAGCGAATATACTATAAGTGAGCTTACCTCAAATGTTGATGGTCGCTATACTGTCAGTTTCACGCTGGGCGATCTTCAGGCGGCTCTGAGCGTGAAACTGACAGTAGCGACCATCAACATTTGAGGTAAGCCCACTTATAGTATATATATATATATATACATATATATATATATACATACATACATCAGCTTCGAAACGGCTCTCGTCGTAGCCTCATACATATCTAGGTTTTTATTTAATTTACCAGATACGGCAAAGAACATTTATAATTATAAAAGGACAAAGTAACATATCTTTTCCAGTTTTTTTGTTTCCTTGCTTCGCTTTCAAGATCTATATCACTTTGTTTAATATTATACACTTAATGTCTGGTCACGACATTTTGTTTTGTTTTCCCTCGATGCTCGATATGTCTCCCGAGACGAAGTCGAAAGAAACATCGATATTCGAGGGATCGAAAACAAAACTAAATGTTTTCCGAAGATCAGACATTAAGTGCTTTGTTATATAGCTGGGAATTTCGCTGAATTTTTGCTTGGTTTAGGCCGTTTAGCTAGACTTCACTAAGCAGTTGTTGCCCACTCGGGCAACAATTGTTCACTTATTGCATGCCCGGGCGGGAAATATTTGATTTGTCTAATCCCACGTGACCATAAATGAACCAATAGCAGTCTGAGTTACGACTAGCAAAAATCCAGCTATATAACAACAATGTAAATTACTGGACGGCTGTAAAGTCATTTTCGCCAAATCATTACCTGACTGTAAATTATTGGACGCTGATGACGTCACTACCTCAAAGCGCGCGAAAATTACAAAACAACAAAATGGCATGCAGTAGATTTCCCTCTGTTGACGAAGACAACTCTTTATACTGCCAGACTTTGCTTGCATGTTAGTACAACTGTTTTAAATTTGGCTTCGGCAGATTACATTGACCTTGGTCTGGGTAATTCTTGATATCATGCTCAACCTCGTCCTATAATTCATTATCAAGCTACACATGGTTGGTCGAATACCCAGTTTCTTACCTCCGCCGAGATAAGAACCTGGGTACGAGGTTGGAGTGCGTTTTTGGGTTATAAATCCATGTCCTATATTCACGAATTTATTGGTTAGGATTAGGGTGTGTGTTGGGGTCAGGCTTTCATGAAGTACCTGGGTTATTTAGGACATGGAATTATTACCCATTTTTGTTTCTTTAATTGTATATTTTTTAACAATTTACTTCCGGCTATCTATGCTCCCATTGGGCGTTGCGCTTTGGATAACGTCGAACGACGTTGATTGGGCAGCTTTGCCTTTGATCAAGGTGTTCTTCGACCTAGGCTGTGGTTGAGATTCTACGAGCTGAAGGATAGGTAACTTTACTTATATCTGCAAAATAACCGCGGTGAATGAATTCTATCCAACACAGAAAATTAAGAATTATTCACTGAAGTAGGGGTACAGAATAGTGCTGGATATTTACCGAGACACGAAGCGACGAGGTGAATATCTACAACAATTACGGACACTGAGGTGAATCAGAATTGTTTTAACATACACCTGATCATAAATAACAAGTTTAATATTCTGATTTTTACGTTTTTTAGTATTTTCATGCAAGACACGGCCGCCAGCAACTTGGCGTACTCGATATTTGTCGACAAAACAGTTTTTACAACTTTTGAATATATTATATATTTAAAAACATACCTATGGTCACTTTTCTACTTCAACAAAATCTCCTGCTTCTGCCCGTAGGCGAATAGTGCGCAGCATACCCCGAGATTCCGAATTACCATTTCTGTTAATTGTCTTTGACCGTTTAAAATACCATTTATGTTTATAAGATTACCAACGCCAAAATTTTAGACATTTTGTGCGTGATCGATTTATTGATTAATGATCATGGGAACATAGTTAGGGACGGACCATGATAAAAAAGTGATGGGAGAAACAGAAAATCCAGCCAGCCAGCTAACCAGCCATCTCGGCTTGTTGCATGGTTTGGGAATTTTTGGCTTAAACATTTTTTGTAGTGTGAAAGCATAGAAGAAAGACCTCGTATTTTAGAGTACAGAATTTGCATCTTTCAGTATAATTTAATAAGTACCAAAAGTACCAAAAAGAAAATAATTGACTGCAATGCATTATATCCAGAAAATAATTACATGTTTTATACAAATAAAAAGCGTAAATTCTCTTTTACGGGCATATTGGATGGCATAGTGGATGGCGTATAATGGTGTTTCTGTACAAATTTGAATTAGAATTATGGCATACTTCATCCATGTTTACCATAGGGATATTACACGGTGGCGAGAAGATATGGATTTTATGTTCGAGTGGCAAGGACAATATGCTATCCATATATTTGAGCAACCGTGTAATGTTCTATTTCTTAAATGGACAATGAAATTATGCGTGGAAATGATGTTGATAAACTGAGTTTAATGCAAAAACTACAACCGCTTGACCTAAAACTATTAGAAAATACAAATAAAAAATACAACAGCTTATTCGAATACGTCATTTTACGTGAAAAACCTAATTGAGAGAAGTTATATACTGGCTCAAATTTACTTGATTCGAAACTTACGGCAAAAGACGTAAATTTTGACTTGTCAATATGCCACTCGCGAGCGTTACCTACGAGGAATACGCCACTCCGTTCCCTGATGTAGTGAAATATGGATCCTACGAGTGTTTTAGTTGCTTGTTCTCTCTCATTCTCTCTCTCTCTCATTCTCTCTCTCTCTCATTCTCTCTCTCTCATTCTCTCTCTCTCTCTCTCTCTCTCTCTCTCTCTCTCTCTCTCTCTCTCTCTCTCTCTCTCTCTCTCTCTCTCTCTCTCTCTCTCTCTCTCTCTCTCTCCCTCTCTCTCTCTCTCTCTCTCTCTCTCTCTCTCTCTCTCTCTCTCTCTCTCTCTCTCTCTCTCTCTCTCTCTCTCTCTCTCTCCCTACCTCCCTCCGGATCGTACACAATGTTGTTTTATAAGTGGTTGTATATCCTCTTTCAAGAAAATAAAATGTGGAGTACCTCAAGGCTCAATTCTTGGGCCTCTGCTTTTTCTAATCTACATAAATGATCTACCGCATTGTGTGCAACATTCAAATCCACGAATGTATGCTGATGACACAAATATAACCACAAGTGTTAGATCATTAAAAACTGTTATTCAATCAACAAATTATAAAGACCTGAGCAACATAAAGCAGTGGTTACTAGCAAACAAATTAAGTCTAAACGCTACAAAAACAGAACACATGTTTATAGGATCGGACGATAACCTTAATAAAACTCGAAATCTATCGCAAATTAATATTGACGGTCATAAAGTAAAAAGTGTTAAATTCACTAAATGTTTAGGTGTGCATATTGATGAAAGACTTGCTTGGGATGAACACGTTGATTGTATGTCAAAAAATATTTCACAAGCAATTGCAGGCTTGAAGCAAGCGCGTCCACTTGTTTCCAAAGAGATGGCCCTTGCAATTTACAATTCTTTAATACAGCCTTTATTTGATTATTGTGACATTGTTTGGGATAATCTGACGGCATTCCAAGCAACTAGACTACAAAAGTTAAAAAACCGTGCTGGCCGTGTTATCACACAACAAGGCTATGATGTCCGATCCTATATAATTAGAGAGGAACTGGGTTGGAAGGTGTTACAGGAAACGAGAGATTATCATAAAGTTGTCCTCGTACATAAAGCCCTTAACAACCTAGCGCCTCCATATCTGTTAGAATACTTACACTTGTGCAATTATTCGGAAAATTACAACCTTCGAGATCGCGACATGAAAATCGCCTTATTAAAACCGAAGACGAATTATTTAAAAGACAGTTTCGCGTACGATGCTGCAAAACTGTGGAATAGTCTACCTAATGAAGCAAGATTAGCAACAAGCTTAAAATAGTTTAAAAATGATGTCTCAACCTTTAGTTTCCCACACTAAAATAATCGTAATAATTTAAACTAATTCAAATTAAGGAAATACATGTACATAATATATTATAGTTATTCACATTTTATCAAAAGTACAAAAATAATCTGTATATACAACTAATTATGTAAATATTTAATCGGCTTTCATGAAAAGCAATTCTCTCTCTCTCTCTCTCTCTCTCCCTCCCTCCCTCCCTCCCTCCCTCCCTCCCTCCCTCCCTCCCTCCCTCCCTCCCTCCCTCCCTCCCTCCCTCCCTCCCTTCCTCCCTCCCTCCCTCCCTCCCTCCCTCCATCCCTCCCTCCAACATTGTTGAACGATGTTGAATAATGTTCAAAGCACGAGTGGCCAAATTAGTTCAACATCGTTCAACATTCATGAATGACAATTAATTGAACGCGGGCGACCACAAAAGCTGGAATCGACAATATCCCGCATGGCACATGTCTCTGTTCAACAAAGTTGAATGAAATGTGGCCAAATGCGTCAACACCTTTCAACATTTTGAGAACACTAGAAATGTTGAACGCGTGTTGAACGAAAATTTGAACATGTTCAAATTTCGTTCAACATTATTCAACACCATTCAACAACGTTCAACATCATTCAACAGGGGTGACCAAACATATGTTGAACGATGTTGAATGAAATGTTGAAAGCGTTTCGCCAGGCTTTAAAATGCGTGGGCTTTCAGGAGAATTTTATACAGAATTTTATAAGTTTAAAGGGAGTGCATATATAGAGATATGTCCTTACCCTGAGTCTTAGAAGTGTTTCTTAAAGTGCCCCTAAGATATTTTTGTAGTGTTTTTTTTATATATTCTTAAAGAACATGGTATTATTAATTAACTTGCTAAATTTCAAGCAATTCCGTGCTTGAGAAGTCAACTTTTTAGATGTTTTTTTGACGAGGTTATACGGCCGCCATTATTAGAACATGTTCCGGAAACCGCCACTACAAACCAACGAAAGTGACGTCAAAGACTCAACACCAAAACTTTCTCGGGCTATGTCCATATGAAAATAAAGGCTCAGGGAAAACTTTGACTTGTCTTTTGTGCTTTCACAGCTATATTTTCATATACTTCGGCGCTGCGTTACTAAAATATGCCCATCGACAGCTCGTTGTGTAGTGCAAGGGTGCAGCAATTTTTCAAACACTAGCGCTGGGGTGTCAATGCATCGTGGTTGCGATTTGTTCGTAAGCATCGAGCAAATTTCAACCCCAAAGACGTATTTGTTGTTTGTTCGCAAAACTTCGAAGAAAAATGCTTCGATGGGATACATGCACGGAAGTATGTAGACGTAAACTTCTTCCACTTTCCGTCCATCGTCGACGAAAGGTAAGTTTTTACTTCTTTATGTATTATTGTATTTTCAAAATAATTTTCAATATGTGTATGACAAAAACAATTTGAATATTATTAAATGAGAATACTAATTCTGTGCACTAAGAGTGTAAACTAAGCTTTCTTCTAATTAAGTTTAATTGTGTAGGCTTAAATAATAATTTATAACACTGATTTACTGACATAAAAATGCATGTTGATATAGAGTGGCATTCCAAATATTAATATAAGTTATGGTACATAGTGTTATTTATTTCAAAACTTCGATATATTAAGCACAAATAGGTGGACGATATTGGCTATAAACCAACCAGTCCACTTCCTGAATCCCAGTTTATTGCTTTACTTCAGGTGCCTGAAGTAGGTTCAATGGAGACAGGTCCTTGAAACAACTGATGAGGAAGAAAAAGGAACTTCAGAGGAAGTTAAAAACTATGGAAAATAAAATCGATAGCTTGAACCAAAGAATCGTTTCCAACCAGAAAGACTGGGCAAAAACCTCTGAAGAATTAAATCAAAGACCAGTAATGGTATCCACTGATTTTTACATTCACTTGCTGTATTTAGTTCTACATTTTTTTCAAATTTCAACCATTTTACCCCAAATGCTGAATTTTTATTAGGTATAACAAATTAACAATGAGAAAGAAATAAAAGTCAGTCTGTTTTTGTTAGGGATTAGAATTTTTGTACATGTTTTTTTTCTCAAATATTTGTATGTATTTGTAGATACTCAATACAGCATCTGCACTCATCAAATTTTGCCACCAACTTTAATGAGCAATTTGAACACTTGCGCCAACAAATATACAAGGAATACAACAAAATATAAGTATAACAATCGAAATATACTAAGGTTAGATATACTGCCTTACTATACTAATATACTATATTGTTGTTTCAATACTGCCTACGAAGCACATACTTTTATTTCAAAATATAAGTATACATAGCCGGATATACCGATAACATTTAATGAGAATAAGATTAGAAGAATTTTCTTAACAGCACAGTATGTATATACAGTAATTATATATTCCGGTATATATATATATATACTGTATAATAATATAATAATATAATGTACCTTATATACTTCAACAAAATATTTTATGACCACACAAGTATTTGTATAGAGAATAATACATAAATGTGCAAAAATATGAAATTTATTTCGAGTGCTGACCAGGATATCTCACGAGTGAGCAAAGCGAAAGATTTTATCATGATTGTACATGTATATCCTGTTCAACACAAGAAATAAATTTCATATTTCCAAACATCCATGTATTGTTCTATTTATTATATAAAAATAGTCCTATTGCCCCACAAAAATAGAGCAGTATTCATAATAATCGACAATGACATGTGAGGGTAACATGAATAAATTTAATCACACATGTGACTGAGATTATCAATTTTATTACTGCCAGAAAAAATCAATAAACCACTCTATTTTATATAATAAAAAGTATTTAAATTCCACGACAACGGAGATTACTACCAGTTTTCGACGCTCTCTTATGCAGAAAACCTACTCCAAAGCGTTTCTTCTTCTTCTTCTTCTTCTACTTCTTCTTCTTCTTCTTCTTCTACTTCTTGTTCTTGTTCTTGTTCTTGTTCTTGTTTTTGTTGTTGTTCTTTTGTTGTTGTTGTTGTTGTTGTTGTTGTTGTTGTTGTTGTTGTTGTTGTTGTTGTTGTTGTTGTTGTTGTTGTTGTTGTTGTTGTTGTTGTTGTTGTTGTTGTTGTTGTTGAGCTAATTTTTGTGCATAAACAACAGCTTCTTCTTCAATAGCAAATTATCGGCTCATATAAATGATACGGCGAAAATTATTCGCTTGCCAAATAGAAATTTTCTTCCGAGATTTCAGAAGATGCTTCTGAACTATGCTCGGACGAATTTTCGAACCATTCGTCCTCTGAAATACTCGACAATTCGTAAAAAGACAACCCAAAATAACACCGAACTTGTAGGGAACTTGTATACGGTGAGTCTTTGACGTCACACTCGTGTACTGTGATGTAGGATCGAGGGCGCGGGTTGGAACATGTTTAGAGCAATGGCGGACGCAATTTGGGTGACTTTAGTGGGGCTATGTTGTTCAATTCTCTGCCCAACTTCCTTAAAAATATTGAAAATACTTCTATTCTTAACTTTAAAAAAACATTAAAAAATTTCTATTTGGAACAAAATTATAATGTAGCCCATTTAGAGGATTTTGCATGTATAAACTGTAGATACAAATTAACATGCACTTATACTCAATAATTATACAAGAGCGTGTTAATTTGATCATTAATCAATTTCACAATTAATGAAGGCCATCTGGCAGAATACTTATGTAAAGATGTTTCTTATACCTTCTTTAAATAAAGTTCATTCTATTCTATTCTATCACGAGATTCTTTTGCAATATTATTTTTTTGCAGACATGCATGTACATATCATGATCTATTATTATACATATTTTGCAAATCCTTAATGTTTATCCCGCCTTGCCGAGATCCCGCGGGCTGTCGGTGCCGAGTTATCGTCACGGCGAGTTACCCGCCTGTCTCATATAAACACTACGGTGGCCAACAGTGTTTCAGTGTTCTATACCGATCGACCGGGAACTCGCCATGCGCCGAATAACTCGCCTGGCCGGGTAACTCGCCTCCCTATAAACAGGTCCTTTGAGATTTAATATAGTAAACGATTTTTGTAGATTTCACAACATGCATATGGCCATTTTAATATTAAAAATAATCATGCAGGTCAGATTATCAAATACGTGCATGACGAAATCTACAAAAAAAAATTACTATACTATAACCACCTGCACGCAGATCTTTAAAGAACATAATTATTTTAAGTTTGAAACGAAAATATTTTAATACTGGAACAAAAGAGATTTATCTTTTCAAGAAAGAACGTCATTCTTGACAGAATATCCTATTCTGACTAATTAAACTAACTACGGATATATACTAGTTGCACAATATTGTGTTTAGATTAAATATAACTATACTTTCCGTTTGAGGACTGTGACGTTATTTCAAAGAAGTCTTTCATATTTTTAATGATCTTTTCTAACAATATATATGTATAAGAAAATATCGCAATTTTTGAAAATTATTTATCTAAAGATTACAAATTAAAAAATAATTTCTGGAATTGATATTTTTAGCCTAAATCGGGTGTTATTGCGTCGCTAATTCGCTCAGATTCCCTATCGCCACAACATTGTATATATGTATGTGTGTAAACATTAAAAGTGTCAAATGTATTTACTGCGATTTTTAGTTGAGCTTGGACTGAAGATTATTGAGTTATTTTTCCTACTTCTTTATTTAAAAGTTTGATCGTTGAAACGCACATGTTGCCAAGGTAAATTCGAAATGTTGTCAGTGAGAATTTGAATGTTGTCATGGGCAAATTTAAAAGTTTGGGCAACGCCTTAATTTCTATTGGTTAAAATGTGCAAACATTCAAATTTCCCATGGGAACGTGTCAAATTGTGAAACGATCAACTTCCTGTCTCTAAGCTCAACTGAAAATCGCAGTAGCTCACAGAACTAATTGGGGACAATAACGTTAGTATTTTTGAGGAGGGAAACTAAAGAAACCCCCCGAGGCACAGGAGAGAACCAACAACTCTACAGACATGGAACCAAGGGGGTCAAATTCAAGTACTATTTAACCTAGAAGCACGTCAGACACCAGTGCCTCATTGCTAGGGATACGACTGATTAAAGATGCCTCCAAATTGGGCAAAATCCTCAAAATCATCTATAAACATTTGTCCTTCTTCTCAATGCACGGACGCTGATTTTCACCAGATTATATACTGTAGTAAAGTACATCATTGATATTCAGGGTGGTTTTACTTCCTTAAATAGTAAAATTTATTACAGTCGTCTTGGCATGAAAGAGTGTAAATGAATCACAGACGTCTTGGCAAGTCATTGATTAGTAATCTCCAAGTAGTCTACGAAGAGCTAATTTGTAAATTAAAATGGAAGTACCCAAGTGTTTTGCATGCAAATGGTTCGTAAATTGTCCAGCTAAATAAGCTGTCTAGCAGAAAGGTTATCAAAGTACAAAGTATCTTAAAATAGAAGTCACAACAAGATTGTGGGAAATGAAGAAAAACACAATCCAAGTTGTAGTAGGAGAAATAGAAAGGCAAAACGAAATATATAATACAACATTGCAATCAAATACCAGGCCAAGAGAAATAAATTATGGAAAAAATAAACGTGTTCCAGAAATTGTTCCTCTTCCGTAAAGTTTAATGAATAGATAGATATATAGATAAATAAATAAATAAATAAATAAATAAATAAATAAATAAATAAATAAATAAATAAATAAATAAATAAATAAATAAATAAATAAATAAATAAATAAATAAATAAATAAATAAATAAATAAATAAATAAATAAATAAATAAATAAATAAATAAATAAATAAATAAATAAATAAATAAATAAATAAATAAATAAATAAATGAATCAATCAATCAATCAATCAATCAATCAATCAATCAATCAATCAATCAATCAATCAATCAATCAATCAATCAATCAAACAATCGAAGAATCGAACGAACAAACGCACAAACGAACGAACGAACGAACGAACGAACGAACGGAGTGAGTGAAAGAATGAATGAATGAATAAATGAATGGATTGATAAGTAAAAATAAAAACAAAAAAAGTATTTTTTGTTTAATGATGTACATACACTGGGCTGAACTAATGATATCAGTTTACAAGCTATTTAAAAATGTTAAAGGTCTTCCACTACAGATATCTGCCCAGGGTCACCTCTTGCGCTCCTCTTTCTTGGCAGAATGATAAGTCATTTACTCACATATGCTGGGAATGTTATACTCTTATGCATTAACATCGACATTCCTACCATATTTTATGGGTTTATGATGTGGATCATCTCCATCTCTCCATCGTGAACCGTGTTACATGGTAACTGGGTAATAGGAACGTCGTTATACTCACTTGGTTAAGAAGAAGTCAGAAGAAAATTCTGCAGGTTAGTGATATTAATGCTCATCCCGGCAAAAAGATTGCTTAAATCTGATGGCGCCCTTTTATTGTAAATTTTTGTTGCGCCACATACAAAATAGATTATAAGTATAATTACTGATTTTAAAGCAATCATTGTATATAAATATTAATAATAGTATTACTTAGTATATCATAAGTCTAACACAACAGTATTTACATAGTGACAAATTGTAGTAGAAGTTATTGCTTAGCTTTCGACATGTTGACTCAGGCCGTCGTCATGGCTAAAATGTGATGAATTTTCGTAGTTCACATATACTCTGGCAGTTTAAGCATTGACCATTGTAGTCGTTATTATTTAACCCTTAGAGCACCAGAGGTTTTCCTATATTTGACGAGTAAAATCCTCCCCAGAATAATATGCGGGAATATACTCTAGTAGGAACTGAAAGATGTAAAACTAAGCTCCTCTTTGAATTTAAGAAATAATTCCTATACTAGTTAATTCCTTGAAAGTTTTCATGGCGATAATGTAATATAGATAAGTTTTGTGGAAACACCAACGTCAAATATTTATTTGCTAAGCTTTCGGCTTGTTGACTCAGGCCTTCATTGCCAATTGCTTCATTAGTGCTTCATGTTATTGCTCTGATGAAGGCCTGAGTCAACAGGCCGAAAGCTTAATTCCTCTAGTGTTTGGTTTTCTTGTTAACAGAAAAACGTATTAATAAGTTATCGTGCAATAAGTGGCGTAACTAAATTTGTCTCAGACGTGAATCAAAATTGAGTGCAGTAAATACAGAAGCTGGCGTTACTGCCCTGAACGTGTGGGGTATTATCAGACGGAATGCCTTTTTTTTAGAAAAAGAAATTTTACTTCCTTTTAATAATGTTTAAGAGTTTCAAAGAAAGCGATGAGACACAGATACAGATACAGATACAGACATGCATTTACTGATGATTTGGTAAATTTGTTTAAACATATTCATCGCAGTTATGTTTAACTAAAAGATTCTTTATACTTCTGCAACACGTATAGTTATTACTGTACTTATAACTATATTCAAGGGTGTAAAAAAGTAGAGTGTTGCGTAGGCAGTATTTTAGATAGAGCAATTAAGTAAAACTGACGAAAATATTTAGCAACAAAATACTGACGTTTCTCTTCGTTCATGAAGCGAAGGCTCCGCTCGAAACGTCGGTATTTCGTTGCTAAAATATCGGAAGTCTACAACCATTTCATTTTTCTTTATAAATAAATTATATTGTCTTTTATGTTTGGTTATATTAGCATATACGATACTTTATTATATAAAATAGAGTGTTTTATTGATGTTTCCGCCACTAATAAAAACGATAATCTCACATGTGTGATTATTTATGATCAGCTCACATGTGTCGACTATCGTGAAACGCATTGAGTTTACTGCTCTATTTTTGTGGGGAAATAGGACTATTTTTTTATATAATAAACAGAACAATACATGAATGCTTGGAAATATGAAATTTATTTCGAGTGTTGACTAGGATATCTCACAAGTGAGCAAAGCGAACTCGTGAGATATCCTAGTCAACACTCGAAATAAATTTCATATTTCCGCGCATCCATGTATTATTCTCTATATACTTGCTTTTTTCCCAGATCAATTGTGTATTTTTTTCATCACATCACTTTTGATTATATATATATTTAGCATATACTACACTATACTTGTTTTTTTAGCCCAGAACAATTGTATATTTTTCTCATTACATCACTTAGTTTGATTATATATATATATATATATATATGTGTGTTTATTATATGGCTTTGTAATATCCTGCACTGTATATCAACGCACGGTCCGTAAAAATGCGTATCCGGACCACGGTCCGTCTTTTTCCGTATCCGGACCGCTGTCCCGGATGTTGATTTTGCTCGCGTGAATTTCTAAGGTTTTCACACCAAGTTTGATACAATAATTATCGAAAACCTTGAAATAGCCATATAATAAACGCTTTATTAACCTCGTTTACTTGATCTGATATTTTCCCGTACAGACCTCGTTCTCGGTTAATAATCTCTTAATATATATACATATATATATATATATATATATATATACAGCAAAGAATAAGAAAGAGCAAACTTTATGTAACCAATTAACACCTGTTCAAAGTTCACTGTTTGCTCTTTGCTATACCCTATATATACTGTATATAGTTAGATTATTCCTGTTCTGTTTTGTCGAGCGTTTTTAACATGAGCTATTAGCTCGGGAGACTGGGCGACCACTCCCTACGCCTTCGACGGTAAATAAATTATTTCTATTACTATTACTATTGGAGTTCAAGCGTCTTGGATCCTTGGATCATTTGGACAAATGACATCATATCATTTGTTTGAATCCGACAGATTTTACACACATATATATTAATTTTAGCATACACCATACCCGGCTGTTTAATTAAAGTATGTCATGCATGGTAATTAGGCATGATTTTAGTCATGCAAACAGTATATTTTTTCTAAATAGTTTAAAACCGTTTACAAGCTCAATTTTCATCTGGTTTTATTAAAGTGCCTATTTCATCCTCAGGGATTTTACATATTTGCACTAATTGGAACATTCTGAGAAGATTTGTAATATATCGACTCAGGCGAAAATTTCATCTTCATGGATTTTTTTGCCATTAACGTTGACGGAAGTGACGTCGAAAGAGGAATTTGTCTATATGAAAACCACTTTACAGATTCCTCTTTTGACGTCACTTCCGTCAACTTTAACGGCAAAAAAAATCCATGAAGATGCAATTTTAGGAAAAGAAGATATATTACAAATCTTCTCAGAAGTTCCCAAATATCCTAAATGTCTAAAATCCCCAACCATGGTATAGGCGCTTTAAGAAAAAAAAACATTCAAGTGATTAAATAATGCACAGAGTATATGACAGGCACATCGGTTAGTTGGTATTTAAGTCAAATCTGGCAATGCTATAGAAACAAATGAAATTTAAGAATTAAATCAAAATATAGGGGAGAGTTAAATTTGAATAACATTCCAAGGCACAGTCACCATTAAACCAAATTTATATTTCCTTAACAACGCATGTAGTATAATGAAATCTATAATTTACAAGTTCAAATAGCTACTTTATTATATATCATATCATATACGTTTTAACTGGCACATGCATTAAGGTTCGTAATGTACTGTATATGCCGAACGTATTATGGTTTTGGTTATATAAATATAGTAATTATATAAATGTACAAATAGTAGTAAGGATTTCACTGGCAACCCGGTCACATGCATGAATTGGCATTGCCAACATGAAATTTTAGTAGTAGTATTTATTTAACACTTTTCAAACTTTGTTTATCGTAGTCAGAAAATGTAAAATAGAACATATTGACAAACATGCATGACTCTGCAGAACTGACGCTTGAGCTGGAAAGATATGAGTGCAAATTGAATCCGAATGAGACCGGTCTAGTTTATTATAGATAATTGTGATTTTTCATGCTTATCAGCCAGCAGTTGTTCGGTTATATACTGTATTGCAAACTGATATAATAATGGGGGTTTGAAACTTTAGTATTATTAAAACTTATCAAACTATATTCTTTTATTTCTGGTCGGTAAAGAAACAAAATAATATAGTCTTATCTGGAGGTAAAGACCTCATTACAAAAAATAGACACTGTTTTCGGATTATTCCTCGATATTTATTTCAAGTACAACTTAAAGACCTCATAAAAACAAGAAAATGGTCTGGTGAGTTTTAGTAATAGATAAAGCATGAGCAGCGATCTGTATCTTATCAAATGGACGCATCTAAATAGCCATGTTTTCAAACTATTTTTCAAGTTGGGAGTGATTTTAGCTAAGAAAGTTCATGTAAATCAGGACGAATCTGTACGTGATTTACAGATATTGATTAAATATTCATTTCTTATGAATTTTCTTCATGAATTTTTAATGAATTTGATAATATAAGTTAAAATATCACGGGTTTAGTATATTCAACGTAAAGACATGTTTTGCTCTCGGTCTTTACAGTTAAATAACAACTTCTCCCTAAACTTTTAACCTATATGTTGAGATTGTTGAAGAGACTGTTGATATTATAAGAGACTGTTGATATTATAACGGACTGTTGATATTGTGAGGCCAATGTCAATAACGGACGTAAACTCCATATTAGGGTTCTATATTTAGTCGGTAAGAACTTTGGCTAGTCACTAAATATTCCATATAAGTACTTAAACCTTTTAACTATATTGTGACGGCGACTCCAAGTCTAGGAATTATGACTGCTTCTATATATGCAAATGCAGCGAAACCAAGGGGGAGGAGCTATAGCCCCCTCTACAAATCTACATACAGAGATACTTCTACAAACTACTAACTTCTCAAAAACTCAAAAACGGCAGTTTTGGGGTTCGTGGAACTCGCGTACAGTATGTGCTCATGACGGAAGGTCAAGATGTTGTAAGTTCTTGGAGAGAACAAACCTCGTCCCCACGGCTATTTGTGGGGGCTGGGCCAAGATGGCGGCCAAAAACAAAATGGCGGGAACAAATGGCCCTGGCACAGGCTGCAAAAAATGCGCCATATTTTGACGCATTTTTGTCTCGGACCCAGGCTTCACTAAGTTTATCACGCCTAGTCAGGCTCAATTTTTTCTGAATATTTAGTTCAGCTTGACTGACCCAAACTGAAAACAATCAAAACATTAATTTCCAAATACATTGTCGAATTATTAAAATAAATACACTTTTAGGGGCTGTTTACATGAGCCGGGCTAGCCCGGTTAACTAGGCTCACGCGATTGATTAGGATCTCACTGTGGTTTTGAAACTCACATAAACTAAATTTACAAAGAAGAATTGGTTTAGTTTAGATGTAAACGAACCCTAACGTTCATTAAAATCTCCTTTTGTGGCCGAGGAAAGAATTTCGTGACACGAGTCAGCCCGGTTAGCCGGGCTAGCCCGGCTCATGTAATCGGCCCCTTAATAAATATCTGTAAATGCTTATTATTTATCATTTGCTTCACCGTTGTACCAAATTCGCAAGAAACTGGATTGCCGTTGTCTGGCCGGGCCGCCTTCTTTTCGTGAGTTTTCGGTGGATTCAATTCAGCGTTTTGAAAAACATTTAGGCTTCGTTTAGTCGAGAATTCTTGTTTGAAAAAAGCCTGCTTCTCAAAAGGCCAAACACGTAAATTCTGCCTGGTGGTGTACTTTCCTTTCGCAGCCAGAATAGTTGACTTTGTTCGCCAAGTCTTTCGTTCGCCCGATTTAGAAAACACTCTAAATTGCCAGTATGGCAGCCAGGGCACAGAGACGACACGAGCCATCATTTCATATTCTTCCAACGTTTTTACGGGTGTTTCGCCAGCTTTCCTCACATTTTAATTCATTTTGAAGTTGTTTTTAGCAGCCAGCAATTCTGATATCACTTATTTAATATAATTTGAGGCCAAAAACAAATGCTCGCGAGTTAGCCTGCCGCCCGCCTTGTTTCCACCAATCAGAATACCTAAAACATCCAATGTTATCTCGACCAATCAGATGTGGTGATAGCTCAGCCTGTGCCGACCTGTGCCAGGGCCATTTGTTCTTGGCCGCCATCTTGGCCCAGCCCCCACAAATGGCCTTGGGGACGAGGTTGGGAGAGAACGTGTATATTGTCGTCGAAGAGTCGATGGATTTTGCCGTGGTAGTCCGAAATTTGGAACAAATTGTTATTTATTTGTTTTAATGTCGAGGAATTCTGTGCTGTGTATATTTGTTAAAAAGGTCGTCGGTTTCTGTAGCTGTGTCAGCGAGTGAATCAGGAGTAATAATCTTCGTGAGCTGTGGGATATGTCATGAGAAAACGTGAATGCATATTAACTGGATGCATCATGTATGACCACACAAAGGAAGATGTTACAAACTTTGGTTTGGGACCTGAACACGAACAACTACAAGAACTGTACGGGGATACGTTGATTTGTGGACTAATTGTTTTGTTTAGTGATTATAGACTGCTTGATTTAGATTATAGTAGTTTTAGTTTATTTGACTGATTTGGTTGAGGACTTATATGACACTTATCGAAATATAGTAACTTAGGTTAGATATACTGCCGAAACAGAGAACGTAGGAATCTAACGTTTCGAGCGAAGAAGCTCATTGTTTGTTTACACTCTTTACGTTTCTCTCTGATGAAGGGCCTTCGCTCGAAACGTTAGATTCCTACGTTCTCTGTTTCGACAGTATATCTAACCTAAGTTACTATATTTCGATTGTTGTTTCAACACTGCTTACGCAGCACGCTACTTTTATTTCACTATATGACACTTAGATGACTTCGAAAGGCTGATAGGATTATTTCAGTTCAAACTCAACTTCAAAGTATATACGTAGAGTTTTATATTCGCAAGTACAAGTCCCCATAGCGCTGGACGCTACATTATTACCCCCTTTAAAAAGACACGTCCTCGTGTCTACTCTACAATATTTTACAGACAACTTGACATCGACTATGTACTCTAAAAGCTCATTACAAAAGTCTACTACTCCCTACCATCACTTAAACTATACAAGTTAATAGTTTGTATAGTCTTGTGTACTGTACTGTACAGTGTGTATCAAAAAAATTCGAACCCTTAGAAAATGAATTAGCATTCTTTTCAAACAACCTATTGTAGTAGTTTGAAAGCCCTAAGCACTTCGCTGAACCCACAGATGCGTAAAACACACGGTCTTATACACCTGGGAAATTAAGATAACTTGAAGTGTATGCACAGTGAAAGTATTTAAAAGCTTTTTCGCTTCGTTTAACTTATGTGCTGATTAATTTATAACGCAGCGCTTTTAGGGCTTTCAAACTACTACAATAGGTTGTTTGAAAAGAATGCTAATTCATTTTCTAAGGGTTCGAATTTTTTTGATACACACTGTACTACAATAGGTTGTTTGAAAAGAATGCTAATTCATTTTCTAAGGGTTCGAATTTTTTTGATACACACTGTATAGTCGTGATTGTATATAGTTGACGTGTGTGATTGTGTAAATAGCGTGAGCATGCACTGTCGTGATACGGCAGTTGCTGTTGTGTTGTCGTCCAGTAAATAACATAATTTACAATCTGCTGTCTTTCTACCATGTGCCTTTCACCTCTGCGACCTGGGGTTCGATACCTGCAGCTCAGTTTAGTTAGCTGATTAAAATTTCACCTTGGCCGCATGTGAGAAGAGTGCTTCCAGTTTGACTCTACCAAACACCGCAGGTTTCCTTCGGGTACTCCAGTTTCCTCCTGTTGTAACACTGGTCCAATGAGATGGCCCTTACTGGATCTCTAGGGAGAACAGTTAGATGTAACTAATAGAGCTATCCAGTATAAATAAGATTGGTTTAGCTTTTTATTAGTATAAATCTGAACGAAAAACTTTCAGAAATGAAAGAAGGTCAAAGTGAACGGTGTCTTTCAAGTCTCCCGGGTGCTGATATGTATTGTGGTTTGTTTGGTCATCTTAAGATACTGCAAGCAGATATAAAGCCCCAAATAATTATTACGGTTGGGTTACTGGTCGAACGTCACATTCAAGTTTAGACAAACAATCACAATCCCAAACCAGAATGTCGCCATGGCAGCACTAGTGTTCTACGTGCTTAGTATTTGGCCCATGCACCCAACGTCTTAACTCATTCCTGTCCGAGGGCTTCCCCAGAGGTGAATAAAATCGTCTGGCGTTAGCCAGAATAAAATACTAAAGACGAATTCGGACAGGAAAGAGTTTAAACATACCAAGAACGCTCAATTTTTGGATAGTCTAGTCACGTAATGGCAGAATTGTGTAAATTGCTCGGTGGTGCCAAGACCAAAACATCGTCCTAAAATGATACATCTCTTAGGAAATGGTCAGCATAAACTTTTTAACCTCACAATGCTTGATGTAATGAAGGAGTACTACACAAAGTAGCCACGACTTTTAAAATTTGAATTTTCAGCTATTTTAGGTAATGTTTAAAACACAAGCAAGCAAGCAAGCAAACAAACAAACAAACAAACAAACAAACAAACAAACAAACAAACAAACAAACAAGCTAACAAACAAACAAACAAACAAACAAACAAACAAACAAACAAACAAACAAACAAACAAACAAACAAACAAACAAACAAGAAATAAATAAATGAATGAATAATTGGATATATAAATAAGTAAATAAATAATTGGGTATATAAATAAGTAAATAAATAAATAATCTCATAAATAAATCTTCGACAACTCTATGTTTTGGTCGCAATATTGGATTTTCTCGTGAAGGGAAAACCATCCTTCAAAATCCGCATAGGCATTTCATTGGCTTTCCGGAAGTTTCCAGTTGATTATTAGCCAAGCAGAATGCTTAATACTCATTGAAATTTGCACTGTATTACACCTTTTCTGCATGCACTGTATTACATTAAAAATTGCACTCCTCTCGACCAGGATGCAGTAACTTTGTCATGTATATTACCTGTGTAATTTCGCACCCCTTTATTTAAAAAAGAAACATGAACTCATAATCCTCTCTGTCCAGTGCTTTATCTTATAAACTATCTTTCTTAGTATTTTATCCTGGCTAACGCCAGACGATTTTATTCACCTCTGGGGAAGCCCTCGGACAGGAATGAGTTAAACTCAGTGGCGGATCCAGGGGGGTTATGGGGGTTGCAACCCCCCTGGCCAATTATATATGTATTCTTTGAACGGTATATTATATTATATAATATATAAATTGTGTTTAGTGTATAATATAGCGTATAAAAATCACTATTTCTGATCCTAATATTGTCCCCAGAATGCAGGAAATAGAATTTCAGGGTATCAGAAATCAAAACATTTCCAGGGGAGCAAACCCCCGGACCCCCCTAGAGATGTCAACCCCCTCTTTCAAAAAATCTTGGATCCGCCCCTGAAACTAGATATAATCAATTGGAGAATAAAACACCATTGACTTGGACATAAAAGAGTAATATTTTTAGTTTACTCTGTTTTCTCTAACTGGCTGTTGTTATCATGACTACCTATATAGTATAAACTTGAGACGTGTTTATCCCTCCAATCTCTTGTATGTGTATTTATCTATCAATTGCAACCTCGTATCCAGCACCTTCTTAGAAGACCGTTACATTATGGTGGACAAACCATTGACAAAGAGTTTATAAGTAGTAGTAAAATGTTGAAGTGTTGAAGTGTTGAAGTAATATTAATTCTTTGAAATCAACATTGTAGTCATACTTTCTAGTACAAAAAATGAGCTATTTTGAAGTACGTGCATCAATTTGTTCCTTAAAAATATTTATTCCGGAAATTACATAAAAATATAATTGAGAAAAATCCATTTATTTGCGTCTTAAAGACCAAAATTAGTATCGATAAAATCCAAATAGTGATTTATTTGCGAGTTTTTAAACCTTCTATTAAGACCATATCCGCAAGTAGAATTATTTTGACAACAAAACAGACGCAAGTGATTCTAGGGAGTTATATTCTTCGTAGAAGAATACGTCCGTTTTCTTGGATACAGGACAAAGGTCAAGAAAGTCGTTACTGTACTAACTACTCATCACTCTCGACCAATCAGGATGCAGTAATTTTGTCATGTATATTATTAGGGTAGTTAGAGTATTGTTTCAATTATAGTGTGGTGATTATTCATTATTTAAACGTCATTGTTACAACTAGTCTATTGCAAAGAACAACTAAGAACTGTGGCAGGGTAACCGCAGACTCACACGGAGTTGGACTTGATCGTGTCGTGTACCCTGGCTTAAAAAGCAAGGTCGCTTTTAATTTAATTCTTTGAAGAGTTTTATGGCGATAATTGTATCTAGAGTGCTCTACTAATTGCGCTATTCAACAAATAGAAAATCGCTTGCGTGTCGGAAAAACATTTTCCCGGTTGAGATTACGTCATTCGTGTTTCTAACACAGTATAGAGTCACAAAAGCCATTTTCTATTTGTTTCATAAAATGACTATCCGTTTTACGACGTAAAAAAACAAGGAGAAGCCACCAAAGTGACCGAGACTCAGCTGACGAATGATGACTTAATCAAATAAATACGCCAGTGATTACGTGAGATTTAACGAAACAGAGCATGCATTCTACAATATAAAATGAAAATGACGTCATACGTGTCTCTGTACTCTGAGTGAAAATGACTCTCGTCCAATCAGAGCGTGAGTAGGACGCCTGTTTTTTTATAAAATATTATAGAGACAGGTTTATGAGTATACTACGTTTATTATTTAATCTTTTGTTACGCCTTCAACTTATCAACATCAAGGAAAATGTATACGCATGCGCTGGTTAGCTCAAGTGAATATATAGTAGCTAATTATAAATTCAAAATGGCGGCTTTTTAAAACCAATTGATAACATCTCGAAAGCAAGTAGGAAAATCTGACAGTTATCTGACCATATATCAGTAAAACAGACACTAATTATAAAGTGAAAGAGGATTCAGGGATAAACAGAAACAGAAACCATACAGTAAAATTAGTCCAAACCTCGATGTCGTGGTTTGACCGACAATATCAAAACATCCAGTCAGTCATATTCAAGTTCAAAATATAAGAAGCTGCATGTTTAATTATTTAAGGATTTTAAACTACATATGTTATCGAGTAATAAACGAGGTTTCATTGTTATCAACGCAAAAAATATCACTTTACGCAATAAAACAATAACGAAGAAAATATTCTACTCATTATCGTATATTGTCGACCGTACGGTGGCAAAAGGACGTTGAGGTTTTTACTTCGGTTCTTGTATTTGTTTACGCCTAAAACTTCTCGATCTTACTTCATTTATCAGTGTTTATTTAACTGGTATTTTAAATTATTGCATTTCTCTTGTTCGCCTTATATATGTTATTAAGCTAAATTCATTTCTTTGTAAAGTGATATCCAAGTTACCCACCATTTTCGCGCCATTATGATTTCACAATAGACTAGAAAAACTAACCTATGCGCAGACAGTTTTCGATCTAATTTGATCAAATGAAGGTCTTGTTTGCTTGTGACAATTCCGATGAGATTTTATTCTCAAAAGGACTTTCCCAGCTGTTGGAGAACACTGTTCCTAAAAATAAAATTAAATTTCCTCTCATGCTAAATAGCCCAAAGCTCCATCCCAAAGGAGTCGTGTAACTCCAACCTCAAGCAGGGAGAAGCTGCAATTGCCGCAAACTCATCTTCTCGAATAAGCGAATTAGATCAAAAGCGTAGGAGTTCGTTTTAAAATAGGCACCTCGCCTTAGAAAATGCAGGAATTATTTTCCCATGTGACAGCATCTCTTGTCGCGGGCTTCCGAACTTCCAACAGTGCTTGCTATAAAAGGTCAACGAGGTCATTACAAGACATGGCACATCCTCTTGTGGTTCACTGTTTGCAGTTCCCAGCAAGTTCTGCAAGACAACAATCTAACGCAATTACGGCGAACACAGTTACACTCAGCGTGCAGTTGTCCTGGACCTTTACAGTGATTCTTTCATCCTAGCACACCGCCAAACGACATGTGATTGTCAACAAAACTAACAACCCGCAGTACCACAACTATAGCTCTATATGCATACAACGAGTCTGTATAAACTCAACGGGAAATTCAGTTATTCCTTATTCCTTTATCAGGCCATTGTCCAAGCTGTCATTGTATGTTAGCAAAGCATACTTCATTCTATTTATACTGAACTGATTATGTTTTTAATGATTAACCTTTGTGTTTCAAAGAACTTCATCAAAACTCTCGAACGTACTAGTTTCCAGGCGATATCCTCCGTCTAAGTTTCCCACGCTAGAATGGTAGAGTGCAGCATCGTGTGCTGAAAAATTAAGATGACTCTGTTTTTGATAAACAAACACGTGAGAAAATCTCTGTAGTCAACAAGGCACAACAACAGCAGATCGTTTTGCTCGAATCTCTGTGCCGTTGACAACGCACTGCTGCGCCCCTGAGCGGAGTACAATGGGCATATAAAACGGTTGTTGGGAATCGCCGCTTGAGCTATTGATTTTTAATAGATATCTAGTCGCAATAAGATTTGGCAGTTTAATTAAATCCAAGAGGCAATTGTGATCGTATTTTATAAGGGCATTGGTGTATGCTTCCTGAAAGCGGCGATAATTAGCCGAGCATTTCGGAAACCAAAACGCAAAGCTTTACATTGCACGAGTTCATGCATCGTCTTAAAAGTATAGCATGCGAGAGGGTGAGTAATTGATTTGTTAAAATTTAGCCAAACCATTTCATTTTTACTTACGACACTTGTTATGCCGGTATACAATTGTTCTTAAAAGCTATCGTTCATGGGCCTGTCATCATCGCAAAGCCGACACAATTCCTTTGTTTTCAAATCACGCCAATTGAAGAATACAATGTTGAAAGGCTATTCGAAGTCGAAGGAAGAAGCCTCTTTGAATGTCGAGAGAAAACCGAACCACATCCCATTGTTTAGCAGTTGTTAAATAAAATTGTTAATTCGTATTGCCATTCACTTGTACATGTCCTTATCTTATAGTTTAGGGAAATAATAAAAGCAAAGGCTGGACCGTGTCGATTTAAACTTTTATCAATTTTCGCTAAGCAGGAAACTGAGCCTAATTAGGGTACGTCGTTGAGCCGTAGCATTGTAATATGTCTTATCATTAACAAGAAGCCCATTACCCACTCAAAAACAATTATCACCTTGTTAACCGAGAATGACCATGACATTTGTATTACCAAATATTACTTTCTATTAGCCTGACCAGTAAAACCAATTTTTTTCATTTTGCTAAAAGCCCATCTAAATTCAATAACCGAAAGTTGATGAACGAATATTGCACTACGAAAGGGTCGTTAACGAATTCTTCTGCGATATTTAGACGCTCTGTACATGCATTTCTAAACTCTTTAACAATGTGACAGTGTTGTCGTGTATGACCAACATCAAATTTGTTTACGATAATCATCTAAATGTTCCCACACCTTCTTTCGCACTCAGATTCGCATTTCCAACTTCATGACATTAGAGAAACAAAAACAGTACAGACTTTTTCTGACCAAAATTTCATTAAAAGTTAAGATAAAATCTAATATGGTTAATAAAGAAAAAAAGCGAGTTGAAATCCCACCGCGCATGGAACAACAACCTTTATATTGCACACGATTTTACATAAACATATTTACACAGCCACAGGTTCACAAACTGACTTCTACTGATAGCCAACAGCTTTAATGTCAAAACTAACATTTAATTTAAATTTGATATGGAGTGTCCTAAACATTCTGTTTTTATCTTTAAAATAGCACCTATAGAAGGTTGACTTTGATAGTTAAGTTTTCGACAGGTATCTTTTTTGAAATACTAATAGGTAGTGGGTAGCTTGTTCACTACATGACCTCATGTAGGGTTTTGAGCATATATAGTTAACGTCATGTGAAGAAAATTATCAATCATATTTTCCATTTCATTTCAAGACAACGTCAATCTCCGATAAATCTATCAATAATTGTTTCGAACAAGGGTTGGTCGGCACTGTATATAGGTGACCTCCTTGGTTTGAACGAAAGAGAGAACCTTTATAGGTCTTGGGAGATGCGTTTTAATCAAATTGGTTCAGTTTAAGAAGACATAGCGAGCCTGACATTGCCTGAGAAAATTATGTTCAAATTCAATTAACAAATTAACAATATACCGGAGCTTGCGTGGGTCGATCTATCGAGAATGTAATCCCCCGCGTGTAGCAAGGCTAGCTATAATCGCTGATAGGAAGATCATCAATAAACCATGTACATTCCTTGAGACATTCTACGATAGACGAACAGTTACGTAGGGAGGTGAGTTTTCTTTTCAATATTTAAACGTTCACTCAATAATTTTCATTATCGCAAAATTTTCACTAGATATTTCGTTCGTATGTATATGTATAATGTATACTCGTGTCGCAAAGAGCTGCCATTTAGAAATAGTACAGAACTTTGAAGTGAACACGATGAATATATATTAACAATTTCACTTCAAGAGTCGATCAGCACGTCTTTTCGCGCATAAAGGTGGTATGGTACAATCGAAGACGACGTGAATTGAGTTCATTTCTTAACTATAACTGTGGCAAGCAATTGCTCCGCATAGCCCAAAGTTAACTACAGATCAATTCAACTGTTTTTGTTACTACTCATGTCGAAGAATAGAAAACAAATAGGAGTGCAGGAGGGGGCTGATTGATGGTCGCGCTTTGTACATTAAATGTTATATTATATTATTTTATTTTATTAATATATATGATTTGTGTGTGTTGCGTACACATGTATTCTGAGAAACACAGTTTTAACTCTATTAACCCACGTAAAATTTCTAATTGCCAATTCATGACATATTTTCGTCAAAAAGACACACACTTGAATGTTATAGCATAACCGGTAAACGTTTAGGCCAACTTTTGTTTTTTCATACACGACTTGAAAGACGCCCTTGATATATATATTTTCACCATGGTTCGTCTTAATAACTTAAAATAACTTTAGTTATAGGATACGCTTGGTATACCGTATACCATAGACATGCATACAACGCAGTCCTACACGTTAATCCGTTATAGTATAATAATAGTATGTCTATATGATTCAAGATTGTTGAATTAAAACTTTTTTGGATTACTTTTCAACTTTGTCATGGAAACAGTAAGACTAGTCAAAATATATATATATTTTTTATGCATATATATATATGCGTAGAGGTTCCCGTTTATATATGTATGCGTATATATATATATATAAGGTGGAGACTAAAAGAGATGACTATAAGCCAAATTTGATGGCTCTAAACGACCTTCCTAGATGCAATCTTTGGCGCTTTTAATTTGGACCACATACATTTTTCAGGTTATACTGTGCTATTGAAAAATCAAATACATTTTTATACTTTAGGCCATTACTATATATTTTATAACTATAAAAAACCTAGACAGATAAGACAGCCTATACGAAAAGGTCGTTTTGAGTAATCTCTCTATAGGTACCGACTGGAAATCAACACTATCATAATGTCCACCAAGGATAATACCGTTTATGCATCACAGTACGCGTGTAGATAGACTGTAAACTGTAATAGTATAATTGCAAGTTTGTAGATTATTTGAAAGGCGTTGTATAGTAATTGTTACTATAGTCGGAAGAACATGTCTATCGACTATTGCTGTCGCTGGAATCAGAAATATGAACAAAAATATCAACAGTTCACCAAAAGATTTTCTTATATGTTAACACACTCCTAAAGCCGCACCCATTTCTAATTACAGTGAGATAGAATTCAGTCTATCCTATAGCATCAGTGCTCGACAGTAAACGGACTGTCAACGATCCTCTAAAATAAAAATTTTACTGTCAAGATCAAGTAAGGAGTTCCAAAGAAATTTAAGAATAATTTTCAGTTTAACGTTTTTGTGTGTACGTTTACATATACAAGCGTTTACCTATGATATGATATTTACCTATTATACAAACGTGTACAATTAATGTTATTTCTGTGTTAACGTTTATGTACATCAAAAGTAAGGCTGATGAGCATGAGAAGTTAGCTTTCAACTTCCACGCATTTAAAATATATTCTTCTAAACATCAAACCATCATTTCGCACATATTAAACTGGTTTTAATTCCTGGTTTTAGTCAGTTGTTAAAATACAAACATGACGCAATCTGATTGTTGTCGTCTTACTTCGACCTTAATGAAATTCGTTTATTTGCTAAA
This sequence comes from Paragorgia papillata, assembly GCA_035771165.1. Classification (NCBI taxonomy): domain Eukaryota; kingdom Metazoa; phylum Cnidaria; class Anthozoa; order Scleralcyonacea; family Coralliidae; genus Paragorgia; species Paragorgia papillata. Next base: position 4,047,538 of record JAWNZC010000406.1, read on the forward strand.
GTAAATAATGACAATGCTTTTTGGTTTGTCGCAAGTCCTCTAGAAATTCCAAGAGTTTTTACAAAGTATACAAAGCACGCTGACTCATGTGATCACAACCGCTAATTACAAAAAATGCATATATACTTCTAATTGGTGGTTCGCCAGTGGCCACATTTCAAAAACATTTTTGATTGCAAACGTACCTTACGTAAATCAGGTTGTGTCCATAGCCTATTACTACATCCTGCGAAATTAGTTGATTGACGTTTTGCAAAGCAAAGCAAAGCAAAGGCCAAAGGAAACTATACTAGTTTAACGCGTATTTACAAACTGTGATCGAAGATGGTTAAGTAAAATAGAATTTATTAAAAAAGAATGAAAACTGATAATAATAATAATAATAATAATAATAATAATAATAATAATAATAATAATAATAATAATAATAATAATAATAATAATAATAATAATAATAATATTAATAATAATAATAATAAAATAAATTAAATTAAAATAAAATAGAATAGAATGGAATATAATAGAATTGAATGAAACTTAACACAATAAATCTAGAACGGAATGGAATAAAATGGAATGGAATAAAGTTAGCTGACATAAAATGTAATGTAATGAAGCGAAATAAAGTAATGTGAAGTGAAGTAAAGTGAAGTAAAGTGAAGTAAAATAAAGTAAAGTGAATTGAATTGAAGTGACGTAGTGTTAGAGCTGAGATGAAATAGAATTAGATGAAATAAAATGAATAAGATAAGATGAGATGAGATGAGATGAATTGAGATGAGACAGGATGAGATGAGATGATATCTAAGATAAAATGACAGGAAGTGAGATAAAAGTACTTTAAATGTCAATTAACTAGTCATATAAAATATATTGCCAAACATAAGTAGTTTAAGTAGAGCAATCTATAAGTGTACAAAACGTGAAAGTGCACGACTGCACGGTGGATATTTCAAAAGCTTTCAAGTGCCAACAACTTATTGGGACTCGTGGCCGATATAGCGTTCATCTAGGATGTGGCGGTAAATGACGTAATATATCAACGTCAACTTACTTTATACTTGTTTAGTTATACGAAATGAACTATGCCAAATGTATACTGAATTAACTGCCAAAATACATACCAAAATACCAACGTTTTAAGACAAAGTTTGTCAACAGAGTAAATCGTAGATTGAAATATAAATTGATAACTAATATTTTTTATTCTACTTCACATTTTGCTCTGATTAAGGGCTTTGTCTCGAAACGTCAGTATTTCGTCATCGATCTAAAATTCTGGAAGTTTATCATCTTTTAGCTTCATATAGCTAGATTGCACCACTTTGCCAATAAACTACTCTGTTTTATTTTGTACTAAATGGTCCGACCTGCTTCTAAATTACGTGCACCTTTATGTAAGAAGAGTTTGTCAACGTTTTACAAAAAATCATTTGGTTTTTACCAAGTATATGCTCCGGTTTCCTCTAAACCCAAAGTTGACAGAATGGGTTGGAATTTATAGTCTGAAAAGTAACGTCTAACAATTAAAAGGGGAAAAAATTATAATGAATTTAATTAGTTAGGTCATTTAGTTAGATACTCCGGAATTGTTAATCTGAAACGCCCAGAAGGGAGCTAAGAAATTCGTATAACACTAGATACAAATTGCTACTACGCGCTGGATCGGTGCGTCACTGAAGAGATATGTCTATTATCTCATAGCGTTAATTAGCTTTGCAGAGTAAAAAAGTGGCTATGCGGACAGGAAAGAACTAAACGAACAAAAAAAAACCCAACTAGAAAACTATTAAATAAAAGTTAATTCTATTTTAGTGTAAAGGCAATAAGTTTCATCTTGGCAGTGGGTTATGTGTCTTTGCTATATATGTATATACGTTATTATAAACATTGTTAGACTAAATAAGTGACTATATAAAGTCGATCAGAAATCATATATCTGCAAATTTGAACGGACCTACGTGTGGGTCTAACTGCATAATTTTCTCAACATCCTGCAGTCATCAACATGACCCTCTGTCCACAAACACGACCACACGCAGAAATTTATAAAGTTTTAAAGAACTGAAAAGTTTTAATTAGAAGGGAGTGTTTCGATTGAAATCTTTATTGAAAATGTTGTCAATGACAAAATGTGATAATTACTCCATACAAGGTGTTAATAATGTGCAAGTGTCGCTAATTTAAAGGAGTTAAAAATGCTCTTTATATAAAAACGATTAAAACTGCCCGTCTGTCTCGCGGTGTAAGTAAGCTGTTAATGAAAGTGTAACGATGTGAACAATCTCCAATTTAGGCACAGCCTTTAATTAACATCCATATTTATAAAATCCTTATAGTTCACTTTTAAAAGTTAACAATGTCATTTTGTGGCTTTAAAAATAGTAACACAGACACAATCACGGTTTCTTCGGCTACATATTTTGTAGATTTAATTAGGTCTTTTTACTAAAATAACTAAATAATTAAAATAGAAAGTATGTTGCTTCACTTATCTTATTTTCTTGATTTATCACGTTTTTATACACGGCAAAGCAAATAATCAAAAATTGAACACTTCTATTGTCTAGAACGGTTTCTTTCATGATATGTTGGTTGGAGCAACAGCCAAATATTTTTTTATTATCTTTGTCATTTTTGGCACCAGTCCTTTAATAAACGAACCTATAGCTAGGCAGTAACTTGACATTGCTATAGTGGCTTGATATAGCCTTGCTTCCGCCACTTTCACTTATATTATGTTTGATATTATATTGAAGTTCACTGCAATGAATATACGCGTGTTTTCTAAAATCTCATAAGTACTAAAACGCATTGAGGAAGAAATAACGAAGAGGACGGTCGATTTAAGCTCGACGATTATTCGCCTGCAAGTTATAAAAGGTGAGATCAATGGTTAAGAACCCTATAGGTGATCAACGAAGGTAAAATTAATAAAATATATTAATTGTCGCCATTTGCTCGTAATTTAGTTAGATTAGATAGTGTCAGTAGTGATGAGTCATGCATGCGTAAAGAACCGTTAAGCCTTTTGCGTGAATCGTAACCGCGGAAAGGCAATGATAATGTCAACGCACGTTTAGTTTATAACGTCAAAATTAAAGTACGCTTTGTCAATACGTTATAGCAAGTTCTGTATATAGTACTCTTTATCATCCTGTTAAAGTGTTCTAGAGAAGTAGTCCCCTTCCGTGCAAAATTAGCGTTCATCTTTAATTACTGTATAATATACCGTATAAGATTGTAACGTTCCAAGTTTATTGTAAGTTATAGTCGTCATGTCGGGAAAATGAAACAGACTCTCAGTCATATTAAAAATATCATACAAATTCAAAGTTCCTTTCAGTTCCCTTTTTATTGAACGAAATGCATGGCGACCAAAAAGGATTTCTCTTCCGTTAGCCACTTGTCATATTTAAGTGTTCATGCAGGTATACCTTGCAATCGCAGAGATATTTTACTTATGTAATTGTTTTATCCTAATTATTTTTTCGAGATATGCTTTTTACGATTTTCTTTGCTGTTTGAAGCTAATCAGCATGTTTGTGTACGTAAAAGAAAATTAAAAGCTTAGTTACGAAACTCACAGGAACGTTGGTAATATGTGCATTGAGTGGTTAAAGGGTCTGAATGACCAATTAATATATTGGAATGATTAGCGGTGAAGATGTATAAAATTTGGAGCAATTATATAAGATACCGTCAACTTTTAAATGTGCTTTTAGAGAAACAAAACTGAACAAGCTAGAATGCAAAAATCACCTAGTTTAATGTAAAGGGAAAGGTTTAAAGTGCCTATGTATTTGTTGTTTGTCAAAACGTTATAATTATGAGGTCAGTGATTTTAATGAACTGTATATTTTTTCGTATGTTTTTGCCGTACAAGCTGTCGTAAGTTAAACTCAGAAAAAACTCTGAGAGCTTCAGACGGGACTCGAACCCACAACCTTCCGAATGCCAGCCGGACGCTCTCACGATTGATCATGAGCCACTGGAACTCACTGAGCTGTTGTTTTCGATATTTATACGCCTGGAAACTATAGTCAAACCGTACAAGCGTGTTACAAGCACTTGTTAATGATTTTTGTTATGTTTTCAGTTTGAGTTGGTAAACTTTTTTCGTATGTTTTTTCGTATGTAAACTCAGAGTTTTTCTCTGAGTTTAACTTACGACAGCTTGTACAGCAAAAACATAGGGGAAAAACCTTTACCAACTCAAGCTGAAAACCGACTAATAACAAACAAAAAAACATTTACTGTAAATAAACTGACACAATTCGACTTGTAGCCTAACAAATACTTGTGACACACGTACTGTTTGACTAGTTTCCATGCAGGCGTATAAATATCGAAACAACCTCAGTCTACCATCTGAGTTCCAGTGGCTCAATGGTGAGAGCGTTTGGCTGGCATTCGGAAGGTTGTGGGTTCGAGTCCCGTCTGGAGCTCAGAGTTTTTCTCTGAGTTTCACTTACGACAGCTTGTACAGAAAAAACATACGAAAAAACTTTACCAACTCAAGCTGAAAACACTAATAACATACAAAGAACTGTATATTTTATTTATCATAAATTTCCCCCAACCTTATAGTAGTATATGGAAGTGGACAGGTATTGGTAAGTTGCAATCAATCTTGTGAGAATTAGAAGAGAAAGACTCGCTGGTCATGTCGATTGGTGGGGAAAATAGTGTCTACACTGTCTATAATAGAATATTATTTTGTAAATACCAAGTAACACGGCCGCTGTGACGTCATGATCACGTGCAAATCAACACTTCTATAATTGTACTTTCGTCCTCTCATTTCAGTTACTACATTGTGCTAAACAATTAACTAAATATTATAAATAAAAAGCCACTTCTTTTTTGAGTTTAAAGAAAGGAAAAAACTGTAGTTTTACATGCTTCTTTTATGAGCTAACATGCATGCATGGTGTGCGAAATTGGCGCAACGTATACGTCTCAGGGACAATGGTTGATTTTAGAAACCCGATCATTGCAGCTATAATGTTTTGACATTGGCATAACGCAAAATTGGTATTTTATTACAAATTTTCATTGCCATGGGTAACATTGTCCGTGACCAAAATTACTATATAATCATGCTCTTAGCTCATTTATGCAACTTTTTTTCACAGTGTCGGACTATTGTTTTCCTAAGTAACAAACAGTGTTGATCTGGTTAGCTTAGTTAACCTTCAATAACGTCCAACATGCAGCATACAATGCTTCCTCCAAAGGGTTTAGCTCTATTTCGTGTTTCGGATATATTTCGGATATATTTCGGGTTTTCTCTTGGCAAGTAAAATAGTACACTAGCGTTGTTTAAACCTTGAAATTTTTGAGTTAAACAATGTAATTACGGTACAGTGATATTTTGATTAGGCAAGCAATATAATATTGCAAGTTAGATATTTATTGTATCTAAATTTAAATGTAATTTAAATGTTAAATATGTTAAATATAAATTATATGGAATTTATTAATTTATTATATTATAACTAATATCTGTGAGCCCAATTAGGTCGATTTAGTTTGCACTCGCAGCCACTTTTAACACTGAAGTGGCATATATATAATTTAAGTGTTCTAATTGTTTGGAATGTCATAAAAGGTCTCGTAGTACTATTATTTTATGACAAGTGGAAATTTAAAAAATAATAATTATATTCCAAATACCTGGCATATAGGTAGGTATATTTTTTTACGCGCATTTTCGAAATAACATTTCTGAAACTTGCTAAGGTCTAGACAGAAGAGGCATTCAAAACCAGCAACGCCATTTTTCAATTTTGAAATAAAGCTTAATTTTACAATAATTTGTGTACATTGAAAACGTTTTTGTAATTAATTTAATAATTATAATAACAACCGGCACTAGTGAAGAGCAGGCACAAAATCACATCCCGCCGACAACAGCACGTCACTTTAATTTTAAATATATTTAAACCTAAATTAATTAGTTATTTATAATGACTAAACTTTAATCCTGTTCGTGGCTTATGGGCTTTGACATATTTGTTAAGCGACCAGTCAAACTTTGTAGTTAAAAGCAAACGTTGCTCTGAGGTTTTTAGATCTTTCTTAGGTAATCGAACATAATCCATAGGATTTCAGCTGTACCATTTTGCCGTGGGAACATTTAATGGTCTAATTGAGATTACTGAATGCATTTATTATTACTAATATACTTCATTCTACATATTTCGAGGCTTTCCCGAAATATGTGTGAACTTTGTGTGACATTTCACCATATTGAACGACTCATTTCGAGTTTTAAGTAATCATATAAGCCTAGCTAAATTCCCAGTGCAATGAGAAGTGTCAGATGTATCTTCAACTCAACAATTAAAATTCAGTGTAAATATTTGTTCTAGTTTATCTTACCTTCAAGCCAAATTCACAAAGATCAAGAAGCTCATTTTGCATCATACATAAATTTTAAATAAACAAGTCTGAGTTCTGTCAGAAAGGTTTCTGCCTTTTTACGAAAGACGCGTGATCATCAGTGTTTAAATTAGAACACGGGCTGGTAAAATGTATAGCGGCAACCCCCCACCGTTTCCTCAGAATCTATCTATAGAAATATAGATATAACTATAGGCAGATTAGGTACCATTGGGTATTACATTAGTTTACATAATGCCATTTTCAACTGATTGCACATGCGAATTTAACTTAACCACACCCACCCGTATGCGATCGCGTCGTTAATATTAAATTGCACCATTTGATCTAATTCTAATTGAGCGCCATTTATTTTTTCCAATAAATTAAAAGCCTAAATGAATTCATATTAAATCTTTACATTGAATTTTAATGACTAGATTATGTTTCGGAAGTGAAACGCAACCGTGATTAGAAAAGGGTAAATCAAAGTAAGAGTGAAAAGGACGTATTAGAAGATCAGAAGATGTATTAGAGTGGGATGATAATGCCACTTTAGGCTTGCTGCTTCAACAAAAATATTGAAGTTTAATTATCGCAACGATCTTGTTTTCTGGTGTCTTAGGTCTGCTAGAGTGACAATTCTTTAGGAAGTGGTTTTTAGACAGTCAATCACACTTGTTCAAACAGTGCCTGCTAATACCCCGTAAGATGACTCCTTTACAATAGCGTTTAATTCCACAGTAGTAACTCAATTGATTGCGGCATAAATCAAAGAAGACAGAGAAGAAGGCATTTTTATAGCAATTTCCTGCCTTTCACTCTCTCCAAATTATTATTGAATACTGTAGCTGTTGAGAAAAGTGGTGGGCGTATAACAGCCAACAGACGTCTCACTACAACTTTTTTGAATTCCTCTCTAGGCGAGCAAGGGACGTATTAGGCCACATCATCTGTTCATAAAGCTGCTATCCAATCAGGGCAGAGTTTTGGAAAGTATTGAACGTTTAAATTTGAGATAAATAAGACCAAGGAGAGAGACCGGTACACACACCTAGCAATAGTACTATCAACCAAGAACCGAAAGATCTACGGCAACATGATATTTGGAAAGAAAAGTCTTGTACTATGGCTCTTTGTGACAAATTTTACAAGAGTGGTGATTTCTTGTGTGTCAAAACCCGGTGGGCAGATACGAAGGTCTCCACGCAGAGCTTTTTATTTGCATCAACAAGTTCCCGATATCGAAGAATTCTCTCAAGGGGCAAGTGGAAAGCCCAAGAAACCAATTGGATATGATAGTGCTGCTTACAGACAGTTGAGAGAAAACTACAATCCTGGTATAGTCTTTGAGGATGGAAATGGCAAATTTTCAGGTGATACACGAAAGATGAGCAAGGTACTGTGATTTATAGTGTATATATCGTGTTGTTTTTTTACACTCTTTGTTTACATTAAAGAGTTTAGGTGGCTCGTCGCCTGTGTTCCATAGCAAGTGTCCTATAATTTGTCAGCTTATATGGCTATTGATGTGGGTTTTTTAAAACCGTCAAATACTCCAGCCATGACTAATTACCTTTACTTTTTCTGTTCCGTAGTTGTGTTTGGAAGCGCTGGACAAGCTTGCGATACTTGTTAAACAAAGATGGCCAACAGTTAGACTTCGAGTCATCGCTGCTTGGGACGATCAGTCATGCAATAAACATGACACTCGCTCGCTGCACTACGAAGGTCGTGCTGTGGATATCACGACTTCTGACACGGACAGGTCAAAGTTGGGATTGCTTGCTCGTTTGGCAGTTGAAGCTGGTTTTGACTGGGTGCGTTACATTCACAAATACAGAGTTCACGCTTCTGTTCGAGCTGGTAAGTTTTGTTTTCTTTAATTTCATATATATATATATATATATATATATATATATTGTTTTGTTGTTGTTTTTTTGTTTATATTCAACTCTAATCTAGAAATATGTTAAACTAACCCGACTGTTTTATAAACCTTTGATTTGTTTGAAGTGGTTCTTACATTTTAATGTGAACGAACTAGCTAGCCGTCTTTAAGCTTAAGTTAAACAAAAAATACACAGTACCTTGCTATTTAATAATTCTTTGTGGCTCAGTGTTAGGCAAATTCACCTCACTCTTAAAGACTATAGTTTATTGAATTCGCGACCAAAGTAAAGTACACATATCCGTAAGAATCAGATTGGGTTTGAAATGTGACTTTAACTGTATTTCCCGAGACGGTTATGTCTAATAAACGCGGGAAAACGTTGGATAGGATCTGTGGTTCTTCTCGTCGCGTGATGTTTTTAGGCATTAAGTTTTCCCCACACATTCTCCTTCGTTTTACAGACGGAAAAGGTGACAAAAAATTTATGGGAATGGGTTGTTTCAGGAGCAACTCGACGGTCAGACTGGTAGATGGAAAGACAACGACAATGGATCGAATAAGAGTTGGCGACAAGGTTGAAAGCATGGGCAAGGATGGGAAAATAATCTACAGCGAAGTTGTCATGTTTCTGGACAACAAGCCGAAAGAAAACGACGTAATGTACTTTGTGTTGAAAACCGACAATCCCCGAACGACTCTTTACCTGACCAAATCTCATCTGGTGTACGTTAGACGGCGATTTTCAAGTGAATGGCAGATACAATTTGCCAAATTAGTGCGAAAGGGGGACATCATCAAAGTTTGGAGTGGGGGAAAGTTGGTAGGGGCTGAAATTACAGAAATTTCAGTTGCCGCACAGCGAGGAGCGATAGCACCACTAACCATGGAAGGAAACATTGTCGTAGATAATGCACTAGCGTCGTGCTACGCCTTGTTGGAAGATCATGATTTTGTAAATTCGATATTTTGGCCAGCCAAGGCACTGTACACGCACTTTCCATATCTGTTAAACGCCAAGAAGCCCCAGCAAGGCGTACACTGGTACGCAAGATTACTGCTGTTTCTGAACGATTATCTGTCTGTCCTAACTTAATAATGGCAAAAAGATGAACCCGGCAGGATAAAGCGGACTTTTCAGTTTATTTGACGCTATATACATGCATGTAAGCGCTTAGGCTTGTTTAGGAATCTCTAATCTTGCCGGATGTTAATAAATAATTTAAGCACAGTCACGTCGAATATAATTAATGTTCGGGAGGAAACTGCAATCATCTATAAAGGCTTTACAGCTAATTCAAAACGACTTTAATTTAACTTAATTTAATTTATTTAAGATCGCTCGAGATTTAAAATATAGTCTACAGTTCCATGTAGAGACCGAAGCGTTCGTAAACGGGACATTGGCAGAGATTGTAATAAAGACTATATTTTAATAGTAAAGTGTCTTGTTCAAGTTGATTATCTTGCTACATTTGAGTAGTTCTGTAAAAATATATAGTGTAAATATATATTTTCTGCTGATTTTGTGTATCCCGCAGAAAATGTAGACTATCTTATAATAATAGTTGAATAAAATCGTTGCATATATTTGAATAAATCTTTCATTAGTTTATTGAGTTCAGTAACCAAGCATTTTTCATATCGAACATTTTAAAAGTTGTAAACGCATATGGTAGCAAGACAATTCTAATTACTCGGGTCGAGATAACCTAAAATCAGTTTATTTGACCAGCGAGTGTGTATTATTCACTGTTTAGCGATATTCTTTCTCAGTTTTCCTGCCGACAATTTACAATTATATATTACCCACTGTAATATAAGCAGAAACTTAAGTAATTTTTAAAAGGCGCAATTGTGGTAAAATACAAATACTTTTAGAACTATATAAAAATAGCTTAAAACTAGTTGAAAGGGTTGATTAATTCATTGAAGGTCTTGGCAGTGAAATCGTATTAAATCGTATAACCCGAGATTTGTGGATATGGCTGCACGTTATTTTGCTGAGCTGGGCCTTCATAAAGAAGGAGAAATTGACTGAATAAACTTAAACAGGTCAAATGTTCAGTAAAATAAAAAATGTCGCAAATATATTTCAAGTTAGATTCTGAAAAGGTAATTACCGCAAGAGTATGTATATATACATATACATATACATATATATATATATATATAGCATAACGAAGGGAGAAACTTATTCAATTTCGCTTTACTCAATGCACGAAATAAAAGGACTTCCTCGGATTGTCGGAAATTTCATTGGTACGCCATTTTCACGGTTTCTCGTTAACACTCGCTGTATAATGCTATGAATTAGCTAGGGTATGTTGCACAGTCTGGTGTTGTTGAAAAGAGAAATGTGTCAAAAGTACACAGAGGTATTTGTAATTGGTCAAGCCAGAATACTGGAGCAAATTCCTAAGGTATAAGCGGTTGCTAAGTCTAACTATAATTTGTTGCTTTAAATCAGGTGATAATAAGAAGGGCGCTATTTTAAACGCTCCTCAGCGGTGAAGATTTATAGGCGCCGTAATAATTGAGTACCGCGATAACCTTTTGGCACGCGTAATTACTAGCTAAGCTCCTTTCTGCCTGTTGGCTATTTTGAAAGGCTTCTTAAAATACAACAGACAAATTAATGGACATCGGTAAACATCATTTAATTCGTCGCTTTTAATGCATAGCACCGATATTTTCGTGTTCATAAACAACTGAATAGTGTAATGTCTAAGGGGGATTTTTTTTTGTCTTGGGTAATTTTCAATACCTTGCACCTTTAATAATCCTATCACATAGTTCTCAGAAGTGAAATATAGAAACTCGGTTTTGGTTTTAGGACAGAAAAACCCAACCAAACAATACATAAGTCTGAATTTTACCCAATGCACTGTTATTAATGTAAATCTGCCGTTTGTAATGACCTAATCACAGACTTCCTAAAAAGTAAAGGAGAGTATATCGTTAATTGGTTTCGACAGCAACGCGAGAAACTAGCCACTGGTCATGCAATAATTGCCTACCGAATATGTGTTTGACTTGTATAAACAGTCGTCACACAGTCTAGCCTTTAATCCTCTGGGATCTACGATGAATGGGAGCTATGTGGCCTTAATGTGCGTTCGGCCTGACGAAAACCAAGCAAACCAAACACCATCGAAAACAAATTAAAAAGAAACAAAGCTGACCAACTGGCGAACCGCAATCCGGAAGTAAACATTCGTGAGGAGGCGTGAACAAGCTTTCTAAGCATGTATACCTTTAAAAATCAATTTCCGGAGGTATAAGTACCACAACCGAACCCGAAGTTCGCTTTCGTGCCTTAATCAACAGAGCTCTAAATCGGCTAGAACTATTTAATCTAAACAAAAGCATCAGTCCAAGCACTAATAAAGCTAAAGGGATTTCCAAAGCCGCAAAAAAACGTCGACAAACACTGAGAGGCTTAGGGAAAAGCTTGATGTATTAAAACAACTTGGACGCAAAGAACCGCTGTACTTTTAATTGTTTTTTAATAAGAAACGCCTTAATGACATAATCACTATGCCCAGGATAGAGACTCGGGCATCTTGTCATCAAAGAAGCGACACACAAAGTTGAACAAGTGATGAGAACACATTCCTTATCACATTTTTGCGCTAAATTGCATGTTAGGTGTGGACGCGCTTTGGCACTCTGCGTCTATAACGTTGCAGGGGTTTAGTTTGAAAGGTTTTTTCACTGTGTGCTGCATATAAATGAAAACATAGAAAAAACTATCATTCACAGTAATCAGCAGTCGTTGAGTGCTTGATAAAAGTGAAAAGTTCAGTTTTAGGCCAACATATATATATATATATATATATACACAATACCCTAGTTGCTATGCGTGTTTTCATTGGTTGTTGGCCATGATCTATTAGAGGACAGACACATGGTCACGTCAGATCACGTCAGCTGACTTGCCTTTTTCCTTCTTCATGCCCCAAAATCCGGCACGAGTTTCGACAAAGACCTTTTAAATTTTTATTGTATAAAACAAATAGATTCCATTTTTTTGTTGTCTGTTCAGTTATAGATGCACAGAGGACGTCACAACGTGGTAAGAACATCAGTGACCCACTCGACTGCGTCTCGTGGGCCACTTTTTTGTTCTTACCACGTTGTGACGTCATCTGTGCATCTATAACTGACAGACAACGGCAAAATGGAATCTATTTGTTAATTATATATATATATATATGCAGTCAAAGAGCCAGCTCTGAACATCAGTTCCAAGGAATAAGATATATAGTCTTGATAAAACGATTAAAAACTTTTATTTAATATATATATATATATATATATATATCTAGGCTAAATTAAAGCTTAGGAAGAGGGTATTTTTCAACTGTAAAGACCAAGTGCGAAGAAGCACCGAGGTCTTTTCTTTGAATAATAACAAAACCCATGGCTTTTAACTTATATAAATACTCATCAGACCATATTCTTATTTTTAGGAGGTTTTTAAGTTGTACTTGAAATAAATATCGAGGAATAACCGAAAACAGTGTCTCTTCTCGTAATGGTATTTACCTCCAGATAATAACCGACTAAAAACAAAAGAATATGGTCTGATGAGTTTTTATGTCCATGTCAAGATTGTCAGAATGATAGTCAAGCTGTAACTTCTCAGGGAAAATGCTTGACCGCCAGACGGAGATTGAATTGGATTTACGTTCACCAAGCTGCAACTATAAGTCATAATAACTTGAAAATAAGTCTACGGCGGCGCATATTGCGCTCGAAAGACATTCCTGATATCAAAACACTTGACGACATAATATTGCATGTATATACTATCTACTTTTCTATAATAATAATAATGCTGTTGAGGCATCAAATAATTAACTTACAATGGTAGTATAAGTTTATTTTGCCTAAAGTTGTGAAGTATCCTGTACTGTATAGGCGGTATATAACTTACAGTCTACAAGATACTTCTCAAATTTAATTGAAGGCAAAATAAATGTATATGCATATAGCACACTGTTAGGCCTGTTATACCAGCCATCTGCAGAGTATTAATATAATTTTTCGGTGCATGATTGTCGTAGACAATTTTTCTTACGAAGAATAACATTAGGCAATTTACACGGACGAAAATAAATGGCGCACCTATTTCACGCGCACTTGCCGTATAAAGGACACAAAAAATTATTGTTCGCGACGTCTTTTTTACGGTACGCTTGCGATTAATTCTAGACGCGTCAGTCGCGACTTATTTCCGTCCGTTTATTTGACCCTATTTACGCTTACGATTCGCACGTAATTCGTAAAGTTGCAATTAGTCAGGAGTGGCAATCGTAAGGGAAACCTTCCTATTGTATACATATGTCGTATGGGTGTTTAAAACATTCTCATTTTCTCACTTTGTAGAAATGAGAACGGTTGTGAGATGAGGTATCATATTTTCAATAAAGTATATTAAAAAGAATCATCTCCTTGACCTTGGACGTGCTGAATTTTGTTGCTTGGTTTTCTTAACTCGACATGCAAGTGCGTCAATTGCATGCAGTTATTCAAAGCCCTCTTAACTACAATACTTTACGTAATGTTGGTTCCATAGCTTTATTATGCCAGTAAAATTGACTATCCCGGTCTTAAATTCAACCCCATAATCCTCAATTTGTTGGCTTGCAGTTTCGATGTTTAAATGCATTAGCAAACAGATCATGAAATTCATTTCTATTATTTTTTTTTTAAACTTTTGAATTCTTTAAAATTATTTTTTTTAAATTCCGACCTTCTTTGTACATTCCTGCCTATGTTTAATGAGTAGAAAAAATTCCAATATCAAGAGAAATTTTAACAGGACTCGACATAAATTCAGTGCTGTTAACTCTGTTAAAGATGGGTGAGAAAACTGTATGTACGCTGTCAAAGTTCAACACCGTCAAACTCGGAGAGGACGGTAATTATCACTTGACATTTGAAGAAAACAACGATGTTTGTCAGCATACTATATAACGAGTAACGATATTTGGTAGTATGAAAGACACATAATATAAGTGATCTAAAGACTTTAAGTGAATTCTAGTTGATTGACGTAGTTTCTCAGGTGCAATATGTTATATAATTAATATATTGTCATTGAGTTGGCTGACATGTATGCATGTCTATATGTACGTATACTGTGGATTTTAACTGTCAGGATTGATAGGGCAAGGTTTACTGTATCGGATGAAACACAACATCACTTGAGTTAAGCTGCAACAATTGAAAATTTATCGTATGATATACCCAAGGCGCGCGTTCAACAAATATTTAATATATTCGTCTGCAATCCAGCGTGTTTCATGACTTAACATCAAGTCATTAACAATTAATTTTCCCTTGACCCTTAATAGCTCAGGTTTCCCAGACAACATTTTGGTGATATTGGCTGGTAATTAAGTGTATCAATAGACAATAGTTTTCCGTTGGGAAAGTGTATTCCAGTTCAGTCTCGTGTACGCCTAAAACGACCGCATCATTTCATATGAAGAGTCTATTAAAACTGCATGGCTGCGTCAATTTGGTACGTTTGTTTAGAATCCAGACATGACAGACACGGTTATAGCAACCCATCTTCTTGCTAAAGTGTTCGCCTTTTATTATATAATTAAGCGGGTTCAGGTATCAGAATCAAGCACATGCAGTATAGTGTTAGAGAAATTCATGAAGAGTTACAGCCTCAGCCACTTTTTCCTGTCGAAAAACATTAGCCCAATTTCCGGAGAAAAATCAAAAACTGGAATAAGAAAGTCGGTTTACCAAACTAACGAAAATTCACGTTTACGTTCACTAATGGTATCTGAGTATCTAACGTCGGGTATAGCGTTTTAGACCATGAAATAACTATTTACTAAGATAGTTTCCAAAAGGCGTGTCCCTGGACGCCATAGTTTAATTACACTCGCCGAGAAATCATTGGCATTGCCGCGGGAAATGTTGCGAGCCACCTCTGATTGCAAGAATACGCTAGCTATAGTGACATGAGATACATCTGACAGTCACGCAGCACGCATGGACGGTTGCAGCTTCAGCAAGTAACGAACTTCGAATTGCCAAAAGGTAGTGCTCTGTTAGGGCCTGTTCACACGAGACCGGGTTATCTCGGGGGGTAGGGATAACTCGAGGGCTAGGGTCAAAGTTGAACGCTTCACCCCAAGTTATCCCAAGCAACAGCATAAATACGCATGCCTACGTTCTGAAGTAAGTTGACCCTACCCCCCGAGATAACTCGGGTGAAAGCGTTCACATGGAGGTAGGGATAACTCGGGGGCTAGGGTTACCCTATCGCTCCGACCGAGTTATCCCTATCCCCCGAGTTATCTCGGTCTCATGTGAACGGTTTACTTTTTTAACATGGAAATAAACTAACACCGAGTTATCTCGGGGGATAGGGATAACCCTACCCCCCGAGATAACTCGCCTCATGTGAACAGGCCCTTAGAGTTTGGTTTATAGAGTTTAGAATAGAACTGGTAGTATAATGATTATCATTGAAGACTTGAAGTGGCTCTAAATTACACGAAGAAACGGAATTTGAGCATAACCAAAGCTCGCAGTTGCTATCTATAAACTTAAAATGGAGACAAGCGTTCAGAAATCGACTCACAAAACTCAGAATGAACGTTTTTCTATTGTATTTGGGTATCTGTGCATGCAGAAAGCTATTAAAGGCATTGGTCATTTTTTTAACAAACAAACAAACAAACAAACAAACAAACAAACAAACAAACAAACAAGCGCAGGCCTTCAATTTTTAATCATATATTGGTTGAGCTAAAAATATTTTCGCAAAGAATAGTAATTAATTTTTGACCAAAGAAAACTGTACCAACCATTGGTGTGCTAACTGTGCTAACCATTTTGAATAAATAACTAGCTTCGATCACGTGCTATAAAATAGTACATCTTAGCGTCCCAGCATCATTCATGCACGTTCATAACTACCACGCATTTATCATTTTTCCCTATTATAAACCGAGTTCAGAATTAGCCTCCAAAACCCATCCCATTTGAAAACTGACATTTGAACCTATATAACACGAACGAAAAAAAATACCAAAGATATCTGAACTGCAGGGTCTGGCACGAAAGTTACACGCGCTAATTTTCTTAAGAGGTTTTTGACGGAACGTTGATATAGATATTAATTCACTTGACGGACTTTCCCGCCCATCAATTAACGCGAGCCAAGCGATAAACGATCGTTTATATTATAAGCTTTAAGTATTAAGTTATATAAAATAAGTGTTTTGACCGTCATTCTTTACATCGTGCGCGCGATTTAATTTAACTATAACATGCACGTGCCCCCAATGCCATAGAAACAAACCAAAAAAAAACGTTGACGGCGGGAGCATCAATATGATTTGGGAATTTCCGCAGTAACCTTATAGGAAGGCATTCCTATAACATTCTACTGAGACACTTTACTCATTCAGTATCGTCGCCTTACATTAAAGAAAAACCAAGGCCCATGCAGATATCCATAATTGATCCATGAATGTAGGCGGTGTACATTGCCGGAAAAACCTGGACATGTTGGAATTTTTGCATAATTGAGCTGAAAAGACTACGATATCGACAGAGTGTCCTCACTCGCATCTTTTGACAAGCACCGACATGGCCAGCTTAAAAGAATTATAATTATTTCTTTTTTTATATTGAGGCGAGGCCGAGTGACAACAGGTTTTAAATGCGATGAAAATCCTCCTCGGGTATTTGGTGGGGGACAATTTAAATGACATATATTGTGTAATCACGAATAGTTCCAATTTTTGGGAAATTATTTCAACACAAACAAATCAGTTTATCTTACAAAATGTTAACGTTGCGCCATATGCGGCTTAACTGGCAAGCCCTATAGAGCCGTAATTTAAAAATTACATGAAGTGTTTTCTTTGCCAGCATAACATATCCAGACTAGTCTAACTAAGCGTATGTGATTCTCGTAACTATCTTTTCACTATTTGTATTATATATACCAGCTAACGATAATTGTGCATACTGTAAATCACTACGATCCCAATAGACAATATTTACAATAGCCAATGCGCTCAGAACATTCATAATCGACGTACGCGCTAATAAGCCATTTGCAATTGCACGATGACGTAAAATAGCGTTGGGTGACTACAACTACCAGAATGCTTTGCCAATATCCTCCATTTATCAGCACTAGGATGCTAGCAAAGCATTCTGGTAGTTGTAGTCACCCAACGCTACTTTACGTCATCGTGCAAATGGCTTATTATATATATGCGCCTGAACTTTTACAAATTAAAGTATAAGGCTCATCTGATCCGGTCAAGTGCGACAAATTGTTCAGTCGAAAGTACAGCATTTGACTTAGTCCAAGCCAGAAAATAATGCACATATAAAAGAACATATCCAGTTAAAATTCACCAGTGGTCCTGTGGGCAATGGTTGATCAGTCCCTGATCAAAATTAGACAATTAAAATACATTGAAAAATTACTGAAAGAATTAGATTATCTCATTGTAAAATATCCTTATCGAAGCCTCTATATATTTGATCCTGGCCAACAGCCAGAGTTTTATAGGAAGCTTAACGGCGCATTAGTAAGTGGAGAGAGAGAGAGAGAGAGAGAGAGAGAGAGAGAGAGAGAGAGAGAGAGAGAGAGAGAGAGAGAGAGAGAGAGAGAGAGAGAGAGAGAGAGAGAGAGAGAGAGAGAGAGAGAATGAATGAATGAATGAATGAATGAATGAATGAATGAATATACACTTGTTGACTGGCGCCGAGGGAAACATCCAGTTTTACGGATCCGAAGGCTTCAATGTCACCGAGAGCTTTTAATAATAGCCCGAGGGTGACATTGAAGTCTGAGGGATCGTAAAACTCGATGTTTCTCGAGGCAAAAGTCAACAAGTGTTTTGTTATATACCAAAGACTTTTAAAATACAAAATACAAAATGACTCGAAACTTGCAAAAGGCAAAAAGACTTACCAAACCGCTTAATTGACTTTGTCTTCGTAGTTCAATTCAACTAAACAAATACACCAGACTCAACAAGTACAAAGAACAGCTTTAAATTTTTCCAGGTTTTTTCCAGACCTTTGAAGACATGTATAGATATTCTTTCCTTTGGAAAATGGACTATTTCGAACCAGACAAGCTCGAAACAAGCTCTTGTTTTCAAAATGTTCCGAAAAGTCCAAAGTTCTTGATCTGATGCAATAATCGCGTATTCACGTGAACAACGCATGATTAAAGCGACGTCAGAGGGAAACATTGCACTGTTTCCCTCGGCAGAAAGAAACATTGAGTTTGTTAAACAACACGTGACCATGATTTGACCAATAGGATTTCATCTTTGACAAACGAAAGTCTTTGGTATATAACAATCACATTTATTTCAGTACGGTAGTTTCATAAGTATGAATACTTCTTTCCATGAAAGCCGTACAGAGGCCGCGGAACCCGGGGGGGGGGCACTGGGGGCAGATGCCCCCATACTAGCTATACTGGGAAGAGTTAATGTACCCTTTTCATAGAAGTATGTATGACATTGCTATTTGCTGTAGAAAAGAATGACTGTGCGGTTGCCCTTGGGGTGACGTAAAAGAGTCATTTATAAAATATGATATAATGTAAGTTTCCCGCAGCACATTGGCACTACTTGAAGTATTCTATTTCTAAAAGAAATGCCGCTGACCAAGAAATTATGTTAAAAACAAAATGGTGATGATCAAATGGAAGTTACAACCGTACAACGTTTTAAATTATACAATTATTTTGAAAATAACCAAGGTGCCCCTTTTTGGCGGTGCCCCAAATAGATACAAACGACTTCTTTCTATACGACTACCTTTTCAATTATGTATAGTACTGAGTGCATGCCATCAAGTACTAGTCAGGCTCAAAGTAACGACGAGTATACTATATATTGACCAAGAGAATGTCGCGAATGTGCATGTTTGACATCAATCATTGCTCTTACAACACGACTTTTATCTCTGCTACGAATTCGTGTTAACTTACGTTATCTATATCCACAGTAAATTGTGACCAGTAAAAAAAATATTTCCTATTTTGTGTTATTTGTGGTCAAACCAAGAGATACACCCAATCGTGTTTTTCGTAAACAAAGCAATAAACACTGTAAATTTTAAATATTCAGTTAACTGTTCAATAATAGTTACATTAGCTACGTTTGTACATATATTCGTGCAGCAAAGAATTAGGACTCTGGGTGTTATGAGCATCCGCTGTGAAATCTTAAATACCTTAGTTTAAACAAGTATAATGTTCTCTTTGTTGCGCTCAACAGGAAAAGATGGAGTAACCAACAATATCTTAAACAATACTTTCTGAAGGACAGAATGTCAAGAATTTCGGTCCCATGTCGTGAGCGTTTATTTATGTTGAGTATAGTTTACATTAACATACCAGTCCACTTGCCCGCATCCGACATTCCAATTTAGCCCACGCGTGCGACTATTTACATGCAGCGCGCGCTATTGCCAAACTGCATGCGAGACATCTTGGCACTAAGGTTGGTTTGTTCGGCGGATGTGAAAGCTAGAGTGGTCGGCGTAATACGTGTGTAGTCCGGAAAATGTGGTAACTAAAAATATTGAAATTGGAATTTTCTATTTGTGTATATACAGGCAACTGAAGCCATTCTTGTATATATGCGATCACTCTCGTAACACGCCAGCCACAACAGCGACTTACTTTGAGATTTATGAACTAGGTTTCTCTTGTTTTTACTGAAGCTCTCGAGAGCGAGAAGCTTTACCATACAGACTAACACTTTCCCAAATCTTTAAGGCATAGTTGCTTACAAACGCGAGAGCTTTAATTACTATTAGATGACGAATATACGACTACTTGGACATGCTTCTGGGCGGATGCAAATTACATGAAGTAGACGCCACACTTTAACACATAAGTGGGGAATCACTATCGAGATTATATTCTGAAACGCTTTCCGTTTTCTGAGTACGTACATAGCTGAGTACTGTACTTGTAGCTCGTAAGTTAACTAAATTAAATAGTTTATACTGAATTATAAAGTAGAGCTCATTTTACATGATGGTATCCAATTGTATGTCAAATGGTCAAACGAAAATGGTATATGGTTGACAACCATTGGTTGCTCCCCACAATTCTGATCAAATGCAAATGTTCTTTAAAAGAACTGAGCATCAATATCAATAGCGCGAATATTTATGACATGTTTAACGTTATTTTAACTCTTCTCAATTTTACCATGGCAATATACAACATTTAGGGAGGGAAGCACGGTTGGCGTTTGCTGTTAGCGCCAGCTTCTCACCAAAAAGTTAAGCTCGGTTAGACGGGGTTAGTACTTGGATGGGTGACCGCTTGGGAATAACCCCGTTGTCGAGCTTGGAATTGAACTCATGTGAGTAGAGTTGTAGTTGATCTCTCCTGTGCTTCGAGGGTTTTTCGCCGGGTTCTAACATCTTAGTTGTGATCCGTGGTCTGAACTGTGTCGTATGGTGGCTGCCTCGTTGATATGCGCCGCAGTACTTCGCAATTCACGGGTGACGTGTGCTGTTAGGGCGCTGCCTCTCACCAAAAGTTAAGCCCGGTTTAACGGGGTTAGTATTTGGATGGGTGACCGTCTGGGAATAACCCCGTTCTCGAGCTTGGAACACTCATGTGAGTAGAGTTTAGTTGGTCTCTCCTGTGCTTCGAGGGTTTTTCGCCGGGTTCTCCGGTTTTCCTCAAGCCATAAAATCAACACCTAGGTCTGTGATTCGTGGTCTGACATGTGTGTCATAAATGTGTCGTAGCGCCTTTAATATGCCTTCGACTCTGCCACTTGAAATTTAGTAATATAAATTGCTCTTGAAAAGCCCCTTGTGGGAAGAACCGCTGGCTGCAAGTAAGGATGATTAGCCCCCAGTCCTCCATCCTTTATCATTTAGGCACACTGCCATCATGGTATACAACATTAAAATTGTGCACATTAAACATGGAAACTCTTTAACAAAATGGATGACCTATTTCTATTTTATCAGTTTTTATTAATATCTATATTCCACATGAAGATTGCATGCCACTGTTTGAATTTTTAAAAAAACGAGAATTTCTGGAAACACCACGTTTATTATATATTCTCTGATGAAGGCCTGAGTCAACAGGTCGAAAGCTCAGCCATGAAATAATAAACGTGGTGTTTCCACAAGAGACTCCTCGTTTATGATAGGATAGAAGAAAAATTTCAAATTAAGTCGAATCACTGCTGTAGCGAAAAGTTTTCTGACTGCCCCCAAGGGCTCTGGTTTAACGTACCAGTGCTCTACCACTGAGTCATTGGGACTCCCGGCTGAGGCAGTCAGAAATACCCATATAATTATTAAATATCGCACACATTACCGTAGCTGATCATCGGGGGATATCTAATCCACCTAGTTCTTCTATCACACATATATATATACGCTGCTGAAGGACAACTAAATGTTTATAACTCCTCGTTTATTTTACAGTTTGTCACCATGCAAACATTCAAATAATTAATTGTTTTAATTTAATAACCAGATCTCGATCTGGTATGTATATTTTAGAAAGAAAAAAGTAGGTAAAGAGGATTAAAGAAAAAAGCTACACCATCTTTAAAAAGAAGAAATAGAGATTTCCATAAATGAAATAAGCGGTCAAAATTTGAAGTTGGGTAACCAAGGGAATTTGCGAGAATTTACCACAACGGTAATTGCGGACACCAACACAAAAAGGCTTGGACAAATGAGATCGCTCGGAAAGCGATAGGAGGCACGGTGCGCTTAGTTTGATCGGCCAAATAAAATTTCGGACCATTTGACCTAGCACTCCTTTAATCTGTAGAGTGAGCAAGTTAATGTACATCCGGGAGATCGATTTTAAAGGGAATTAGCAATGTAAACGAGGTTTGTCTAATAGCGAAGGGCACAGATGACGTCGAATTCATGTTTGTCTGAGTTTATAATTTATTCTTGCATTTCCGACACAAGAAAATGGCTCATTAGAAATCCCTCGAGATTCAATTTCGGTTTGTTTGTCTTAGTTTTGGTCTATAAATAGTAACTGTGCGCTTCGCTATTTGAAAGAACGCCTTAAATTGTAATATGCAAGACCTTTTACAACTTTTCCGTTTCATTCTTCGTTTTTGAGATATTTCAGTCAATCTCGTTCCCAATAGTCTTCCCACGCGGTTGCGGGAGGCGGGGAAGACTCTGGGGAAATTGAATTTTTTCTACGTTTCTATTGGTTGTCTTCAGACAATTCATAATAACGGAAGTGGTCGGGAATTACTCAACGGGCAATGATTGCAGCGCCACAAATTATTTCAAATCTCTCCAGATTTATATAAATCAATACACTGACCTCGATCTATAACATTACCCCTTAAATAGTTTTGGTATGGAACAATCGAACGTGTGTATTTCATACTGAAAGTTAATTGGCGGCTGACGTTGACGATGCTTTTATAATTCGGTTGCCATTACGATAATTAAATCACAAACAAGAGAATTTCAAAAATATTCACATGGAAACGAACTATAATTACTCGCTGTTTCTCTTGTTGAATAGCAAATCGAGTCGCCAGAGTCCAGGCCAAATATTTTACGGGTCAAAGACATTACATTTGATCAGACATTGCCTGGTGTTTATACCACAGTGGCGATCTCTGCACTCTATGCGAGTTCTCAAAAGAACTGTTCATAATAATACATATAACTTACCGTTAAGGCAAAATGCTAATTTCCCGAATGGTATATATATAAACATTGTATCAAATAGAAAACCGACAAAAACTTTGTTGATTTGTACGTTGGCAAACCGTCAAACGAGCCTAGCTTCTTCACTCAACAGTTAAGGTATGCGGAAGCAACACGAGCATGCGCATATCCAACCGGATATCCAAAATCAGATCTGAAAATTCGATTTCCCCAGAGTCTTCCCCGCCTCCGCAACCGTGTGGGAATACTGGGAACGAGATTGTATTTCAGTTTGTTTGATATATAAATGAGATGGTCCATGATTAAATATGCTATAGTAGTGTGCATAAATATAATTATACCAGATACGCAGCCAAACAAAACCTCTATAAACCAGGTGTAAGAACAAATACAGGCAAACAAACGATCTCTTTCAATTCATGTCAGTTGAACTTTGGACTGAAAATCTTCCAACAAAATTGAATGTATTCGCTTTCTCAAAAGATCTGAAACGTTATTTACTGTCAGAACAATACTTATAATTACTACTGCTAAATGCTGCACATACAATATTATACTATTTATTTATTCTATTTATCTAAATAATAAAGCTAATTAGAAAACGTTTTCCTCTACCTCGGTCCGGATAACGGAGTTGTCAGCCATTTTGTTTATCAAAGAACAACGAAAGAAGCACAAAAGATCTTTGGAAATCCGAATGAATTTAATGAAAACAGTCACCAATAAGCATTAAATCCTGCATGAATCAGACGATGAGCCATCTAAAAGTAAGTTTCACGATACCAAAACTCTATGTCACGACAGACGACTACGGAAAGTAACGCGTTAAATTTAACCAATTCGCTACTTTACCATTCCCACAATGCTTTGCATTTTGGCGGTTAACAACTTCGTACAAAAGGCTCAAAAATTCAAAATGGCGGTCAAAAACGGAAAAAAGAGCCTGGGTACGATGTTGTAACTCCCACCCCAAACGCCAAGCATTATGGGCTATGGGAAAGTACAGAATATAACTTTTTATCTGAAAAAGATGCTCCATTACCAGAAATTAATGACAAAATGGCCACCGCTTGAAAGCCAATTTACACATATATTCCTTAGAGGATGGCGTCCCATTTTGAACAGTAAATATATAAGGCGAATATGTTAAAGTGAGAATTCTGCTTAATGAGTAGCTTGCCAACTATTTGCCGACCTCCTGATCATTTAGTCACCTATTTATTTTCATCAGATATATCTGCGATCTGCCAAATTGTGTTGAAAATAGTAAACAAATAAGCAAGTCATGCACCATTGGATTGCAGTAGGATTTTGTTTGATACCTTCAAAATCGTCTTTGGGCAAATGTTTGAGAGTTGATAGAAGAACCTTTATCTTGTATGTAATAAATTACATATTGACCAAATTGAATTGGCTGAAGTTGTATACGTCCAATTCAAAACAACTACCCGACTTGTAAAGACAACAAGAAAAACAAGAAAACATGCATTTTGAACACACCATGATTGATGGAGGCTCAAACATTGACAAACGATAGCTAGAGAGATATAGTCATTTGGCAGATCGTAGGTAGACCTGATTTAAACAAATAGGGAAGTGAATAATTTGAAAATCGCTGTTGCTTGAATAGCGAGGTCGGCAAATAGTAGGCGAGATACTCAATTAGCACAATTTTCATTTTAATACTTCCCCTCTATATATTTACTGTTCAAAATTAGATGCCATTTCATAAAGGCTATATGTAAATTAGCCCTTAAGCGATGGCCATTTTGTCATTAATTCCTGGTAATGCAGTCACAAACGGTAATGGACTGACATAATTCTACTAGCCTCAAATCCTGAGAGCCTCTGAAACCACGGTGTATATATGCGTGCGTGCGCACATGCATGTATGTAATGTAAGGTTTTAAATATACACAGTTCAAATTCGTCTTCTTGTATAACTAAATAAGCACGTGTATGTGCGGTAATTCCTTTGTAATGGACCTTTCCTCTTTTGGCAAAAACCGCAATGCATTGTGGTTTTTGCCATAAGAGGAAAGGTCCATTGCATCACAAATATATGGAATCATTTAGCTGTCATACGAACACTTTTTTGTCACCTGAGTATAACGCCCCCGAAAGTAACAGCTATCTGAATGTAGCGGCCCCGATGGGCGCTAATCCCGAAAGTAACAGGGGCCGCTACATTTGGGATTTCTACGGTGAAATAACTTTTAGTGTTTTTGGCCACGTCTTTATTACATAAAAAAACTTTAAGAGCGCATTTACATTCTTGAGATCTATTGTGTTATGTTAGCTTTGACAACCGCCATAAATACAATTAAATATCCTACCTACTAGGCCTCAATAAATGCAACACAAATCGATCTCAAAGTTTAGTGTTCATCGTAGTGCCTATCACCACAAATACGATATTACTTCAAATACGATATTACTTAATATATGGATTCTGTGTTCAGAGTTGAATGCCAAAATTGATTTGAATTCTTATTTATTGTACTATTGAGGTCTTTCTAAAACTGTAATTAGGATGACGTCAAAATAAGCACTTGTGATTCTTTCTCCCTTTTCCTATAACAAGCTGCTTGAAAATTTATATTAAATAATACCGATAAAATATAGCGTATACTGTTCAAGTATGCCATTAAAGAGTATTCACTATTGGCAAATAAAAATAAGTTTGTTTAATTTGAAAGAACTCGTGAAATTGCAATAGAAGATCTTTACAACGTTTTCGTGTCTTTCTTCGTTTGCAAGATATTTCAATTTGTTTAATATGTACATGAGATGGGCTCTGACGTCAGGAGCAAGGTACAGTATTTACACAAAGCAACATCAGTTACGAAATGTTCAGTATCACACGACGTTTTTATGTGCACATGAGTTTCAAGTGATTTCGTTGAACGAAATTTAGAGAAAACTGATTTGGCTACGTGTGAAAATACTGTACCCTGCTCCTGACGTCAGAGACCATTTCATTTACATATTAAACAAATTGAAATATCTTGAAAACGAAGATACGAAAAAATTGAAAAGGATCTTCTATTACAATTTTACGAGTTCTTTCAAATTAGACAAACTTCATTTTTGTTGCCAATGTCCTTCAACGTGCAAATTGTGTAACATTTATCCTGCAACAGAACATTGTGTATGCAAATTATGCTTATTTTGACGTCATCTCATTACCGTTTTGGAAATACAAGCCTCAAAATAACAATAATAGAAACTTACATGAAAAAAAACCCCACTTAACACAGAATCCATGCATATCATTATAATATCGTTTCATTCTATCGTGTAGACAGTAGAGTCTGCACGCAGGTTAGAAACCATGCAGGCTAGGATATTTTTTCAGATTGCCGTCGAATCTCATATCCATCACATAGCAAAAAGCTCTTTAACGTTTGCATACTTGCAACTTACTGTTTAAAATCGGAAGCCATTTTCTAAAGACCATATGCAAATTAGTTATCAAGCAGCGCCATTTTGTTCTTAATTTCTGGTATAAATGATAAGGTAGCTATTAAAAAAAAAAGAATCGCACTTAGTCGGATTTCTTTTTACGTTCGTTGCTATCGGTAGTAACTGTCTGTTTCGGATGGCGCAAAAAGATTGCGGCCAAGGTATTCTCCAAGGGTACGAACGGATCATTTTGAGATGAGAAGAGAAACAGCAGCTGAAAGATGGCAAGCAACACTGTAAATATAAGTGAAATGCTGGCTAATGACGCATCAAGGAGCCCTTTTACTTGTAGTGCGAATACACAGCTGACCAATATTGATATTTTTGTTGTGCTAAATAACGGAAACGAAAACGGTTTTAGGTTGGCTCATACAATGACTGTATCATTCAGCTAATCATTCATCAGATTTTAAATATTATATTCGCATTATTCACACTAATAATAACATTAAGAAATACACAACACACAATAAACAATAAACCATAAACAATGAACCATAAACCATAAACAATAAACCACATACCACAAACAATAAACAATAAACCATAAACAATAAACCATAAACCATAAACCATAAACAATAAACCATAAACAATAAACAATAAACCATGAACCATAAACAATAAACCATAAACAATAAACCATAAACAATAAACCATAAACAATAAACCATGAACCATAAACAATAAACCATAAACAATAAACCATAAACCATAAACAATAAACCATGAACCATAAACAATAAACAATAAACCATAAACAACAAACCACAAACAATAAACCATAAACAATAAACCATAAACAATAAACAATAAACAATAAACCATGAACCATAAACAATAAACAATAAACAATAAACAATAAACCATAAACAACAAACCATAAACAACAAACCACAAACCACAAACAATAAACAATAAACAATAAACCATAAACAATAAACAATAAACCATAAACCATAAACAATAAACCATAAACAATAAACCACAAACCACAAACAATAAACCGTAAACAATAACAAGAAGGCACTCATAGACTGCATATACCTCAGCCAGCGGCTTATTACAGATGTTTAAAAAGAAAACGGGCCATCCTGCTAACCAGACTAGCTCACTCAACGTTTACACATGTATGAACGAACGAACGAACGAACGAACGAACGAACGAACGAACGAACGAACGAACGAACGAACGAACGAACGAACGAACGAACGAACGAACGAACGAACGAACGAACGAACGAACGAACGAACGAACGAACGAATGAAATGCTTGGTTGCACTCGTACCAAAATTATGCAAAAATGTTTGCATAAAATAAGGATTATGAGCGCAATCAAGCATTTCGTATACACGGAGAACATTGTGGTCAGATTTTTATTAATTTCGCATCTAAATCTCATCTAAATTCAACCAAAATTTAATGGATTGGTCCTTGGTCTATGGCCAACCATTCTACCTTCATGAAAAGCGGTGCAATACTTTTTGAGATATCCTGGCGACGGATAGACAGACAGACAAACAAACAAACAAACAAACAAACAAACAAACAAACAAACAAACAAACAAACAAACAAACAAACAAACAAACAAACAAACAAAAAACAAACAAACAAACAGGGGTAAAAACATAACCAGGAGGTGAAGGTAATAGCAATACCAATAATAATAATTCAAACTGATCATGTTATCTAGGCAAAGAAAACAGAAATCGTAGTATTAAAACACATGCGAGAACATATCAGTTGAATGATGTAGCTCGTAAAGTAGCAGAATAGGAAGAAAAGATCGAGAAATATCGCGATTTAGCTCGAGAAATTTGCAGGTTATGAAATGTGAAAGTTAAAATCATAATCCCTATTGTAATTAGAGCATTAGGAACGGTCCCAAAACAATTAGAAGACAGGACAAAAGAGATGGAAATATCAATTGATTAAAACCGCACAAATGCAAATGTTGGCATTACTGGAGACAGCGAATTCGCTGAGAAAGGTGCTTGAAATCTGATGAAACAAAGATGACGGTCGAAGTTAAAAGGGATGACTCAAAAGGACCCGTCCAGTCCTTTCGCGGCATTTCCAAAATATGTCATCAAATTTGTTCTTCCAAATTTGTCGTCAAGCTTCAGTGAGTCTCAACATTTTAGCAATTTTCTGGATACCCTAACCACAACATAAACCCTAACCCTAGTCAGAAATCTTGTTCACCGCCTAGATTTTTGGAAAAACAAATTACATATTTTGGAAAAGCCGCGAAAGGACTGGACGGGTCATTTTGAGTCATCCCTTTTAGCCAAAACCATTGATATCAATAATCAAAGTGTTAGTTGATTGATCCAATCAGAACCATTTTGACTTTGGGCATCTGATTGGTTACTTGTGACAATTTTGTTATTTTAATTTACAACGAAGTAAAAAAGAAACGTACAGAGTAACCCGAAAGACAATTTACAGATGCCGTGCAAATGTGGAAAGATTGTTTAACGATCGGGCGATGTGTACACATAATAAACTCGTTGACTCTGATACGACTCTGGTCGAAACGCGAGTATTTCGTTGCTAAAAATCTTTAGAGTTTGCCTTGAACTTTGAGGTTTAAATATTTTCCATATTGGGCGCACATGAATCGGTACAATGATCTAAACAAATTGTTTCGAAGCTACATGTATTGTACCCTGCAATTCAG
This sequence comes from Paragorgia papillata, assembly GCA_035771165.1. NCBI lineage: Eukaryota > Metazoa > Cnidaria > Anthozoa > Scleralcyonacea > Coralliidae > Paragorgia > Paragorgia papillata. The sequence goes on from JAWNZC010000406.1 coordinate 4,076,687, forward strand.
AGCCCCTTTCCGACCTATACGCAGGCTTCGGGGGAAAGTGGGCTCTGCCAACAAACTCGATCTTCGCCCCAAGTTTAGGGCGAGTCAGTCAGGTTTTGAACTGGTCAAACAAGTTCTAGTTTATGAGCACACACAAGCAGGAAAATAGCATGCAAGTAACGCGTTAGAGCCTGGGCCAAATTGTATCTTGGCAACCGTTCACGCATGCTCAAAAAGAAATATCGAGTTTGTTGGCAGAGCCCACTTTCCCCCGAAGCCTGCGTAGGTCGGAGAGGGGCTCTGACTCGCAGGGTATATGTATTGCTATAAGTTCTCCACTTTTCACACGAAGAATTTCACAAGAACAAACATGTCAAGCAAAATATAAAAGTTTAGAAACTTACAAACTTGGTCTGTGAAATTCAATAGTCGCTGGTCCCAACCCAACAATTTGATGAACAAACGGCTTGAGCACCATGCTACCGCAACCTGTCGGAGGAGTAAGCAAACACTGATGTCACTTTGATGCACGATGTATCCAGCAAAGCATGGACTGTGTACAAATGTACTCAGTCTAATACAGTAAAACCCCGCATATAAGAACCTATACGATTAAGAACCTATATATAGGCTAAAATTTTGACATTTAAACCCCCATTATATAAGAACCTGTTGAGCCTAAAAATTAAGACACATTCCTATTTGGAAAATCAGGAAAAAATAGCAATAATAAAATAACTGCTTTTATATGGCAACCAGACTGTGTAGAATCTCTTTTTGACATACTGTGCACAAATTTGACATACTGTGCACAAAATAGGAATTTCCTCTACACGCATGTTTATAAATGTTTTATTATATAGCACGGATTACTTCCGGTAAAATCACGGGCTGTGATTGGTTGCTGACGGGGCGAGATTTCTCCGTAATGCCCACGGGCATTATGAAAATTGTTAATCCCTACGATTGGAAACAAACAAAAAATCCTAATAAGAAACTTTTATTGCAGAAAAACGGCGAAAATAGATGAAATAGATGACGATGAACATTATAAAAGTAAATTCTAGTATCCAGACGAGAAAGAAACAGCAGAAAATAACGCTAGTTTGGTGTTTTGACGAAGTTAAAGGAAGCGAAGACCAAGAAATACAAGATTGATTTTGAAATAAAAAGTGCCATATAATAAACTACTTAATAACCTCGACCGTTCGGTCTTTATGGTAAAATATTAAACCTAGCTCGGTCTTGAACGTATTAACTTCGCTATCGCTCGGTCAATACAGCAAGACTTCGGTTTAATATTTTACCGTAAAGACCTCACTCTCGGTTATTAAGTAGTTAATATCGTTTCTGTGAGTACACTTTGGACGCTTATAACACAGGTGCCGCAGTTCCAGTATTGACTGACTAGTTAAGAACCTAAATAACCTAAATTCTCACTACACACCAAATATATAACAACCTTTTTAGGCTAACTTGAAAAAACCTAGGTTCCTATATACGCAGGTTTTTACTGTATGAAAAACTGATGCCAGTGTTTTAGGCATAAGACGTTAGGCGCTTCATTTTTACAAACGCCAAGACCTATTATTTTTAAATAGTTGTGTTTATGACAAATACAATATTAATCTATTGACTTTTCCATTTCCAACAGAAAAAATAATATAAGTCTACGTGAAGTTCCGACTCTTTTCTATATAATCGCCAAATGTACAACTCAATTGTTTAACGCAGCTTTTTTATAGAGTCAGACCTGCAAGAACATGAAACTCGTTGCCATGTTCCATTCAATCATAAAAACTTTAAGATAATATTACAAAAATGTTATGAAGATAATACTAGGAACACATTTGATGCTGCTCATCGTAGGACTTGGACGTCGACATGCCACAGAGTTGGGAATGTTGCAAGCTTATACAGTAATGAAACTGAACATATGCTGGGATTAATTACTATCTTATTCAGGGCCGCCGAGAGAAATTGTGGGCCCCGGGGCAAATTATCGATTTGGGGCCCATGGTAACGTCACATGGGTCGATTTGGGGGCCCTGATGGTGTCACACGTCATAGGGTCGTGTCTACGTGTTCTCAATTGGTCCCCTGGGTTGGCTAAAATCCAGTGAACAGCTATCAAAGTGAAAATTATGATAAACTACCGAGGTTTTTGGTAACGGAAAACTAACGTTTCGAGCGGAGCCCTTCACTCGAGTGAAATGTAACGTCACCAGTCTTCAACTCTTTTGGGAAATGGCCAATAGCGTGTAAGAAATTTGGTACCAGGTCACGTAGGAGTGGACGTATAGGAGTGGATGAGTTGTTTTACTGCGGTTTACATGCAGAAACAAAAAGGTACACAAGTTAGTTTGTACTAAAACAAGTAGATTATTCAATCTCAATTTCCATAAAACAATACTCGAGTCTGACTTGCGCCCTCGTCGATTACTGTATTACCTCATAGGAATTTCGAGCTCATGACCTAATTGTTAAGTACTGAAAAAGTGTTCATGCAAACACTTTAAAGCAGTCGACCAAATATCCCAAATCAACCTTAGCCTGTATATAGTGACTTGAGTAAAGATATTTAACAATTAGACAACGAGACCGAGTTTTCATTGTAATTACTTTGCTTCAAATTTGGTGTAGATATATTCCATAGGCATAAGAGAATTCATTTTCTTATTCAAAAATGTCAAACTGAACAATTTTCCTTTACTTTCGGGTCAATATTTTCATGATTTCATCACTCGTATATAAATTTTAGCGGACGCCATGTTTGGCCTAGTTTCCAGGTTTTGCTTGCAGCGTGAATATATGTCGTGGCTTCTGATTGGTCGGGATAGGAATATTGCCGTTATAAGAAGGTTTGTGATTGGATAACGCTACTGGTGGTTTATCACCAATAGATCACTAGTAGCTCAGCAAATCATAATTCCAAATTTGTAATAGACCACTAGTTGGTTGATACTAAAAGCTGATAGTCATACAACGTTGTTAAAGAAAAGAAATAGTACGAAACCGATCATCTGCGGAATGGGTTGAGAAAAACTCGCCATAAATTACGTCCAAACAATAACGAAACAGTTTGCATTCCTAAAGCTTTGAAATTGATACCGTAAGATCAGTAAAATACGATTGGTCCATTTTCCACTTTCGACTTATTTCACTTATTGAACAGCGCCAACTCTAAAAGCTTAAGAATGCACAGCTCCATGCCACAGATCATCGGTATAGTATCAAATATCGCCAACTGATTGCTGTTAGCCCAGTCAAAATAACTTTGGAGACATATAGCCCGGCCGCCAGTTCTGCCGTCAATGATGCTGGAAAGTAGTATAGCGTGTTTTGGGGCCATAGTGAAGAGACTTTCTTCTCTGATTCTGCAACGTTCCAAGTTGTAAAACTTTATTGCCAAACGAGATTGAACAGCTGAACGTTACAAACGACTTCTCTAGCGACATCGCACCTTCGATTCTCATGCACATCTCGGTCACTCAGTCTCACCACTCTCGCTTAACCTAATAATACATCGAGTTGCTGTGTTTATATATCTTACATTTCAGCGACAGTCAGCTTGCTGAATCACGGTCATTCCTTACGTAGGAACATTTTTGCCAAATACGGTATACAAACCGGTATACAAAATACGGTATATTATCTACGTGAATGTACTTACAAGAAAGCGGATACAAACTCACGTTAGAGATTAAACATTTTAACGCCTTAATAAAGTTAAGTTATAACAATCGCTACAGTAGTATATTCGCACCTCTTATACTTCCAGCCGTAATAATAATCAGCCACGAGTCGGGAAAAAGAGAGAAAGCAAGTTGAATGCCAGAAAGAACACATTTAACTCTGTACGTCTCTTTCAGCACAATTATTGGAATCTATAATTTCAAAAAAGATTGGAATCTATAAAAATCAACAGTAATTAAGTCTCTGAAGATGTTGTAGGTAATACAACGAAACGTTAGATCTTAATAAATATTTAAAAAATGCCACTGCTTCGTGTCTTATGCTCTTATATTCATCAATAGACTACGCTTTCCGCCTGTTGAATCTATAGCCAATTTTCAAAGAGAGACAAGGAAGAAAAAATTACTTTAACGCCAGGGTCACTTACACACTTCAATGTACACTAAAATGTAAACACATTTGTCGCACACAAAAGTCTAAAGAATGCGCAATAGCAAAACGCAAACACAATTCTCAATATATACAATAAATAATAATAAAATTGAGTTTCACTGAAACATAATAAAATGATCGGACACACAAGGTGACCAGTGCATGAGGTAGACGCTGTCCATATTTTATTCCTGTGTTCCTCTGTGTTTGGCTTACGTTGGTTCCAGTTTGAGCGTGGACACGCGTAATTTGACAACACACGTTTCACGCGGGAAACTAACATGTTGCTAAGCGGAAACTGCGAAGTTACTAAGGCCAAATAACGTTACAATTTTTTCAAACAACGTTAGTAACGTTACAGTTTCCGCTTAGCAACATGCTAGTTTCCCGTGTGAAACGCGTGTCGTCAAATTAGGCGTGTCCACGCTCAAACCGGAACCGTAGTATCTTGAAGTATAGCCGTTGCGGGTTTACAACCATCTGTGGGCTCATAAAAAATATACTGACAAATGCTCAATTCACGCACCGATGACACGACGTTTGGAGATTGAAGGCGATTCCGGAACGAGTTGTGAAGCATACAAAAACTGTCGTTCAACTAATGTCCGGCTCAGTGTCACCGATTCAGAATCAAAGTGACCCGCTGCAAACGACAACGAACGTTCATGAACACCAAATGGACAACTCGCAATGCGCTTTCTAGTTTTTAGTTGTTAAAACGAGCAGAAAGCTCTGTAAAAAGATGAACGGCTTCCATGAAGCGTTTGATTCAGTGTTTATTTCTACTTCAGTTAAGGATCCACGAGGAGATGTCGCGAGAGTATCATATTACATATTGCGCAATTTTGCAATTTTGTTACAACCCCCCCCAAAGAAAAACCCCGAGTAATTAAGTTTGCTAGTAAAAACAATGCAATCATAAATAAACCATAAAAAGATGAACATTCAGTTACCTTAATAGGCAAAAAAGTTAACAGTCTTGCAAAAATATCCAGTGGACAGAAAAACACTAGATACCTAGAAACGATACATCACAACTGTATAAAACAAATTATATAAATACGCATCTTAAATTAGTAAGTACAGTAGAGTCTGCTTGTTGGAGGCGTCCAGCGCATCTTTCTTATTGTACTGCTTGGAAAATGTTTCTCTTTAACGGAATGCTGTTGAAAAGCTTAATGTTCTAAGACAGTCGTTGGCATGCAAGAAAAATTAATTCTTTGAAAGTTTGCATGGTGACAAATAGGGGCGCTTTCCAATTGACAAGGTTAGACCGATCAGTCCGACCAGAATGGACTTGCTTTTGATTAGGACCAAATTTTCCAGTCAGACCATCCCAGGTCTCAAACGAATCGTGTTCCATTTGACCGGACTAACCGGTCTAACCGTGTAAATGGAAAGCTCCCTAGGAAGACAAGCGAGAATTTGTGGTAACACCACGTTTATTATTTATTTATTGCTTATTTCGACCGGTTGACTCAGGCCTTCATCAGAGCAAATATCAACATCGTGTTGGCTCACGTCATATAAACAAAAACAATTACGTACAGGCACGTAGCTACGTATAGTATTTAACTATACACTTCTAAACACTTTTATTAATCCCTTCTGTTCTCTTACATGTGTTCTTTCTCCTTCTACTGTCCAGTCCTCGTTCCCGCGTCCCTATAGTCACGTGACTCAAAACCTACTTATTTGGGACACTGCACTACAGGGGGGGGGGGCGACGGGGACCACCGCCCCAAAAAAGTTCTTTCTTGCCGCCCCCGCAACCAGAGACTGCATGACCAAAAATATCCGCAGCGTGAGTGGATAAGTAATTGAAATGTGAACGCTGTCGCGTACTTGCGTAACGTAAGTGATGTTGTTATATCCAAAGCGTCTAACGGCGTCATGTTACAGTACGTAAACCGTGTGACAGACTGGGGCTGGGTAGTAGTAGCGTGATTGCATCAGTTGTCCTGCATGACTCAACTTTTGTACCTTTTCACTTGCCCCCCCCCCCCCCCCCCAAATAAAACTTGCCCTCCTAGGACACAATGGCGTACAGTAGTTACGTGCTTACCGAAGAGAGCTAACCAAGTGCTATTCAATGGCTGACTCTCCAGTGAAATCGTATGATTTTTCAAAACTTCAATAGATTCCCTCATTCTTCGACCAAGTAGTGCTTGAGTCAACAGGTCGAACGCTCAGCAATCAAATAATAAATGTGGTGTTACCATAAATTCTCCCTTCTATTATGCAAGAAAAATGTTGTAATTAATAATAATTGTAATAGCTGGATCAAATTTTAATCAGATTTTAATTATATATCTAAATTTTATGTTACGTTGACTTTAGTCTTTAGTTTCCCGGTATCCAACTTAATTGCGTGCTCTGATTGGTTAGCCAGCGGCCTGGAATCTTCCTATCCGAACCTCGCAACCAGATTGAAAAGACAAGTTTAAAAACAAAATCATTTTACAGCAATTTTTCTCTTTTTTTAAATAAAAGAGAAAATAATTAACACACAATTGATTAAACTGGAAATGACTTTATTTTAACTTTAACAACAGCATTTTAGTTTGTTTTCTTTTCGTAAAAGAATTTATTAAATTTTGCCAAACTCCAAGTCGGCTTCTAGAAATCGATAGCGTCTATTCAATAAATAAATATATTATTTACCGTTTTTGGTCGGTCCGTGCTGAAAAATATTTACCTTCGGTCTCAAAAACAACTTAGGCCTACGCCCTAGGGCAGCTTCTGAGACCTCAAGCAAAGATTTGCCAGTACAGACCTCCCAACCGGTGAATAACATACCTGCAGTATATCTAATTTTTGTTCCTGTTGTTTAGCGAATAACTTATAAAACGAAACGTTCAAAATCGCCCTACAAATACACAGTAATCATAAAAGTAAAAAGCAATGAACAAAAATGGAAACGTTGTTCAATCCAAAATGGCGCATTGTGGGAAATGCGTCCAAAGAAAATAAGTGACGTCACAGTTGACATTGCTTTGTTTTCATCACATGCATATACGCTTTGTACACGTTTTATTTTATCGAAATGGTTTTTTAACCAAAAAAAAGTTTAAAAAGCCATATAGACAAAAAACCTTACATTTTCTACTTTTTTTAAATATCAAAAAATATGTAGCCACCTCATACCCAGGGCTTTTGCTCGACACCCCTAACCTACTGGAGCGAGTGCCGAGTAAAAACCATGGATACAAAGCTGCTAAAAATAGTCGAAATATGTCAGTATTTATCGGGGGAAATCAAAAAAAGATGTTCCACAGTGGTTGGAATTAATAGATCTCTCATCTCTGAAATTTTTCAAAGCTTATAATGTAGTATTAATTATTATTATCGAATTTATCAAAAAAACGTTGTCAACTTACTTCATTATATACTTCGATATGAATACATTAATGTGGATATTGTTTCGATGTTGCATTTAACCTTTAATGAACTTTCAAGACCGACCACCCCCTTAGAATACACTGGGACTGCTTGCTCTGGTTTGTTGAAATTACTCAATAATCAACCTCGTCCCCAGGGCCATTTGTGGGGGCTGTGCCAAGATGGCGGCCAAGAACAAATGGCCCTGGCACAGGCTGAGCTATCACCACATCTGATTGGTCGAGATAACATTGGATGTTTTAGGTATTCTGATTGGTGGAAACAAGGCAGGCGGCAGGCTAACTCGCGGGCATTTGTTTTTAGGGCTCAATTAAATTATATTAAACAAGTGATACCAGAATTGCCGGCTGTTAAAAACAACTTCAAAATGAATGAAAATGTGAGGAAAGCTGGTGAAACACCCGTAAAAACGTTGGAAGAATATGTAATGATGGGTCGTGTCGTCTCTGTGCATTGGCTGCCATACAACGAAGTCCATGGGACGGCAATTTAGAGTGTTTTCTAAATCGAGCGAACGAAAGACTTGGTGAACAAAGTCTTGCGAAAGGAAAGTACACCACAGGGCAGAATTTACGTGTTTGGCCATTGAGAAGCAGGCTTTTTTCAAACAAGAATTCTCGACTAACGAAGGCTACAGGTACATGTTTTTCAAAACGCTGAATTGAATCCACCGAAAACTCACGAATGTATTTGACAATGTATTTGGAAATTAATGTTTTGATTGTTTTCAGTTTGGGTCAGTCAACCTGAACTAAATATTCAGAAAAAATTGAGCCTGACTAGGAGGATTTCCACTTGTTACTTTTATCTCTCGATCTACTTTTCTCGATCAAAATATATCTCGCGATTTTATAGTTTGATTTCCATTCGTATTTCAAACGCGCGATATTTAATTTCAAATTGATGATGTTAGTAAGCTCATTTCTTAATATTCTGCTCTTTGAAAACGCGAAATGACGGTCGGTTCCAAAGGCAAAGAGTGTCTCGATCCTTTTCGAATGAAAATTTCCAAATCGAATTGAACTGGTATAGTTTGTTCGAAAGATCGAGTTTCTGGAGTAATCTTTACTCAATAATGTATAGCACCCTGCACGCCTTCTACATCCTTGTCGTTTCTTTCTTGTATGACATTCTGACTTTGTTCGAGCCAGTTCTTCGATGTTCAAGGACACGTTGTGACCATTGAGCAATCGATAAAAGTAGGAACATTTTCAACTTTTTATTACGATTTCGCGATTCATGATTTGATCCGCTCATCTCTCATTGAGATCCAATGCGCATGCTCAGAACAGCCAAGCGATCGAGAGAAAAAAACAGATCGCGAGATAAAAGTAGCAAGTGGAAATCCACCTATATGTAAACTGACTTACCACACTAAGCTGGTCATGAGAATACTGAAACTTTTTTCCAATGGCTTGATAAGAGGAAGACCAAGAAGAAGATTTTGAATAATAGAACCAGCAAAGCATAGAATGACTGTTGATAGAAGACTTCCAAATGGATTGCTACTAGCAAAGTGTATACCTGTAAAAAGTTAAAAGAAATATAATAATTGATTAATCGCTAACGCATAATTACATCTTTACTCTAATCATGTGTGGTTATACTTAATTAGAAATAATGTCATATCTACGCAAGTACTTTTACAAACTTTAGGGGGTCGCGGGCATACACTCCCGGAAAATATTGAAATATAGAGTCTCTGAGATGCCATTTCCAGAATTCTGAAGATTAAAGAATGCCATATATATATATATATATATATATATATATATATATATATATATATATATATATATATATATATATATATTTATTTATTTATTATATAAAATAGAGTGTTTTATTGATTTTTCCACCACTAGTAAAAGTGATAATCTCACATGTGCGATTATTTATGATAATCGCACATGTGACGATTATCGCTGAATCAGCATTATAGTTTAATGCAATTTTTGCAAGGCAATAGGACAATTTTTTTATATAATAAACAGAACAATACATGGATGCTTGGAAATATGAAATTTTTTTCTCGTGTTGAACAGGATATGTCACTCGTTCGCTTCGCTCACTCGTGAGATATCCTGGTTAACACTCGAAATAAATTTCATATTTCCGCACTTCCATGTATTATTCTCTATATAAATACTCAAAGCACCTAATTACGTCACATAAATACTCAAACACATGTAACATTCAGTGGATTGAGGAACACACTGTATTCAACGTGAAAGGTACATGTCTGTCGTTTAATACCTCATAAGGGGGGAGCCCCTGGTTGCGTCCGTGTATCTATACTGTACGTGTAAAAAAGTACTAATTATCTGTACATGTGAAGTGAGAATTCAGTGCTATCACAAATTGTGCTAACTGCTAGTGCTAACGACACAATCAAAATCGAGATAGAGTTAAAATTCTTCCTGATAATTTATATGGTTTTTACGCTATTTTGAAAACTGCAAGAAGATGACAGAAGATATTAAGGAAGATAAGGAATTGCACAATCTCGGCGTGTCTGTCACTCTCCCCAGTCTCCATTTTTTAGATTGCATATAATTATGGGCATGCATGGCTGTCAGGCCTATAAAAAGCGCCCCTCCGTGACTCAAGGCGCTCGTTTTCGCACGCAGGCCTTGCACGCGCGACGGCACCGTAGTTATATGACACCTGTCTGGCTCAGATTTATTAGGTGCACGAAAACGAGCGCCTTGAGTCTCCGAGGAGCGCTTTTTATAGAGCGCGTCTGTTTTACTCCGGGCAAGGCCCGTGCACGCCTACTAAATCTGATCCAGACAGGTGTCGTAACTCTGGCGTGCGCCGTTTTGTCTTTCGTAAGTTGCATTTTATTTAATACCTGCTGTCAACTACGCTTAATCTGGGCACATTCTCCCCCAGAAAACTTTCAAAATTTGAACGTCTAGAATAGCTTTTCCCATATTTTCAGCATGAAATTATCAGTGCGAACTCTTTTGTAAGTTTGTTTAGGTTTGAAAAACGGCTTTTCCCAATTTAGTTAGATATATTTACAGCAGTTAGCGGCTTAATTTAATGAGAGGTTACAGTTGAAAGTATCAGTATGAAATAAACACATAACCAAGCAAACACGTAAGAAGTGGATGTTTATAAAATACAAAACAATGGACACTCCGAAAACTTAACATTTTAATTCAACGTTTCGACTAACTTGCAGTCATCATCAGGAATGATGCTGGTGTAACGCGATCTACTATATATACAAGATAATAACTACATGATGTCATTCATAATTAATATACTGTACGTCACACCTAAAAACGCCACAGGTCTGTTACAGCCTGTTGCAGCTACAGGCCTGATACACGTATGATATCATAGCTGTTACAGGCTGCATGTAGACGTCCACAGACTGTTCAGAATTGACATCATCAGACTGCAACAGACTGTTGGTCTGTCAGTGCTGTATCAGTCTGATATAAAAGAATGATACAGGTATGTTGACAACAGATCTGTAGCCGTCTGTAAGAACAGGCTGTAACAGCTAGCTATGATGGGGCAACATCACTGATGGAAGCTGTTGGTATCAGATAAATCAGGACTGACGATTCCAGCACTGTAACAGCCATTTTGAACGGGTTGTGTCAGAGCTGTTGGGAACTGGATTAATGTTGGGATTAATTAAGGAAGTTAGAAGGAAAATTTAACAAATTATTTAAATATTGAAACTGTTCACAAGAGTTAATGTGATTGTGAATTTCAGAGTAATTTTTTTAACGCCTTCTTATCCTTAAAAGACCGGACTCCCAAAGAACAACAAAGCTCAGTGGTATACAAGTTTACTTGTCCTGGGTGCCATGCCTCATATATTGGAAAAACTGGCCGTTGCCTGATTACCCGTATTAAAGAACACGCCTACAAAAATGACTCTGAAATTCATAATCACATTAACTCTTGTGAACAGTTTCAATATTTAAATAATTTGTTAAATTTGACTTCTAACTTCCTTAATCTTAACGAGCCTACCATTTTATCACAACTAATCCTTAACAACTGTGTAATAATAGACAAAGCTATCTAGACAGTGGTCATTGCTACTATTTAAAGAAGCCCTCTGCATCCATCAGCAGAAACCGTTGCTTAACCACGGGACAAAAGCTTCTAAGGAACTTGTCATCTTTAAATAAATATCATGTACAGTGTATGACATCATCATTTAGTTATTATCTTGTATATATAGTAGATCGCATTAAGGCCTGGCCAAACGCTTTCAACATTTCATTCAACATCATTCAACATTGTTGAATTCATGACATTTCATTCAACATCGTTCAACATTGTTGAATTCAACCGTGATTCAACATGTTGAAAGCGTTTGGCCACCCCTGTTGAATGATGTTGAACGTTGTTGAATGGTGTTGAACGAAATTTGAACATGTTCAAATTTTCGTTCAACACGCATTCAACAATGTTGAACGATGTTGCATGAAATGTTGAAAGCGTTTGGCCAGGCCTTTATACCAGCATCATTCCTGATGATGACTGCAAGTTAGTCGAAACGTTGAATAAAAATGTTGACCCTTTTCGGAGTGTCCATTGTTTTGTATTTTATTAATTTACTCAGTGGTAACCGTAATTTTGTGGATGTTTATGTTGTTTATGTTTTAAATAAAAAATATAAGAGAAAGTATTAAAACTGAGAAAGTAAACACGTTTTAATAAAAGTGTTTTGAGAACTTTGCCTAGAACTGCTGTCAGAGAAATCGGACAAAGGTTGTTATCTATGGATGCAAGCTTTGGGATTTTTGGTACTGGGATGACGTCAGCACTCTTCCATAATAATTATTGGAACATCACCTTGTGAGATAGATGCATTGAAAATATTACTGATCGGGAATGAGAGAATAAAAACAAAGTTCCTTAAAACCCAATTACAGTAGGTATACAATCAGGTCCCACTGATTTTTTCCTTTCAATTTGGGATAGAGCAGATTCAACAGACTCCATTGTGATAAGATAATTACAAGGGACTCAGTAACTCAGTAGCTGGATCATGACCAGGATGGCTACTAGTTTCCGACAGTAGCGGTGGGATGTCCTCAGCAACTTCGGAAAAGGAAACATTTATCGTTTCAGCTAGGGCCATGTCAGAAAGAAACTCACCATCATGAAGCATAACAAACAAAGGTTGGGATTTTGACAATCCAGCTAGTTGTTTTACTTGATGCCACCATTTACTTGAGTTAAGATTTCCATTATTATTGACTTTATCATTGTAAAAGTGATGCTGCATGAGCTTGTTTGCATTTGCGGTTGCACTTGTTATGATAAAAATTATAGGTATGTAGAATGGCAGCCACTATACCAAGCCTGTTGGCACTTGGAAATTATATCTCTTATTCTCGGGGTAATCCAAGGCTTATTGTTTGGGTGGACTTTAACCATACGAAGTGGGATATGGGTATCCATAATGCATTTTGGAGAACAGACATAAAGAAATTTAATTTGTCTGTGCAGGATTCAAGATCGAAATATGTACGAATATCAGAATTTTCTGTACTTTTATATCATCAAATAAGATAAAAAGCAAAAATTTCATCCCATAATATTTGAAGAAAATTAGAAATGCCAAATAGATTAAACACTGGCACACAATCAAAGGCAAGCCATACATATTTTGAGGTGCTTTCAGTTTGTAGGTGCGCACATTCAATTTCAAGAGCACCTTTCCAGGCAAGGCCAGTGGCCACTGATCAGAAGCATTTGATGTACACTCCAGTATAGAGTTAATACATACTGTACAGTAGAATGCACCATGGGCTTGGTCAAGCTACACTTACAGTACAGTACAGTACAGTGCAGTACAGTACAGTGCAGTACAGTGCAGTGCAGTGCAGTGCAGTGCAGTACAGTACAGTACAGTACAGTACAGTACAGTACAAGGGAGTATACCAGACTGACATGTATTTCTTCTGAACTTCAGTTCTTTGTTCAGTGTTCCTTCATTTATATTCAACCATTTTGAATAATGCGGTATATCATTAGGGTACCACACTGGTTCTGGGCTTCTGGCTACAGTGGCCAAAGGAAACCCGAGCACACTCCGAAAATTTGAGGGGAAAAAAAGGGTTTCCTTTGGCCACCATAACCTATGCCTGCAATATATAATATGAGGAAAGTTGCCCCTGCTAGCAGGGTGACCTTTGATTGTCCCGAAGGACAAACCAACTTTTAACCAATCATGTTGAAGTGTTCCTTTGGAGTTGTCTCAGGTAGCCGAGTGAAGCTGTTTACATGAGGGAAAGTTGCCTCACCCCTTAGGGTTACCCTACCTTGCAAAGAGGGTGACCCTATCCCCAGAGTGACCCTACTGTACGTGTCAAATTCCCCATGTAAACACCCACTGTTGCAACTAAATAAAATGAATGCAAAGTTGGCTCTCCCAGGGTGGCTCAGGGGTGTAGGGTGATCCTTCTAGTAGGGACAACTCTCGTCCATGTAATGCACCTATCAATGTTAAGCCCGAGGGGGGGGAGGCCAGGCAGATGTGGGGGATTTGAACTTCATTGTCTTCCCCACAGTCAGGAATTTGATTAAAATTCTAGACTCCGGAGTGGGGACGCTTGAATTTTTAACTTTTTTTTTAATCTGGCACCGGGGCTTACCGGGCCTTTAATACCGGGCCTAGCGCTGGTGGCCAAAAGGAGCGCAGGATCTGGAAATGAGATTGCGGGGTGGCCATCTTAGATTTTAAAAAACAAACCACAAGGAGACCATTTCTGAAGGTACTGCAATAAGCTGTTGTTTTCGTTGAACGAAACAAAGATTGATGATTTGTATTTGTCAAAAACGTGTTTATAACCATAAGCTATTTCTAAATTCACTGTATTTGAATTGATGCCTTTGTTTGGGCTAAATAGTTGCATTTGTTTTGCTTTTTGATAGAGAGTATAGTGTTGGAATATAATTGCTTTTTGTAAAAATGCCACCCGAGGCGGGGGAATTTGATCTAGTTTGACCTATATTTTGAGCTCCAGGGTTGGGGATTTTGCCCAAAAATTCTTCAGAAAAATCAAATCTCCCACATCTGCCTGGCCTCCCCCCCCCCCCCCTCTCGGGCTTAACATTGATAGGTGCATAAATGGGACCTACATGTAAGGCTCAGCCATTGTTCGATATACAGTATTCACAGTGTTTCCACTTTGCAGGAAATTTCCTGATTCTCAGGAAATCCTGACTTGAAAAGGAATTTTCAGGATGAGTTAAAATCTCAGGATGAGTTAAAATCTCAGGAAAATCAGGAAATCTCAGGAAAATCAGGAAATCTCAGGAAAATCAGGAAATCTCAGAAAATCTAAGCGGATCGAGAAAATGTTAAAGAAATTTTGGACTATTTCATCATTTTTGTTGATTTCATATACAGCCTGCGAGCAGGCTCATTTGATCTAAATAAAATATCAGGAAATATCAGGAAATTTCAGGACAACAAAACAGGAAATCTGGATTTCAGTTGTGGAAGCACTGAGTATTCAGAACATTTACTACTCAAGACAGGGCCATTATTCTACAACACTCATCATTTAATATTCTACAATACTTAAGTAGTCAGGTTTAGCCATTGTTCTATTGTTCAATCAGGTCTGTGTACTTATTGGCTTTATCTACGACCATTTATATAAAATAAAGGTAAATTCCTACCTTCGGATGCTCTTATTTTAAAAACCACGGTAGTAAAATGAACCATTATCAGCACAGGATAAATAGGGTAGGCATAAACTGTATCTGCTACAGCGTGGAATTGTTCGTCCAATCCGCTCATTTCGAGAGCATGGTTAGAAAAACCTGTCACTTGCTGTAATATCTGAACTAAAGTGTTAGAAATCTGCTCCATTGTTTACTCTTTTATAAGTTTCTATTCTATTAAATTTTGCAAACAAAAACCCCACCTTATTACATGAGCCCGCAGCACAGCAAAGTCTAAAATTTCAACCTGTACTTCATCTAGTACACGTGAAGTTTTTAGTGACGACGATCATCACATCTATTGTGGTCAGCGGAGTCAGCGGCAGGCAACCTGTTTTGCCCTGGTTTTGCCATTTCGAATTTCGTGGAATCATGTTGGAAGCTTGGAATCAGACACTGACAGGAACACTAGTTATTGAAATGTTTCCTCCGACTCTATTCTTGTAAATAACGATCTTTATACAGTATGAATCTTGTTCTGAAGTTGTAAGAAAGGTAAACTATTTGTTTCTATTATTTCCGAATAAAAGGTTTATAAATAAATAGACTTGAAACAGGAGTTACCTGACTGTAGTCTATATAACTTAAATATAGGGAGGATGTGCCTTGTAGAAACTTTTCTTGTTGGCCATGCTTTATGTAATATAAAACGCCAAAAATGGTATATTATGTGCAATAGTTTAGTCAGTTAGATTAATACTCAAAGTAATCAATTCACATATCATAATTTATAATATAGTATAATATCATAATTTTCAAATATCACGAGTAGTGTAAATCCTATGATTACTCATTATATGCATGACAAAATTATGACACGTACGCTTCCTCGCGCCTTTAAAAACATCTTGTTTCATTATTTGACAAGAAACATTTTCACTCTGGGTGTTCTCTGTACTCATTTCAAAATATTTACATGGAATTTTTAGTTCATAGTGTACCACAAGTCATTGGAAAATGGAAAACTTTCCATTGCAGAATTGGCCGCCATTTTGAATTTTATTGTCAACATCGTTCCCAGGGTAATAATTCCATGTCCTAAATAACCCAGGTACTTCATGAAAGCCTGACCCCAACACACACCCTAATCCTAACAAATAAATTTGTGAATATAGGACATGGATTTATAACCGTTCCCAGGGCCTTCTCTATTTTTATTAATTGTTACCGCACTACCGCAGTACAATTAATAAAATAATTGTACTCCTCTCAACCAATCAGAATGTAGTAATTTTGTCATGCATATAATAAACAGAATAATAAGGAGATTTAGTCATTTAGATTGGGTGTGAGTTTGTGTTTAAGTTTGCTACTTAACAATTGCTTGAAATTTCTATGAGTGAATACCTAGTTGACCAGCTCTAGTGGAGCTTATAAATTAAGTCAACTATCATCTCATAGAAATTGAGAACAAATAATCAAATTCTTTTAGTAGAAACTAACTTGTGTACCTTAGTTCTTCTGGATAGTTTCAAAGGAATAAAGTATAACCATTGTTTCTGTGTAAAAACCATGAAGGAAAACAAATCCCCCACTTGTGCATGCTTCTATGTTTTATTGCACAACAGTGGAGGTCTGAGGTCGAGCTGGTACACTCAATTTCCTACTCACTATCTATCAATGAATACATGTAGATATCGAGTAGAATAGCCAATTGGAATGTGGCATTTGCAAGTATACAATGTACTACGTACAGTAGTAAGTTTTTCCTAATTTGCAATATATCTGCCTAATTTTGGTGGGATTTGATCCAATTAATGGGTGAGTTTGAGACTGTGACTTACCTACTGTACTGGATATACTGTAAACCTGACACTCTGGATCTAAACTTCCCTTATTAATAATATGTACAGTACCATTAATACCTCAGTGTACCGGTAGTCCTGTACCTCTCATGTTAACCAGCTGAGAATGGATATTTCAATTTGCTAAATTGACTGTAATGTGGTTATATATAAAATGTGATTTAGGCAAGGTACACGTGAAAAGGGAGACATTATACTAGTCAGCAGTCACTTCTTTAAAATATGTGTGAGGGGAGGGGAGGGGGGGGGGGGGGGGCTTGGCCTTTGTTAGCTGTGTCTTGTAAGAGTCTTATAAGTCAGTGTGGTCTTAGCTTGACTGGTTTGTGCATGCTTTTACTGTTGTGGCAGTGGAAGCGTTCTGTAAAATATTGTTGCAGGGTTCGAAATAACGTTCAGAAAATAATGCCTAATTTTGTAGGCTGTTTTTTGTAGGTCAAAATTTTTGCCGGCTGTTCCCCAAGCAGCAAAGTTACGTTCTGGACAATAGGCCCAAATAATCGCTGGCAACATCCTAAAATGCTATCGCCAGCAGCCAGCTGCTATTTCGAACCCTGATAATATTCCTCATAATATTCCTCAAGTTGAACAATTCATTTGATAACTAAAGATATTTGTCGACAACTTTCTGTTTTGAATTCTGTTTTGAATAAAATAATTTGATTGGTGTTTCAATGGCAAATAATCCTGTTTCTTGTTGGTGTTTAAAAACCAGAAACCAATCAAATTAAAAACAGGAAGCTAGCAATAATTTTCATGAATTGGTCAACTTCAGGAATATTATTGCAATGATATATTTTAGGAATGCTTCCATCGCCACGACAGTAATACATTGTGAGTTTGTGCTCTTGCCTTTGAGTCAACTCACTCAACTTCTTGTGACTTTCAATGAAGACATACAAAATTATTTCTGCTAGTGGATAAATTTAAAGATGCAAAAATTGGTTTACATTTTATATAGTAGATCACTGATCCATGATTGTAATTGTGACCTGACTGCTATTGTAGTCTCATGAACTTCCTCTACACCAACTGTTTGTTTCAAAAGCTGCAGGGTTTAATGATGATGGCTAATTAAAGAAAAAAATTATTTTAATGCATAGGGAAAATGGTTGACCATTCAAATAGTAATTAAATACAAGATCTGACTCCTAATTAAAATTAACATCTGACCAGTCATGCTGACCACTAGTTGACCTCAGTGTAGATTGTGTGTTTGTAATGAATTGTACAATGTATGTGTGACTATATTTCACCTAATACATGTAGATGGCAATACCATGTCCCGATTAACAGTCTCCCCCCACCACTTCCTAAACCTGGTAAAAACTTTATACGTTATGTACATTATTATTTACTGTACATGTTCATTAGTCATGTAAGGTCCTTATTTTTTTTAAAGGGGCCTAAGAAATTTACGTTTTCTTTATACTGTACCAATACATGTTTATTGACCACACTGGAAAGGATAGGACTTGAGAGGTTAACAAGATATGGCTACCAATAAGACAGAGATAGTGGAACCTATTAAGGAACTACATGTAGCAACTGAAGAAAAGATGGTTATTCATATGAATATTAAGGCTCATCAGATTCTATCCATGTTAATGAGACCACCTTCCCATGGCAAAGACTGGAAAAGCCTAGCAGATTTAATGGGATTCACAAATGAGGAAATTGTAAATTTGGAATGTGACATGGATCCAGTTGAATCAGTTGTCAGGCAGTGGGAGAGAAAAAAAGACTCCACGATTAACAGACTTGTTTCTTACCTTGAGACCTTGGGAAGAAATGATGTAATTGAAGATCTTCATCATTTTATCGGTACAGTATAATACAGTATTAAAAACTGGTGTTTGAAATGAAAATTTATATACACTACAGTACAGTACAGTGTACAATATGTATACAATATATTTATTAATAATAATATAATAATGTAATATTTAGCTGTTACTTTTCAATGGCATGTTGATCTTATTGTTTTTGGAGCATTTAAATTGAATACAAGAATTGTACATTACAGTGGTAGTGCAGTACAATAACTACATGACTGTATGGATATATACATCATAATTATATGATTGTACAGTACAGTATATTTTATAATTATACAGTTGGTTAAATTTGTTATTCAGTACAAAAACTATGTACGTGTACTAAGTACATTATATATACAGATTGCATGTGCATAAAGGCCTGCAAATAATTTTGACATAGAAGGACAAATGTCAGGCCAGGCCAGAAAGTGGTCGGACATGTAGAAATTCTGGACGGACGGACTAAGGTTTTCCCTACTTTTTATAAATGCATCTGTTTATCATGAGGAATCAGAATAGATTGTTTATCTCGAAAATTAACAGTAAACTAGTACTACGTAATGCATGATCCATTTTAAAAACTATCTATAACATAGTACAGGAATAAACATCAGCTGAAACAGACATTGACACTGATGTTTACAATTACAGCATAAAATGCATGGTATATATTAATATAGCCAATATATCAAAACTCTGTCTGATAATTCGTTTACTTATTTGTTGATCTTCGTAGGAGAAAACTACACCATACACTGATCAAGCTATTGAATCTCTATAACTTCAGGGAAATACGCTAGACTATAGGGGCCGAATTGAAAACCACCATGAAAAATGTTTCCTTAATTCCTTTCTGTATACTTTTACTAACGTATTATTATTATTATTTAATTGGTATTAAATGGACAAAACATCTTTTAACGAACTATTAACTCTGTAAGTTTGAATTGACCGGTCATAATGACCGGTCATAATGACCGGTCATAATGACCGGCCATAATGAGGTTTGGGCGGACAATAACGTACAATCATGCCGGACAATGTCCAATGACCGGCTGTTATTTGCAGCCCTGCATGTGTAGTACAGTATATCTTATTGAGTGGTTTGACCAATATTCCAATAATACGGTTGACTGGTATTTTATGAGTTTTGGATGTAGATAAACAAGTAAAATGCTCAGCTTTATTATCAATCAAACCACTCATTCCAATTACATTAATTTTATAATATTGTAGACTATATGTTCTAGGTTTGCGAGACTGACCCAACACATGCATGTATGAATAAAATGCTTGATTGCACTCGTACCAAAATTATGCAAAAATATTTGCATAAAATAAAGATAATGAGTGCAGTCAAGCATTTCTTCTACACGGAAAATCTTGCGATCAGATTTTTATTACATGTAGTTTCCCATCCAACGTTTGACTAAATTCAACCAAAATTGAATGGATTGGTCGTTGGTCTATGGCCAACCCTTCTGCAAACTTTCATGAAAATCGGTGCAATAGTTTTTGAGATATCCTGGTGACAGACAAACAACAAACAAACAAACCAACCAACCAACAGACGAACCAACAGACAGAAAGGGGTAAAAACATAACCTCCTGGCGGAGGTAATTAGCATTCAGTTGAAACACATGCATCTGCCATTTTGGCATGGAGTAATGCCATATGTAGGCAGGCTTTACCTCAGTCTTCAAAACCGGTTAAACTGGTATATATATGGTGTGCAATGTGGATTTTAGCATGTATTCCGGTCTAGTACTGTATAACCTCCATTTCATTTCCTATTTACAGTATCATGATTTAAAAAGTTATGTCATGATCATAAAAATAACTATATAAATGTAATATATACTCTCAATATTCATGTAATTGATTACTGTAGTTATACAAACTGCAGTATAATATTTTAATTACACAGCCGTCAATATATAGTTAATTTCCTAGGACTTTTTCAAGTAAGCTTCACACTATTTTATATAATTTGTTTTTTAGATGAAACACCGTTCCCCAGTGAACATAAAAGGAGAGGTACAAAGCTACATGTAGCTAACTTTTAATTGTCTTAAAGCCTCAATATTATTTTGTCAGAATATTGTTTTAAAAACAAAAATCTCGTTATAATATTAATGCCTTGATTAAGGCATTTTTTGAATGTTAAAAAGCGTTTTTTTTTGTTCTCGTACATGTAGTTTTAGAAAACCGACAACAGAGACCATCTGGGGCAAAAAAACTCACACTCGAATTAGAAGAATTAAGTGGTAAGAGTGTGCAGTCTGATACATTTTTTTTTATAATATGTGCTTTTTATCGAAGATGCTACTAGTAGTACTACCAGTTGGCATTTGCGTTCATGTGTTAAACCACGGGTTAAGCTGAATTAATCATTATTTGGTCGTTGGCGCAGGAAGTCCTACTCAGTTTTTTTCTGAGAGTGTAAAAGTAATCAATAGTGAAGAGTCAGTGCGTAGACAGCGTTTAGGATAGAGCAAAGTGAAAATTAAACTGGTAAACTGCCGAGAATAGACGGTTTTGATAACTGCCGAGAATAGTTTTGATAACGAAATACTGACGTTTCGAGCGGAGCCCATAAAGTTTACCACCTTTTCACTTTGATGTTTTTTTTCTGCTGTTAGCTAATGTTTTGCTGCTTTAAAGATTTATACTTATACTGCATGCGTTCATAATATCATGATCAAAAATGTGTTAACTTGAAGAGTAAATTAAATTCGACATACAAAATCATGTTAGCTATCTATCAATTGCCAGATTAGACGACTACAGTGTATAGACTGCTTTAAGTAGTAGTTAAAATATGAGCGGCCGATCTTTATGGGCATTTACAACGAGCCGAACGCATAATTTGAGCCGCTAGTGTCTAATAACTTTGATAAAACATTGATGTTTTATTAATCAATGTTTTAACAGTATTTACAAACACCTGATTAAACATTCATTTCTTTTGAATTTTCCTTATGAATTATTAATGAATTTGATAATTACTAATACAAAACTCTCTCTATTTTATTATTATTATTATATTATTATGTTATTATATTATTATATTATATTATATTTATATTGATCATTAGGGGTTTGATCTCAATTGGGACGAATATTTTGTTTTAATCCCCTGTCACAAACTGATAATTATTTTTGAAATTATTTATGATTATTTATTTATATATATATAATACTAAAAGGTATTATATAGTACAGACCAATTATATAGTGTGACGAATTAATTCAACTATTAAACTAAACTATTGTTTTAAATTTACTGTAATTATTTCGATGCTGTGATTATACTAAATTTCATATACATTTTTACAAATGTACTGCCTTGGCAGGAGCATTTACTAAAAATATCATATTATTAAACCTTTTAGTGTCAGATGAAATATACGACGGATTTATTTCCTATGCGAAAGAAGACCGATACTACGCCAATGAGATGTTGAACATTCTAGAAGGTCCTCCGTATAACCTCAAGATCTGTATTGATTATAGAGACTATGTTCCTGGCTACTGTATGTTAGACCAAACGGCCCAGATAATCGAAGATCGATGTAAGCACATTGTTGCCATTCTGACGCCAAACTTCACGACCTCACCACAAGCTGGATTCCAAGTGAAAATTGCGTTAAATCTATCACCAGGTAAGGCAATGTAAACTATTTGCACACATTTTAGGCGTTTCCGCGTTTTAACCCTTCACATTTGTAGTTCTTTTTTTTTTTACCAAAATGGCGTTTTTGAAAACTTTCTACTTTGCAACGTTTTAATATTTTTGGTGCAGTTTTCGTATAAGTTGCTACAGGTAACTATATGTTCCCTCCTTGTGTTACATATACATGTAGCTTTAATACGTCTTGTATGCATTTGTTTCAGATGCAAGCAAAGGGCTTGTCGTTCCTGTAGTGTACGAAAAGTGTGATATTCCACGGATTCTGCATCACATTTGGTATCTGGATAAAACATCATTGTTTGGAAAAGATCATTTCTGGACAAAACTTGCTCAGTCGCTCGGCTATGTTGCCCCACGTAGAGCACCAGGCACTAGAAGTCCGTTGATTATGAAGAAGAAGAAATAAATAGGAATACAGTATGATATAGAAGAACCCCTTTTTTATAACACCTTACTAAATTGTTGGCGTTTGATTGGCAGATTATTGATCACCACTCGCCACTCGCCACGTGGTCTTGAATAGAATTTCCATTGCACTGGCTCTATACAGTTTCTTGAAAAATGGGAAAAACAAGTTTGAGAGTCCAAAACACGTACATAAACAATTCAGAAAAAGAATAAAAATAAATGTTATGCATAATTAAACAGTCTGACAATCAAACACTGTATAACTTTTTTTGCTCTATTCAAATACGTTAAAACCCCACAAGTGATATAAGCACTTTAATCACGTGTTTTGGACTCTCAAACTTGTATTTTCCATTTTTCAAGACACTGTATGGAGCCACCTTAAATATTCTATTATGTGCATCTAAATGAGCCTTCCTAGCCTCGTTATGAAGCAAAGATTTTTTTGAATTGCAGACACACAAACGAGGTCATAAAGGCTGATGTGTGCATGTGCACACCACTGATCTCAATAAAACTGGATGGGGCATGAGGCCGGATTTAGTGTGCCAGTTGTATGATGACGTGACCACTACCCAAGATGGCCGCCACTAAAGTTCATAAGATTTCGTAGATTGAAAACAGACAAAAAGAGTTATTTTAAGAAAATTTAAAAGAATGTAAGGACACAAGAAGTACTCAATGAGGTTTAAGACGCTAATTTCTTGTATTTGTTTCTGTTACTGAGCTGTAAAAGATTTAAATTTCGTTGTTTTTCTTCAGTGCCGACAACGAAGAAACTTCACGATAATATAAACTGAAAAACAGACTATAAAATCTACGAAGAATTCAATTCCAAGTCTTAAATTGTACTTTTTATAGTAATCTTAATGCCTTAACAACATCTCGTGTTGTGTACTTGCCATCTTTTTACTGTATTTGTTGTTAAACAGTGAAAACTAAACGAACCGGCATCTGTTGTTTGCTTTACGGCTTTTCCGACTCCCCCGGCACAGAGTACTTAATTTTCCTCCCCCCGGATAATCTGACCGTGCTGACGTCAAGATTGCTTATGCCAGTCAACTTTAGGATTGGAAACAAGTTCTAAGGCCGCAATGCGTCATATGTTTCACTACGTAAGATGGCGGCGACTGCCACGAAATGTTTGACTGCTGGCCATAGGGAATGGCACTATCCAGTTTATATAGAGATCAGTGGTGCACACAGTAACGTTTCCGAGCGTTTTTGTATTGTTTACTGTTCTCAAGGGAATCGAGAACAATGAGGTAATTACTTGAAACAATACGAAGACGCTCGGAAACGTTACCGCGTGCACATAGCCTAAGATGTACATAAAATAATATTTAAATTAATTGCAAATAAACTGTAAGAAAGAGGTGTTGTGAATATATTAAACTGGCGGCCATTTTTGAATATATAGGGTTTTACATTGGATTTGATACTAATAAATGAATGAGTCTTTTTATGTATGTTTTTAATGTTTTAATATCATGTATTAAAAAATGCCTAATGGTTTTCTGTGTTTGGACTTTGGATACTGTGTGACTTCATTGTTTCCGAGTTGCTCGACTTTCGGAAAGCTAAGAAAACATTTGCCTACAATAACTGACTTTAAACTAACGTAAGAAAACGTAAGCAAATATAAAAGTAAATTTATAAAATAGAAATTTATGAATTGTCAGAGCTGTACGGAAACGGAATGTTTGCTTATCGTTCAGACTGACTGAACATAGTTGCATATATACAGGGCCAGGAAAACCACCAAAGATGTGTGCCATGTATCACGTTCACACGAGTCCGGTATAGAAAATAAACGGTAAAATGTGCTTACGTTGACACAAATTCGTCACAATTTAACGACGCTTTGAAGGTGTTCACACGACTCCGGAAACGTCTTGTGTACATCCAGTATTTCAATGCTGTTCACCGTGTTTAAATAGCCATGTCTCGTCAAAAGTAAATGGAAACGATGGGCAATTCAAAGAATATTATCCCACTAAAGTGCATGTATAGTGCATTCTAGGTTTGCAATCCGTTAGTCTTTCTGTTAGGAACTCTCCTTATTAACAGCAGCACAAGTTCGAGAGGACAAATAAAGTTTTCCATCGCTGAAAATACACCAACCGCCGTTTGGTTAGGAGCTGAAATAGGAACTGGGTACTAAAGCGGAGTGGAAAAAGTGCCAGATCTTCTGTTCACACGACACTGCCAAGGGTTCCGTTTTCATCTCGCTCCGTTTAGAAATCGTTTTCAAAACGCTCGTGCTAGACTCTAGAGGAACGTTTTCACACTATTTCGATCCGGTGCCGTGTGAACGCAACGGCGTTTTGTGACTTTTTAGCGACGTTTTGTGACTTTTTAGCGCCGTTTTCAACTCGCTCCAGGCTCGTGTGAACGGGGTCTCAGTCTGAGAATGACCAATGAGCGAGCTCGGTGTTTTAGAAGAAAACAAGAATTGTAAATATTGTCAGGGAAAGTTGCCTCGCCTCCTTGGGTTACCCTATACCTTGCAAAGAGGGTGACCCTACTACTTGAGAAGTGTGAAATTCTTATATGTAAATGCATAGCATTGAGGGTTATTAGAGGGTATCTCGAGGGTCGTATTTGTTACCAGTGTTCACACCCTTTCAGTTTAGCAGTGTGCCAATCTGCTAGCATCGCCTCGATAATTATTATGAGGAACTATTTCCTCATTATAGTAGTAATGCGGAACGATTCCCTCATAGTAGTAATGAGGAACGTTTAGCGGTCTAATAGTCCCTCGTGAATACTGGATGATTGGGACGTTTCGAACTAAACGTCCCAATCTTCCAGTATTGATGAGGGAAATACGACATTAATCAGAATATAATACGCGGAGTATGAACAACAAGAGATTTGAATTAGCATTTATTTTGTTTTAGTAGGCAATAGACATCAGCTTTTACAGGGCTTATCAAATCATTAATAATTCATGAAGAAAAATCAATATCTGTAAATCGCATACAGATTCGTCCTGATTTACGTAAACTTTTTCCTCAATTTACTTAACTAAAATCACTCCAACTTGAAAAATAGTTTGAAAACATGCCTATTGGTGGTTTGCAATCAATCCCTTGAGATTTAATAGAAGACAAAGATACGGCGGCCATGTTGGAGGAAAACATACTCCAAATACAATAGCTGCTAATGAGATTCTTTTGTTAAAGTTTCTCCAACATGGCCGCCATTACGTCAAGTGCAAACCAAGAATGTCGATGCATCCATTTGATAAGTAATAGGATAAAGCATGAGCCGCGATCTGTATCTGATTTACTACGGCTCGCTTGCAGAACGCCTTGTAAATCAGATACAGATCGCGGCTCATGCTTTATCTATTACTTGTGATTTTACTATATATAGTACAGATCAATATATGAAGCAAGGTGAATTGAATACTACAATCTATTTAGTTTCATGCATGCACGAGCCTTCGTATATACAGGCCTACAACCTCTCGAAAATTTGAAAACGTAGGGGATCGCAATTTATAGGTTTGGAACAATCGGTTAATTCAAATTTTATGTTGACACAAATCCCCCTTAAATCCTGTTTTCCCACACTCGCATTGATACTTCTCAATAAGCCTCCATCTTTTACACTTTCCACCGTTCATGCATGGGTTTGGTTTGCATGGATTTCGGTTACCTGAAAATGATGCAACAATATTTAATACGTTATAATTATTTCTCTATGAGGAAAGCATAATGGTACTCAGTTACCGAGACGCTTTGTGAAATGTGGTAATAAACGCCCATAAATTAAAACAAGTTTTACCTCAAATGTCTCTTTAAATACTAATTTGTTTGAGAACTCGAAAGCCGTTTATTATCTGATTTAAAAACACCTCGAAGTGAGTTAAAAAACTCGGCTATCGCCTCGTTTTTCAACACACTTCTCGGTGTTTTCAAATCAGATAATAAAAGGCTTCTCATATTAACAGACGTTTGGTAGACATTTGTCAAGGTGAATTACTCAGGAAAGATAACCAATCACTTTATAATTTTTTTTATTTTTAAATAAACGCACTACAAGTATCTCCTTGATTTTTTTCTAAATTATCTGTTTAGTCTATAAAGGAGTGCAGCTTTTTTATGGAATTTAGTTTTCCCCTGCTGCAATCTGGCATCCAATTAGTTCCGTTATGTTGTTATAGGATATCTAAATGTTGACATGTAAATATTGCTATGTTATTTGTATGTGATGGGATTGGCAAAGTGATATTAAACAGACCTTATTCAAAAATGGCCGCCAAATCAGTATTCTTTTTATGTGCATACAAATTATCCCTTATATGCATGACCTCGTTTTAAAGTAAAAATTATTTTGAATTTCCCACATGAAAACAAGTTCATAAGGGCTAATTTATGTGTAGATAAAAGAATTCTAATTCAGCGGCCATTTTTGAATAAGGTCTATACACATAGTCAATCACCAATTCGTTTCCATGCTCGTTTGATATTCGCTGATTAGGATTTATAGGGTTTTTGTTTGGGTTAGCAATAAGTGATCTAAACCAATCAGAAACCTTAGTGCAGGTAAGTGCCGACACCACACTTTACAACAACGTAATGGTAACTGATTTCCAATGTTTTTTTCTCTTTTTTTTATGAATTATTATTAAGATTGAGATTGAGAAGGATATCTAAAAAGTAACGGCATATGGATTTGACAAATCAGCCAAATTAAATGCTGTTGGGAGTATCACGGGCTACCGTCATATTGGCATTGCCAGCATCTCGTGATTAGTCACAAAAACATGCAGACACCATTCCTATACAGAAGTTACACGTAATTTCTGAATGACATTCTCACATTTTTCATGTATCGCAGTTTGTATAAAGAAATCTCGAACTAAAACTTATTATTGATTCATTAGAAAAACACAACTTATGAATTAAGCAAACTTTTACCTTACACTTTGAGGCCTGTACCTTTCCCTGTGCTGAATAAAATCGTCTGGCGTTATAGCCAGAATAAAATACTAAAGACTCGTATTCAGGCTTCAAAGTGTTAAAGAGATCGGTTTTAACACTTTGGGGCCTGGACCCCTCCCTGTGCTCAATAAAATCGTCTGGCGTTAACCAGAAATACTGAAGACTCGTCTTCAGGCTTCAAAGTGTTAAATAAAATAATACTGATTTGTTTGAGATGCTATATCAAACACTTTGAAGAGTATTTCATCAGGATATCTAAACACCTCGAATATATTAAAAAACATCGGCTTTATACCTCGGTTTTCAACAAACGTCTTGGTGTTTGGATATCCTGATGAAACACTCATCCTTATGTATGGTGTGATATATTACTTAATAATTTATATATATACGTACGTTGACAATATCGACCAAAGTGATGGATGGTGCAGTTACATTTAAAACCTCTACGATTCTTTGGCATGCATGTTCCACCATTTCTACACGGATTTTCAGCACAAGGAGAACGGTATTCTGAAACAAAAGAAAATTAAAATCAATTAGCTGTTGGGATACCCTGACTGTGATTGCATAGACGCAAAACACTGCCAGCTCACGCAGTCAATCACATTGCAGAAATACCCCGAATTTTCTCATATATTAAAGTGCATGCACATAATAAAGAAAATTAGGTCTATCTTATCTGACAGAACACTTAGAATGGGAAAAGTATAAACATATTTTGCAGATTTTTGTTTTCTTGCTTCGCTCTTGAGATATTTCGATTCAGCTAGACTGAAAGCCAGCCGCCGATCTCATCTCGTACGGCTGCAGGCTTTCAGTCTATATTTGATCAGCCTGTTTAAAATGCAAATTTAACAACTAAATATTGCAACACGTGCATAACACATATCGGAGAAGATTTACATATTGAAAATTTACATGTTTGATGTTCTGGGAGAAGTACATGCACACGTTTCATTTGAAGTGATTTCCTGCGATAATAGCAAATATATATAATGTTCTCCGATAAGTCATTACGCACGCGTGACCTCAAATATCTCAACAACGAAACAAGGAAACGAAAAACTGCAAA
The DNA here is from genome assembly GCA_035771165.1 of Paragorgia papillata. NCBI lineage: Eukaryota > Metazoa > Cnidaria > Anthozoa > Scleralcyonacea > Coralliidae > Paragorgia > Paragorgia papillata. The sequence continues at coordinate 4,105,667 of JAWNZC010000406.1, forward strand.
GACGTTACCTTGCCATTTTAAGTGTTCTTTCAAATAGGACAAACTTAATTTTTGTTTCATATGCAGTAGTATAGAGTATACATACAATATATATATATATATATATTTAACAATTAGACAACGAGACCGAGTTGTATATGAGCTGATAGACAACGAGGCGAAGCCGATATGTAGATAGCTCAATGGCACATGATAAACAATCGCTCACAAAAAACGAGATTGTAATTACTTTCCTTCAAATTTGCATGGTGTAGATATACTCTATAGGCATATAAGCGAATTCATTTTCTTAAAGTGTCACTATAAGACGATACAATCGTGAATCTAGTATTGATACGAGTAAACTATAATTCCCAAATGAGGAATACCGGCGTTTTCAGTTTCACAAAATATTGTCTCGTTCTCGAGATATTTAAGTGCCTCGTGACGTCATTTTCTCACACAGGTCAAAATAAGATTGACAAAATGAGTAATATATCTGAAACTAGGAAGTGGAAATAATCCAAACTTTGCACAAGTATATAGTTATCATAAAAGTACACTCCACTGTGCGCATCATGTTGTTGCTACGGAAACCGTTTAGAACCACGAGCATTTTCACTAAAAATTATTTTCAAAAGAATATGATGATTGAAACATTCAAAATACAATATCTGTGTGTCTACAAATATTCATGTCAATGTATTGCAGTAAAAGTTGCTTTATGGAGAAAAAATAAACATTTTTGTTTTACAAATGGAAGGCACCTGTTTGGAAACGCGGTATTCATGGAAACAACATAATGTTTACGTTAGAGTGTATTTTCCCCATAACTATTCTTGTGCAAAGTTTGAATTATTTTTACCTCTTAGTCTCAGAGATATTAGTCATTTTGTAAATCTTATTTTCGCCTGCGTCGGAAAATGACGTCACGAGGCACTTAATTTACATGTTTCAGAAATTTAAATGTCTCGAGAACGAGACAATATTTTGTGAAACTGAAAACGCTGGTATTCCTCATTTGGAAATTATAGTTTACTGGTATCAATACTAGATTCACGATTTATTCGTCTTAGTGACACTTTAATTCGAAAATGTCAAACTGAACAATTTTCCATTACTTTCGGGCCAATGTGCTTTCATGATTTCATCACTCGTATCGAAATATTTTAGCGGACGTCATGTTTGGCCTATAGTTTCCAGGTTTTGCTTGCAGCGTGAATATGCCGTGGCTTATATATATATATATATATATATATATAGTTATGTTACAAATACACATATATTGTACCAAAAATTCGTCAGTTTATATATACCTTTCCATGGTTTTAAGTTTAACGATGGAATTCTAGAACATGATCTTCGTTGCGAGTTTCCATTACAGGGGACTTTGAAAGCATTCTCTTGAATAGACACGATCCCTTCTAAGTTGTCACACATGATTCGTGATAAACTCGCCTCTCTTAACGATCGCACTTGACGTGTGGTGAAGACTCCTGTGTTTTTGTAATAGAATCTGTCTCCGTCTCGTAATCTTCGAAACTGGTCCCTGACAAGACAGGCAAACGTTGGACCCAAGGAGCCACTAGTGCTCACATCTTCGGCCAGGCCAGCTGCCCAGAGATCAGTATTGTCTGGAGTGTTGTATAGTTGTTTTAGAATGTTTCGCAAAGTGTCGTTGCGTATTACCGTTTCCAAGTCGTCAAACGATTGCGCTGGCTTGAATCCACATTCTTTTCGGAACGCTTCGTAGCTTGGAATTCCGTGATCTCGTCCACGTTGAATATTTAATGCTGCAAGATCCAAGCCAACATTCGTGGCTCTCTGAAATAGTTGGCGAGTTAGCCCTTTGGCCACCTCAACGTCCACAGATTGAGAGAAATTTCCAGTAGCCCCGAACATGAAACCTTCAATACCATCTCTTTGCAGTAAAGTGTTGTTAAAGAACATTTGGACTAACGGGATAGGCTTAAAGATGGGATCAAAGTTTGCATTGAGGTAATCAAACTTTGGTTGAATGGTGCTGTGACCAAAACGGAAGGCTGCAGCTGCAAATGAATTACTGATTCCTGGATTCACGTTTTTCTTGTAGCCCTTATATATTCCAAGTGGTCTCTGACCAAGAGTAATTGGAAGCCAGTCTTCGTAGGTGATCTTCTGAACAAGAGCACCAACTATTTTGCGTGTTTCTTGGTATATCGTCTCTCCTTCCCAATGCGGATTTAAAACCTTCAGTTCTTTGGCTATCCTATTGTGTTCACGAACAAATAAGGTGTGGATACTGGTCAGAGAAGCTTGTTCGTTTGCTCGTAAGTCTCCAGCTAAGAAACAGCCGCCAAAATCCAGACATAGACTAATAGGTGCCACCAGTTCACTGTTGTCCAAAGGTAAGAGATTTCCTCGAGGGCCCGATACTCGGAGTAACCCAAGATCATCTTAAAAAAGACAAAAAAAAATGTAATAGCCATATATTATAATTCAATAGATCTTTTGTATAAGAGATAAGGAGTATTTTAAAAAGAAAAGTATAAATCTTTGTATAAATTATTTTGTGATTTAGTGCCACAACTTTGGTAGATATAGATTTTATTAATTTGAAGTGTTCTATATATGTAGTGATAAGACCGCTCTAGGTCTTGATGCATGACATTTTTCCAGTTGAGAGATGAAAGATCTACAATTAAGCCAAATTAAGCCAATTAAGCAAATTAAGCCAATTAAGCCTGCATGGTTTCCATATAGCCATAAGAGCCGGCGGCATGGCTGCGGCAAGGGGCGATGGTCCAATCATAGACAGTGTTGAATTAGCCAGCAATAAAAAGCTGTATGCGATTGGAACATTGCCCCTTGCCGCAGCCATGCCGCCGGCTCTTACGGCTATATGGAAACCAGGCTTAAACTCTCAATCTATAGGAAAGTAGTATACTTCTTTATAAAATAACATTTATACTACGCAAGCTGATTGGTCAATAACCGTGCAGGTCAAAGTATCTAAACACGGAAATCGAAAGCACTTTTGCCGTATTTTATATGAAAGCAAAAAAGGTTAAAATAAACAACGTATATTATAGCCTTATACACAAACAAATGTGTAAGCCTTATACACAAAGGAATATGTAAGGATTGAGAAGTAGACAAAAACAAAGAGAAGCTTCGACAAAAAAAAAACAAGCTCAACAAATGCTTAACTCGTTGAGAAAACACAGCAACGTTAATGGCTCAGCCATTAACTCTGTTAGTTGTTAGCTCTGTCAGCTGTTAACTCCAGAAGCTGTTAAGATCGTAGTTGTTAACCGTTCTATGCTATATATATATATATACAGTTGAAAAATCCTTACTTGTTAAGTTCCTTAAAGTTGTTTGAATTTGTTTCGATGATCCATAAATCATGGAGGCATCTAAGAAAGCGGTATTTACGTTGATTTGTTCTCTTGGTTTCAGATCAAACGCATCATCTTGGCATACAGCTGCAGATCTTATGAATTTAATACATTGATTTCGTGCAGCGACGGGTAAAATTGGGTAACATGGATCCACAAAATCTTCATCGACATCAGTACATCTACAGCATAATATAAGCAGTTATAAAAGATGAACTTTATATTATTAATTCAGACGAATCGATAATGTTAATTTGTAATTTCTTACTGTAAACGCTATACGAGCTGTGTAGCATGTAGCATTTTACTAAATTTGGTATGTGATCAGATTGTGATATGTATAAGTCACTGATCTCTCAAAGTAGATAGGATCGAGCAACTATTGTTTGAAAAATGAAGCCAGAATTTTAAGGTGGCTCCATACAGTTTCTTGAAAAATGGAAAATACAAGTAAGTTTGAGAGTCCAAAACACGTGATTAAACAATTCGGGAAAAGAATGAAACTAAATGTTATGCATAGTTAAACAGTCTGACAATCAAAAACTGTTACCTAATAAATAGCAACGGTTGTTGCTATGGCAACAATGACGTTTCAAAATGGCTGCCAATTACCATTCAAACTAATTTAATTCGAAAAAAGCTTTGGTGACTCCCAATTTTTTTTTCATTAAAACTTTTCTTGAAGTATGAGTGATCAATTGGCCGATTTAAAAAAAATTCTGTAGAACGAATAATTTTTTTTCTGGAAAAATCATGTTTGTTAATTTTTAAAAAAATTCGTTGTACAGAATTTCTTTACAATTGGCCTATTGATTACTCATACTTCAAGAAAAGTTTTAATGAAAAAAAAATTGGGGTCACCAAAGTTTTTTTCGAATTAAATTAGTTTGAAGGGTAATTGGCAGCCATTTTGAAAAGTCATTGTTGCCATAGCAACAACTGCTGCTATTTATTTGGTAACAGTTTTTGATTGTCAGACTGTTTAACTATGCATAACATCTAGTTTTATTCTTTTTCCGAATACCAGTAAACTATAATTTCCAAATGAGGAATACCGGCGTTTTCAGTTTATCGACATATTGTCTCGTTTTCGAGATATTTAAGTTTCTGAAACATGTAAATTAGGTGCATCGTGACGTCATTTACTCACACAGGCAAAAATAAGATTACAAAATGGGTAATATATCTGAAACTAAGAATTAGAAATAACTAAAACTTTGCACAAGTATAGTTATCATAAAAAGTACACTTCACTGTGTGCATCATGTTGTTGCTACGGAAACCGTTTAGAAACACGAGCATTTTTACTAAAATATTAAAATATTAGTTTTATGTTTCTTTTCAAAAGAATATGATAATTGAAACACTCGAAATACAATATCTGTGTGTCTACAAATATTCATGTCAATGTATCGCAGTAAAAGTTGTTTTATGGAGAAAAAATAAACATTTTTGTTTTACAAATGGAAGGCGCTTGTTTGCCAACGGTATCCATGGAAACAACATAATGTTAACGTTGGAGTGTATTTTCCCCATAACTATACTTGTGCAAAGTTTGAAATATTTCTACTTCTTAGTTTCACAGATATATTACTCATTTTGTAAAACTTACTTTTGCCTGTGTGAGTAAATGACGTCATGAGGCACCTAATTTACATGTTTCAGAAACTTAAATATCTCGAAAACGAAACAATATTTTGAGAAACTGAAAACGCCGGTATTCCTCATTTATAGTTTACTGGTATCAATACTAGATTCATGATTTTTACGTCGTAGTGACACTTTAACATTATTAAGCTAAGGAACCAACTGCGTGCAATATATAGTTTAAGTGGGCTTACCTCAAAATGTTGAGTATCGCAACATTTTCGTGAAACTCGGATCGCACAGCGTGAAACTGACAGTTGCGACACTCAACATTTTGAGGTAACTAAGCCCACTTAAACTATACTATATATACTATATATATATATACATATATATATAATGTGTGTACGGTATATGGCGTATATGTTACTGTGTAGTGTTTAGTATAGTATATACAGTATATTAATCATCTGGCGCATAAAATAGTGAGTAGCTCAGTCAACCAGAATGCATAAAATGAACACTTTCCTTGGGAAATTTCACAAGTGGATAACTTACGGTATATTTTCGCAAGTATCTCCTCCCTCACTTTCAGGCGTTAGAGTCATATCGTGGTCAATAAATTGTCCCCATTGCATATGCATTAAGGACGTTTGTTCATCATTACCAGAACCTCTCGTCTGCTCTCTGATAAGATCCTGTGTAACTTGGAAAGGATTTGGTCGTTCGGGTGCACCAGGTTGGTCACCAGCTCCCAGCGGATCGTTGGTACCATCTGCATCGAAGTATTCAGGATCAAGTAACCTGAAAAAGCCTGTTTCCGCCGCCCCAAAGTTTGGATTTTTTAAGTTGTTACAAGTGCCATCGATTGTTCTGTATTTGTTATTAACTGGGCAAGAGCTCGGCTGTTTTACGGCTTCATGACACTTTGTTAATGTTGTTATTTCTTCTAGTCTTTCTACCGATAGAGTGCCTCCCACACTAAGCTGATGACGAATTTGTCCAGTAGAACCTACAGAGTGAGAGAGAGAGATAAAATAAGATTGGTAGTATACTTATTAATATTCTATATGTTTAATTTTTAATAACGTGTATATAGTAAAGCTATTTTGGAGAGATATACCTCAAAAAATATTAAAAGTGAGAGGCAAAGAAATAACAATGGTAAAAAGCTGTTGGTGCAGCATGCTATTAGTCTTTTATTTTAGTCTTTTAAAAAGAGGCACGTAACCTAATCGTGACATGCGCGTGTTCAAGAATGAAAAGTTTAAACTTTAACGTGTACTTTTTTGATCAGTTGATTTACAATATCACATAGCGGACGCGTAAAGAAAATCTTTCCCAAAATTAGACCGTATAGAAACATTAAGCGACTTTGGAAAAAAATATTTTACTAAAAAAGTGTAAAAAAGTAAAATCTTGGCAGTTCACCACCTTTTTACTTGCTCTATTGACCTTATTCAAAAATTGCTTCTTTTATGTGCATATAAATTAGCCCTTATAACATCGCTGTAAAGTAAAAATTATTTTGAATTCCCCACATGAAAACGAGTTCAAAAAGGATAATTTATATTCTTGTTAATAACTATACCTAAATATGAAAAAGATTCTACTCTCTCTAGTGACTGTCAATCGGGTGATATAACAATTGAGTTGATCTTACTGAGGCGAGCGTTAGTGGCAATTAGCATAAATTTAGGGGTTTTTAACATTTAACGTAAGTTGATTAGCTTGCAACTAGGTACAGACCCGATTAAGATCTGAGTTAATCTTACATTCGATTTCAGAAACAGATATATTATGAAAAAGGAACAGTGCCCTGAAATATTATTTTGTTTGTTAAAAGTCTATTTTTTTACTGATGATTTATATTAAACTAGACTTGGGGAAGAGCAGGCTTTTGTTATATATATATATATATATATATATATATATATATATATATATATATATATATATATATATATATTATGTACGTTAGAGCGAATGACATCATCAGTAAATAAATAGGAGTAGAATCGCGTTTACTCATGCAGTGTGGGCACAGAGGAAATGAAAATATTAGTAAAAGCGTGAAGTGGGATGTGCGTGCGGGAAAGGTTAGGCTTCTTAGTACAATTAAAATAAATAAACAATATATAGGGCTATGTGAATCGTATACTTTAGCTTAAAATCTTCTTATGAAACTTTACCTAAAAATTCACGAATGATGAGTTTTGTAATTTCCTTGAGAACTCTCAAAAACGTCACTCCAGCTTTTGACACACTTCTTGATCGTAGCGATGGTTGCATAAGAATCCGATGTAATCTCTTATATACCGGGTATTTCGCCGATACTGGACGAAAAATATTGTCGTTTTTTACAAAATTGTCTATGCTGGATAGAACTGTGCTGACGTATTTGTCACCGAAGTTGTGTTTAAGGACAATGAGATGTATGGTAACTTGTGCTGACTTTGTTTGGTTGTCTTGAAAGAATGCTTTGATGGTTATGTTAACTCGTCTCGTGTCACCAGTAAAATTACCGAAAGCTTGAGAAAGCTTTATATGACCACCGTTACCGTGTAGTAGGTGGACAACATCACCACCATCGATAATTGAATAATTCAGGCGTTGGCCTTCGATAGCTGTTAAGGCTTTTATTTTGGAAACAGTTTCCCCAACGAGAGCGTTTTGACTGACCAGACAAGTATACGACGGTTGTGAAAACCAAACATCTATAAAAAAAGAACAAATTAAAGTTGATTATTATATAAAATAGAGTGTTTTATTGATTTTTCTGCCACTAATAAAAGTGATAATCTCACATGTGCGATTATTTATGATAATCGCACATGTGACGATTATCGCTGTATCAGCATCATAGTTTAATGCAATTTTTGCAAGGCAACAGGACAAATTTTTTATATAATAAACAGAACAATACATGGATGCTTGGAAATATGAAATTTATTTCTCGTGTTGAACAGGATATGTCACTCGTTCGCTTCACTCACTCGTGAGATATCCTGGTCAACACTCGAAACAAATTTCATATTTCCGCACATCCATGTATTATTCTCTATATAATCGGTCAACATATTTATCCAATTAGACAAGGAAGCCGAGTAACCAATGAACAAATATCTAATTTTCTGATTGTTTTAGTATAAACAAAATAGTATTGTTAACCCTTCAATTCCCACCATGTCAGCCAGGAGGTCTCCCCTTGACGAGTAAAATGGTCTGGCATTTGACAGAGTAAAATGTAAAAGTGCCACATGGCATTGATGGGAATGAAAGGGTTAATTTTATATACAGGGTGTCCAAAAAAAAATGTCCCCCATCCGTTTTTGTACTGCATTTTCTTTAATTTGGTTCCAAATGTTTATATCACGCCGAAAGCCCATCACTCCTTTTTTGTTGTCTGAAATTTTCAGAGCTAAATAGTTATCTACTCGCTTCCTGGAGTCATGCATTTAAAGAGGCAACATCAAAATTTGAACTTGTCCAAATTATGCAAATTATCTATGCCACCTACAGATTTGGAAAAATACAGGGTATCCCAAACGAATGTGTCCCAAACGAATGTGTCCCAAACGAATGTCGCCCATCCCGTTTTTGACCAGAGCTTTGTTTGAGTGTGGAATCGACAAGTTTGAATACATAAGCACGTGAAAACTGATCACAGGGGAATTAAAGTTTGATTCCAAATAAGCAATGCGGCATCAAATCATGTGGGGTTCCTTGGGGGTAATAACAATGCTCACGAGAGTTCCATGCACATGTTTGCCATGTAGGCAGAAGTGCACTTTACTTCATCCGTCTTAAGATGGTTGGACAACAATTCACTGCCGAGGAAAGAGCATTCATGGTACTTTCCTATCATGAAACAAGAAACCCAACAAGAACAAGGGAAGCCTTTAGGAGAAGATTTCCAAATTTTGACGTAGCATACATAATTTGGACAAGTTCAAATTTTGATGTTGCCTCTTTAAATGACTACAGGAAGCAACTAGATAACTACTTAGCTCTGAAAATTTCAGACAACAACGAAGGAGGGATGGGCTTTCGGGGTGATATAAACGCATGTACAATAATTAAATAAGGTGCACCTCATAAATGGATGGGGGGCATTTTTTTTGGGACACCCTGTATAAAGGAGATAGTTTATTGACCCTTTCACTCGCAGCATGTCAGGAGGTGTCCCCTTGACGAGTAAAATCGTCTGGCGTTAGACAGTAAAAAATAAAAGTGCCAAATGCGTCGGTGGGAGTGAAAGGGTTAAGAAACAAACTGGAAGCTTGGCAAAATGCAAGTTCTCTGCCTTGGTTTGATTTTCATGGATGAAAGGATGGAAGGGTGTGGCATGGATGAATAGATAAGATAAGATGTAAAGGTTTATTTAAACACGTACGGTAATTCTACCAAATTTAAATATTACAGTAATAATTATTTAAATCTGGTCTACATAGAAGTCGTGCCGTGTAGACTGAAAAATTTAAAAAATATATCTTTGGACATTTTAAAATATATATATTATATGAAATATAAACTAAATTAAACTAAATTAAATAAGCTGTCAATGCAGAATGTGTGATTTAATTTTAAATTTAGCTAACGATGGCTCATTTTCAATGAGTCAGGCAGCAGAATTCCATGTCATGGTTCCAGTGAATGGAAAACTTTTCTTGTAACACTCGGTTCTAATTTTAGGGATAGATGGCTAGATCAATGTCTAATATTATGATATATATACCTGCTCCAAGAACGTGGATTAAAAAGAGAGAAAAAAATTGAAGAATTAATAGCACCACGGTCATGATGACAAATACGTATCACTTTAGCCAGATGCAAACCAGTAGCTTTTTAACTTTTCACTTGGGTGTGATTACGATTACTGGCTTTAAGTGCAGTCTGTTCATTCTTTTATATGTTTTAGGAAGCCATAGCTAGGAAGTCACATTTTATACTTGAAACAAAAGAGCTTTATAACATTAAAACAAAAGGTAAAATACTTAGTTGTCCAATATCGAACATGCACTTAACGAGCGTGGTGTTGGAAATTAATATATGACATCATTCATTGACCCTGCATGCCTTCGTTGCACGTAAGGGGAAATATCCATAGAGATGCAACGTATCGCGCGCTTTTTTTTTATTCAATTGGTCATTTTCTTACGGCAATTAATGCCCCACAAGCTGTTAAATATGTTCACATATACATAGTTACTTTTTTATAAATCAGCAATAGACTATAGTTATCACAGCGAGAGCCTACATGCATGTATATCGCCCACGATCTTTGGAAAGTACTTATTGTATGATGTACTCCCATGCATTGGGCATGTGTTATACAAATATACTAATTATACATTTTATAATAGACGCCATTAATAAGTACACTATATAGTGCGTAATTTCCCGCCACCACGTCAAATTCTTTTCAATTAGCCTTTTGAATTCTTTCAGTTCATTTCGTTATTGTCCTATAAGCTGTTGTATATTTTCAATATAATTCAAAAGGTCATGTTTGACGTTGTCAATGGCGGGGCTCATTAAAATGATCGTTAACAAAAATGATTGTTATAGTCTTTGCCCCACGAAAGCGTCTTCACGAAGACTAATTAATTTATTAAGTCTTCGCTATGATCACGAAACAAACGAACAAAGTTTTGATGTTCTATTTCAGTTCGTTTCAGCACTATTTATTCACACAGTCAAGTAAACGAACGCGCAGTATCGAAGCGAGTTCAACAGTTTTTCAGCCCAGTTTTCCGGGATGAAAACGATTACATGGACATTTTCATCCCGGTCCATGTAATCGCCCTCTTAGGGGGGTGATTATATGAGGCGGGCTAGCCCGGTTAACTGCATGGGCTCACGCGATTGATTAGGATCTCACTGTGGTTTTGAAACTTGCATAAACTAAATTTACAAAGAAGAATTGGTTTAGTTTAGATGTAAACGAATCCTGACGTTACCCGGCTAGCCCGGCTCATGTACTCAGCACCTTAATTTGCTCGAGTAAAATTTGGGGTGCACGTCATGCAATCGTCATGATTACTGATTTCGTAGGTGAAGGAGAAACAATAGACACAAACTACGTCACAAATGCATTTAACTCTTTGCCTACTGTATTGTCCGACTTTACTATCTTACTCTGTCTATAACGCCAGACGATTTTACTTGTCAAGTCGGGAGCCCTCGCGGTATAGTGAAGGAGTTAAGGCAGAGTCGGACTGGCCCTATGTGCCATAATTGTGCCGATGGCACATGCGCCCCCTTAGGATGCCGTTACTGCGCCCCTTTCCTGCTGTATAATATTATATTTGATATGCAGTGCAATTCCTATTGAAAAACCCGATTTTGGACTTATAGTCGTTTTACGTTTTAATCAGTATAGTATATTACGATTAAATAATATTTTAGTACGCTTCACGCAGCTGACAGCCTGACATGAAGTAGTCACCTATAATTAATGGTACACACAATGTGAGTTGATTTGTCCATGTATGACGACATGTCCTCATGATGTAAGCCTTGCATGTTAATGGTGTATTCCTATATAAAATGAGTATATTTGAATATTTTGTTTGGTATTTTATATCCTTCAAAACTCTTTCAAACCCCCCTCAAAATGAACCCCTCAAAATGAAGTAAATGCTATTTCAAAATTCAAAATTTTCCAGGGGGGCATGCTCCCGGACCCCCTAGAAGTTGGTTGCGCCTGCCCCACACGTAGTAATAAGTATTGCCTGTTTCGCCCCTTTGTCAAATATTCGGAAAGAAACCCTGACGGCGCCCCTCTCCCTAATTAATGGCATGCACCGAGTCACTTAATGAGTCATGATGTGTTTAGGAACCCGCACTACCTTGTCAAGTTTTCCTTGACAACAATTCTCCTTGTTCAAAAGCTGGTCATGTCAGCTTTTCTGTAATTATAAGTTCAGAACTATGGTATACTGCTTTTGTCGGTCGTGCATGTCTGAAAGCAGAGCTGTAGGTGTCTACCATGCAACCATGCAGCTATGGTGGCCAGTTTTCGTAGGCTAATACAACATGCATGGAACATACTCGTAATGTGTGCGCGGGGGCTTCAATCAAAGATCTATTTTGTTTAGAGTTACATTCGCGAGGGCCTTTACCGGGAACTTGTTAGGGACCATTAAGATGCTACGACGACGACGGCGCTTAAAAAGCAACATAAATTCTATAATTGAAAAACGTCACGGTTAACTATTATATTTGATGTTTGAAGTTAGTTTAATGACTTTTAAAACGCCACAGTATTGCTAAAATTAATGATTGTAGTGTTTGTGCTGGGAACAATGTCAAAGGACAGCTCTCATCTTTTCGTGAGTTAACGTCGTCCTGAAGACGTGAAAATGCTTTAAGTGGCGTTGTACAAAGAACGAGCGTTGGGATTATACTCTTGGACAGGGACGTAACCAGGATTTTGAAAGGGGTGGAGCGAAATTTCTTGGGGAGTCCGGGGGCATGGTCCCCCGGAAAATTTTGAAATCTAGAGTCTCTAAAATGGCATTTCCTGCATTTTGGGAGAAGATTTTACACAATTCTGAAAGTTTGAAAAGTCATAAAATACTAAAAAATACAACCGTTGAGTTAAGTTACATGCGTGCGATACATACGGAGACTGGATTAGGAGCCAAGTAAGGTACCATTTCATATTATTAGTCACTAGCGTCATGCAGAAGAGCGACTGAGATCCAGTCAATAACCGCTGGGTAAATCACCTGTGCATCGGAGTACGCATGTTCAAAACAAAATTTCATCATGCAAAGGGGGGGGGAGCGACCGCTCCCACCGCTCCCCCTCTGGCTACGTCCCTGGAAATGGAAGAATTCTTGCTTCAAAACAAAGAAAATGATTAATTTTTAGTCCTAAGAGCAATCTCAACACCGTCCTCGTTCTTACTGGGGCGTTTTGGATGTCGTTAAAGTGACTTCAAATATGAGATATATTAGTCAGTTAACCGTGTGACTTTTTTAAATTGTAAAATTCGTGTACATGTTGCTTTTTATCCACCGTCGTCGTCTTAGCATCTAATAAGTCCCCAATGTTGTAAAGAAACGTCAGGTTTCCATACGTAAGCAAAACTATTAATTATGAATTATGATATGCGGTGAATTATGTTATGGACAGGTAAATAATAAAATCGTATATTCCGTCTGGACCAGTAGCTTTGTGGATGTCAGAGGATTTGAGAATAGTAGACCAATACACTAGTATAGACCAATTACAATTATTCCCTTGTCCGTAAAGGACAAATCTTATAAACAATAACATTTTCGTGAACTTGCTTTGCTTTGTTGAACCCATAGTTAATAGAACATATACATGGTTTGGAAGCTCTATTGTCTTTCAACATGAAGCATGGTCATGTTGAACTGACAATGAAGTTCCTTATATGGAAGTAAATTCTATGGACACATGACGATGAAGCGACTCACTAATTAAATTGGATGACTGCTAATCATTATACAACAAATAAAATACCGTGAAATTCCACAAATTTCCATAAACTTGAACAAAACATAGAACATCACTTTGGACGAGTTTGTTTAATTTGAAAGAACTCGTAAAATTGTAATAGAAGATCTTTTACAACTTTTTCGTATCTTTCTTCGTTTTCAAGATATTTCAATTTTTTTATTAATGAATGGTCTCTGACGTCATGAGCAGGGTACAGTATTTTTACACAAAGCAACATCAGTTATGAAATGTTCAGTGTCACAAGGCGTTTTATGTGCACAGTTTCAAATGATTTCGTTGAACAAATTTAGAGATATAACTGATTTTTCTACGTGTGAAAATACTGTACCCTGCTCATGACGTCAGAGACCATTCATTTACATATTAAACAAATTAAAATATCTTAAAAACGAAGAAAGATACGAAAAAATTGCAAAGGATCCTCTATTACAATTTTATGACTTCTTTCAAATTAGACAAACTTAATTTTTGTTGCCAATGTCCTTTAAGCAAGAGGAAGAACTATAATTATATGGATCACCGTATTAATCTCGGGGAGATATCCACTTTGTGCGGTGAATTTTGGTCTCGAGACAAAGACTTGGAGACAAAAACGTGGAGGCAAAATGTGAAATTTAATTAATGGCTTTTTCAAGACTGCTTATGTATATATGATCAGCGTACTCGAGCTACACTAAAATTATAATTCTACACTGTGTAGACAGAAGAAAAAAGATAATACTGATAGCTTACATTTATTATTAGCAAAATTTAAAAAAAATCTAAAACTAACTTAAGCGGGTATAATCAAGTTGTAGTGCAATTATTTTACAATCTCATATTAACTGAATTCCAATCGACATATACTGATAAATGACGGTCCTGGATTATCGTTAGTATCAAGGCTGGAAAATTGTGCACTTTAACCTAAAACAAGAAAGTAAAATTGTTAATTCATGTAGACATTCATTTCGCACAAAAAACGTTAGAAAACCTAAACATAAATATTAAATATAATTATATACTGTAATTATTTTTCTCATGATGGATTTAAATGAATTAAGCATGATGTGATCTTTAAATCGATATATACACACACACACACACATATATATATATATATATATCCCTTGTGGAAGTTTGAGCACTCTGGGCACATACGCACTTCACGCTATCTGAATGTACTTCACCGATGCTGTCCCACATGCGGTTGTCACCGACAATCGCATGTGTATAAGTAATTGATGAAATTCATTCAGATTGTTCCAAGCTACACTGATGAGCTGTTGTACAGCGAAACACCGTGTCTGTAGATTGAACTATATATATATATATATATATATATATATATATATATATATATATATATATGTAATATTTATAAACCGCGCAAGAGGGCTTTATCGGATATAAAACACGAGGCGATAGCCGAGTGTTTTAGAGCCGATAAAGCCCGTACTGCAAGGTTTTTAAATGGCTTCTAAAAAGAATCACTTCATACGTTCATTGGCGTAGTAATTTTGAAAATTAAGCTTATCTCAGCCGTTAAAAACCAGCGAGAAACTTAGAGCGAGTCTATATCACATATATAGATCCGATACGCTCATGATTTTTCTTTGTGTTTTCCTCATGAATTATTAATGAATTTTAGAAATATATATATATAGTTCAATCTACAGACATGGTGTTTCGCTGTACAACAGCTCATCAGTGTAGCTTGGAACAATCTGAATGAATTTCATCAATTACTTGTACACATGCGATCGTCGGTGACAACCGCATGTGGGACAGCATCGGTGAAATACATTCAGATAGCGTGAAGTGCGCATGGGCCCAGAGTGTATATATATATATATATATATATATATATATATATTTATATATATAACAATAAAAATCACTCGGCTTGCAACCTCGTGATTTTCATTATACTCTCATGTTTAACAAACACTGGAGAACAATGAAAATTACACGGTTAACGGCCTCGTGATTTTCATTGTCCTCTCGTATTTGTAACCCCTGGTAAAACACTCCCACTCGTTTAAGAAATATTACGTATAATTTAGACTGAATGATTATGACACCTGGTTGACATCTTCTAAATGAGTTGAATCCAAATTTCTAAATATATATAGGAATACTGAATCAGCCCACATGAACATGTTCATACCAGTGAACTCGATGACGATGTAAGTTAAAATGTGATACCTGGAACGCTAACGAAGAACCAAAAAGTGAGGCAAAAAGTTCCAGGCCCCTGCGCGGTTTGCAGGTACGATTCAGTCTCCCACAAAACGTTTTTTACACGGCCGCCCGTCTTGAGCGAACTGCGAAGGCTCGAAAAGGTTTGAAAAAATTATTTATCAAATTATTTTGTGCATTTAATGGTTTCCCATTGTTGTGCAGTGCTGTTGTTGTTTTATTTACTGTATAGCAGTCCGAAATTATACAGTACGTAAATTAAGCTCGGGTCTCGGGATGAAAATAGGCTGAGAAAACAGACGCCTTTTGCTGGCTAGGATGAAAACAGCCAGCTGAAAAGGTGAGAACAAGAGTGAGAAAGCTATTGTTGTACGAGTAAGTTTGAAGACGTATTGATACTTGATATCCAATGTCATTTTCTTATTTCTGCTCCTTTATTCTTTGTTCGAATGTGTTAAACGGCATTATGATATTTTAAGAAATAACTGACATGAACTAGATTGTTTATTTTTCACGTTTACTCATGGCTAGTT
Organism: Paragorgia papillata; assembly: GCA_035771165.1. Lineage (NCBI taxonomy): Eukaryota > Metazoa > Cnidaria > Anthozoa > Scleralcyonacea > Coralliidae > Paragorgia > Paragorgia papillata. The sequence goes on from JAWNZC010000406.1 coordinate 4,121,823, forward strand.
GTTGTTTTCGGTACGAATGCGGAATGCTTTTTAAACAAAAGGACACTGATGAAACTGGTACTAACCTAAGCGCCATATTCTATACTAAGTTCGTGTTGATTTTTTGTATCTTCTTTGGAGTGACGAAACTCTAATATATATGGTTTATAATATAACGAAAATTTGATTTAATTTCTTCACTGACAAACTTCGTGCACGTTTTGTAAAGACAATGACTTTTATTACTATAGCAACAAATAGACAATCACTGCATAATTAGTTCGGCAGCATAGCACAACCAATTAAAATTTAAAATGCACGTTTAGCAAAGCGTGATAAAATGATTCAATAAACAATTTTTCAAACCTTAATTTCGAGTCTTCGCTCAAGACCGGTGACCGTGTAAAAAAAATATTTTTGTGGGAGACTGAATCGTACCTGCAAACCGCGCAGGGGCCTGGAACTTTTTGCCTCACTTTTTGCCCCCCGAATGACTGGACGTTAGCGTTCCAGGTATCACATTTTAACTTACATCGTCATCGAGTTCACTGGTTCATACTCATGCAATGACCCCAAAATAATGCATGAACCTAATTTTACACGGAAGAGTTTGACCCTAAACCTTAACACCATAGTAACTAGAAGAACTTAACCCCATTATGGTTCTTGGGCCTGATAGAGCTTATTCAAAAATGGCCGCCGAATTAGAATTATTTTATGTGCATATAAATTAGCCCTTATGACCTCGTTTTAAAGTAAAAATTGTTTTGAATTTCACACATGAAAACGAGTTCATAAGGGCTAATTTATATGTAATATTTATAAACCGCGCAGGAGGGCTTTATCGGATATAAAACACGAGGCGATAGCCGAGTGTTTTAGAGCCGATAAAGCCCGTACTGCAAGGTTTTTAAATGGCTTCTAAAAAGAATCACTTCATACGTTCATTGGCGTAGTAATTTTGAAAATTAAGCTTATCTCAGCCGTTAAAAACCAGCGAGAAACTTAGAGCGAGTCTATATCACATATATAGATCCGATACGCTCATGATTTTTCTTTGTGTTTTCCTCATGAATTATTAATGAATTTTAGAAGTATATAAAATAATTTTAAATCGGGTGCCATTTTTGGGTAAGGTCTATATCTTGCACGGGGGACTCCCCACTCTCAAACTCCGACCAACTATCCGTATAAGTGTCGCAACTATATGGTCTAATGTCATTGGGGAACCTTGTGGGATGCGCAGTTAAGTTCAAAACGTCAATTGGCGCAGTTTTTAAGACAGCTTGGCATATCTGACCCGTATTTCTAAATTCGGAAATCAGATTCAACCCATTTAGAAGATGTCAATCGGGTGCTGTGTAATAGTCACCCTGTAGTCGCCCCTCCCTACTCAAACAAGAGCGTCGGCTCACATGCTCCTTCTCGTCCTGTGTAAACTAACTAAATATAGACACTTCCAGTTAAAGGGTAACTATACGTTTCCAGGTTATTCTATTTACCGTTAAAGTCGGAAAAGTTCAATTTAAACCGAAGAAATAATTGAAACCAGTCACTCGATTCCACTTTTATGAACTGTTTTGCTCCTTTTGCTGAACTCGTGTGAACGACGACCGCGCGAAATAAAGACTGGTACTAGTACCTTGTGATGTCATACAGGTAATAAACAACAAGGTGATTGGTGGGTTTTACCGGTATGACGTCAAAGACAATGGAGTACCCATTCTCCTAGAAACGCGGTCATGCTTCATGAGGACCTAAGAAGGCTTTGCTGATAAATTCTTTTTTTACCTCGAAATTCATATTTTTCTTTACTTTTGCTAAGTTAGATGATAACCCTTTCAGAAGAAAATATAAGTTCAAAAGGTTTAGTTGACCTTTAAATACATAGTGCAGATGCTCTCATAACCTAATTATGAACTTACTTTTATCACAATATGGAGTATTAGTACCAGAGGGACATTCGCATTGCACTCCACGTAGATAAGATGAACGACATATGCCATTATTCTTGCATGGATTAGGAGAACAGCTGGTTACTCTTTCTAAAATAGATTAGTTTCTATTAATTATATGTTATATACTTGAATAACAAAGTTTAACAGTATACTTGGGACAGGCTTTTCTCACTTGCATGTACTTCATGTAAGCCAGACCCCAACACAAACTCTAATCCTAACCCAGGAATTCGTGCGTCTAGCACAATTCTCGTCTGATTAGTTTGAGACAGTTTAGTCAAATGAAGCAAATATATAGTTGTGATGCACATCTTATGACGTCATACCTCAAATTACAAGATTGGGGACCATAAGATGGTAGGACGACGGTGGTTAAATAGAGAATAATACATGGATGTGCGGAAATATGAAATTTATTTCGAGTGTTGACCAGGATATCTCACGAGTCAGCGAAGGGAACGAGTGACATATCCTGTTCAACACGAGAAATAAATTTCATATTTCCAAGCATCCATGTATTGTTCTGTTTATTATATAAAAAAATTGTCCTATTGCCTTGCAAAAATTGCATTAAACTATAATGCTGATTCAGCGATAATCGTCACATGTGCGATTATCATAAATAATCGCGAATGTGAGATTATCACTTTTATTAGTGGCGGAAAAATCAATAAAACACTCTATTTTATATAATAAAAAGCACCATAAAATTTTGCAATTTGAGCTAAAGATGACATGGTTAACTGACTATTATATTTGATATTTGTAGCTAATGGCTGTATTATGTCATCTTTTGGTGAGTCGACGTCGTCCTGAAGACGTGAAAATGCTTTAAGTGGCGTTGTAAAAAGAACCTGGACGGTAAGAAGATTTCTCTTGGGGCAAAGAAATACACATTCACTTTATTAAATTTGGCAAAAATAATTATTTTGTTTGAAGATGTCGTCGTTGTGGTCGCCGTCGTAGATCTAAGATCCCTACTAATAACTCGAGAACGGAATAAGATGTGAAAGGCGTGTAAAAGCCATGCTTCATTTTTGGGTGTTCTTCAAAATACAATCATAAAAATCTGAGATAATTTTTAATGTCATGAGCACTTTAATAACAGCTGTTCACGCATGATTTTAAGTCATTTATATAAATATATATATATATATTTACCTCTCCACAATTCCAAATTTAGTCGAGGGATACGTTGGCAACTTGGCCTAAAGTTATCTCTGAAGACATTTCTAGACACGGATACGATACCGTTGAGATTATCGCACATTATACTTGACAGAGTGGCACGGCGAATTGTTCGTCGTTGCCGACGAGTGAACACACCTCTGTTCCGGTAAAAGAACCGATCGCCATCCCGAAGCCGCTGGAATTGAGCACGAAACAGGCAAGTGAATGTTGGTCCAAGCAAACCACCAGGAAGTGGGGTCTCGGCAAGTCCAGCTGGAAAGAGGTCGACATTTTGTGGATCACCATTGTACACATCTCTGAGGCTATTTCGAACCGTCGTATTTCGAATCACATCAACGAGGTCCTCAAATGTTGATGCATTTTCAGCTCTTCTCGGGTAACGCTGACCAAATCGGATACACCTTCTTATATATGCGCCGTAACCAGCCAACCCGTGGTCTCGTCCTCGCTGAATATTCAAAGCGACTAAATCAAGGCCAATTCTGTTAAACCTTTCAAACAGTCGCTGTGTTGCTCCTATGGCTACTTCGCTGTCCATTTCTTGCGATGAATTGCCAGCTGCTCCATACATAAACCCTTCGATGCCGTTGGATTGAATCAAACTGTTGTTGAAATACATTTGAACTAATGGAATTGGAGGTAGATCGGGATTAAAATGGGCGTTCAAAAAGTCAAAAGTGGGCCTGATTAAACTGTGACCCATTCGGAAGGCTGCGGCAGCAAATCCGTTAAGTATACTTGGGTCTACGAAGCGCTTATAGCCTCGATACCTGCTTAGACGTCTACCAATAATAATGGGCAACCAATCTTCGTACGTAATTTTTTGAACCAGAGCGCCGACAATTTTACGTGTTTCCTGGTATATTCTCTCGCCAGCCCAGTGACCATTGATTCTCTTAAGTTCTTTGGCAATCCTGTTGTGTTCGCGGACAAATAAGGTGTGGATACTGGCCAAAGCTGCTTGCTCGTTCGATCGCAAATCTCCGGCCAAAAAACAAATGCCAAACTGCCGACAGAGGTCATTGGGTGCGACCAGTGCACTGTTGTCAATGGGTAAGAGATTACCATTTGAAACTCTGAGTAACCCAAGATCGTCTTTTAAAAAAGAAACAATAAATAAATAAATAAATAAATAAATAAATAAATAAATAAATAAATAAATAAATAAATAAATAAATAAATAAATAAATAAATAAATAAATAAATAAATAAATAAATAAATAAATAAATAAATAAACAAACAAACAAACATACAAAAATGAAAATAAATAAATAAATAAATAAATAAATAAATAAATAAATAAATAAATAAATAAATAAATAAATAAATAAATAAATAAATAAATAAATAAATAAATAAATAAACAAATAAATACATACATAAACAAACAAACAAACAAACAAACAAACAAACATACAAACAAACAAACAAACAAACAAACAAACAAACAAACAAACAAACAAACAAACAAACAAGCAAGCAAGCACGCACGCACGCACGAAAAGAAACAAACAAACAAACAAACAAACAAACAAACAAACGAACAAACAAACGAACAAACAAAAAATGAATTCTTGTCCCGAGTGTCCCCTAAATAGAGCGATTTTACTGTAGTCTGATAATATCATGGATCACGCACTTACTCGTCAAATCTCTCAAAGCCGTTTGAACGGTTTCGGATGATCCATAAACCATAGAAGCATCCAGGTACGCAGTGTTTACGTTAATTTGCTCTCTTGGTGTTAAAGTGTTGCCTTTACGTTGACACACTGCAGCAGATCTTACAAATCTAATGCAGTTCCTTCTAGATGCTACCTGACTTGGTATTGCAAGAATTGGAAAGCAAGGAGCTTGGAAGTCCTCTTCGCTGCCATTGCATCTAAAAAGCAAATGATTAATGACTTATTAACCGAGTGCGCGGTCTGTACGGGAAAGTATTTGCCCGAGGTTTGTGCGATAAAACCGTGGGCAAATACTTTCCCGTACAGACTGAGCAAACGAGGTTAATAAGGAATCTATTATATGGCTATTGGTTCATTCTATTTTTAAGTTTCGAGCGTTGTTTTTGTCTTCGGAGTATGCTGTTTACCTTACCTGTTACGTTTTTCGTGTCGCTACTTGGCCTTCTTGTTTTCACCAGTTCGGCCTTTATTTGTCGTGTTTTTAGATAATCAGCTTTAAAGAAAACCAGCAGCAATGTTCTAGCACATTTTATTGTTCAGAATATTTGAATAAAGATAACCAGTTTTCTTTTATTTGTATTCAAATCAACTCAGAAATGTTCTCGCCAAAACTTGCAGGGCCGAGAAAAAAGCGTATTGACCCGGACACAGACCGGAGGTCAATATCGTAAAATCCCGACCTCTCAGGAACCAATCAGCGTGCGTCGTTTTGCGTACGGACCGGAAATCAAACCCAGCCATATAATAAAACTACTTATTGACCGAGCGTGAGGTCTGTACTAGTGAAATATCGGACCGATATTTTTCCGTGCAAAAAAAAACAAAAACGGACCGAGGTCTGATATTCACTAGTACAGATCGAACAAGCGAGTAGTTTATTATATGGCCTTGTTGAAATAATTATTTCTTAAAATTATTAGAAACATAAAAACGCCATTGCAAAACTCGCAACGTTTTGTTTAACAGATATTTGTTATTTTTATTCAGAAGGGAAAAAACCCACATATAAACAAAGATAATTTGTTTGGCTTCTTCAGTACTTCGTTAATTAATCAAAGTTCATTTGTAATTTGGTTCTTTATCTCCGATAAACTAAGTTTTTAAATCTTTCGGCTCTGAGCTGGCGGATACGGGAAATATCCAACCGCTTATGAACCAATCAGATTGCAGGATTTCCGTATTCGGACCTCTCAGCACCACTGCCATAAAATAAAGCCAAATATTGTTATCACTAAATAACCTGTTCGAACAGAATTACTGAAAAAGTCACATGCGCCTTTGAGAAACCTATTATGCTGGGATATTTTGTCACACAGTCAAACACTCAAGTGCGCTTTTTTTTTAATTCTTGGAGAACAAGTGTTAGTTTGGTACGTTTGTTATGCAGAAAAACAAAAAAAAGCTGTTGCTTACAGCGCATGTGGTACGTTTTGTAAATACACATCACCACCATCACAACTATCAGCACCACCATCACCACCACTACCACCACCATCACCACAACCGCCATCACTACCACCACCACCATCATATCACCACCACCACCACCACCACCACCACTACCATCACCACCGCCACCATCTCAACTTCAACCATCACCACTACCACCATTACCACAATCACCACCACCACTAAAAAAGATAAAATTAGATGCTAAGGCATATCAAGAATACTTAAAACCGATTAAAAGGTTAAAAGTGAAAATGTTATGATGAAAATATAATGTCACGAACTTACGGTATTTCTTCACAACGATCTCCTCCTTCACTTTCTGGTGTTAAAGTCATATCATGATCAATAAATTGTCCCCATTGCATAAACATATGCTGTATCCCACGTTGGTTGGCCCGACTTTTGGCTTGTTCTATAATATAATCTTGCGTAACTTGAAATGCAATTGGTACGAATGGTGCGTTTGGTTGATCGCCTGCTCCGAGCGGCTCATCGAGTCCATCCACATCAAAGTATCTTGGTCCGACAAATCGTCCAAATCCTGTTTCAGCCGCACCAATTTTGGGATTTCCAAGGTTATTACAGGTGCCATCAATGGTACGAAATTCACCAGAAACTATTAATGAACACGTGGGTTGTGGAATGGCATCTATGCAGCCAGTTTGCGCAATGATCTCGTTTATCTTTTCGGGTGATAACATTCCTTCTGGTCCGAGGTGAATTACAGTACTTGCAGCTAAGAAGGTTGATAGAGTGCGTAAATATTGTGTTGGTATCATTATTTAATTATCAGGGAGTTTAAAGGTCAACTAAACCTTTTGAAGTTATATTTTCTTCTAAAAGGGTTATCATCTAACTTAACAAAAGTAAAGAGAAATTTGAATTTCGAGATAAAGCAAAGAATTTATCAGCGAAGCCTTCTTAGGGCCTCTTGAAGCATGACCGCGTTTCTAGAAGAATGGGTCCTTTATTTTTGACGTCATACCGGTAAAACCTACCAATCACCTTGTTGTTTGTTACCGGTACATCACAGGGCACTAGTGCCAGTCTTTATTTCGACGCGGTCGTCGTTCACACGAGTTGAGCAAAAGGAGAAAAAACTCAAACTTAGACAGTTCATAAAAGTGGAACCGAGTGACTGGTTTCAATTATTTCTTCGATTTTAGATTGAACTTTTCAGAATTTCTTCTTCCACTCGGCGTCACATGGCCGTTTGCTTTTTCACGTCATACACGTTCTGTGTACGAACTTCAAACTTCAACTTTCTAATTAAAGCCCTTTATCCACGTTTACCGTAAACAGCAAACTCTCGTTCGTGGTTTGCTCATGTTTGGTGTTAGAAGTTGGGATAATTAGATAAACATTTAGATAATTGAAACCTCTGCGATTAATGCAAAGTTTAACTTAATTCTAAACTATCGCAGAAAAAACGGCAAACTATATGCCAATATAAAAATACCACACGAGATATTTTCTATTTTAACGTTCGGTTTTCTTGTTATATAGTGTTCATGCTTCAAACGATAAAGAAGGCAAAAAGCTTCACTTTTTGCTTTCAAAATTCATAGCAAGTCTAAGAAAATTACTTAAGGTAACTCTTCAGTTTTGCACTGCGCAGCTTTTCTGCGCATAATTCTGCAATACTAATTCAAGATGTATCTAAGTGTTACTGACGAAAACACATAAAAATGTCACTAAGGAGGTTAAATCAGTCACTAATAACTTTGACAAGATACCAAAAAAATAAAAACTAAGGGAACGTTAAAAGGTGTGGAATTAATTAATTAATTGATTGATTGATTGATTGATTGATTGATTGATTGATTGATTCAACTATTCATTTGTGTTTTTAAAAAGCTAAAGGCCATAAAATTACTGAGCCATCCCAGGATATATACAGATATTAATAATGCAGCTGTACAGAAAGTACGAAGAAAACGTGTCTAGCGAAATTATAGAATAACAATAATTTTCCCTACTTTTTTTGGTCAGGAGCTCACACAGGCGCAAAGGGTTTAACAGCGCGGTGTTTCCGCTTTCATGTATTGGTGTGCCATGCTAAGAGAAAGGAGGAGGCTGGAGGAAAGAAAATTGTCTTGTGTGATTTTCTGTTATCGCAACCAAACTTCCTTTGACGTTAAATGAAGATGCATGCAGCTCAAAACAGATCTTGTTGTTGCAAACTCATCAAAACCCCGTTAACTAGAGCATTAAATAATTTATTAGATGCATGACAAAATTACTACATTCTGATTGGTTGAGAGGAGTACAATTTTATTAATTGTACTGCAGTACAATTAATAAAAATAGAAAAGGCCCTGGTAACGATGTTGACAATAAAATTCAAAATGGCGGCCAATTCTGCAATGGAAAGTTTTCACATTTCCAACGACTTGTGGTACACTATATGAACTAAAAATTCCATGTAAATATATCGAAATGAGTACAGAGAACACCCAGAGTGAAAATATTTCTTGTCAAGTAATCAAACAAGATGTTTTTAAAGGCGTGAGTGAGTACGAAGCGTACGTGTCGTAATTTTGTCATGCATATAGTAAATTAGTCATGATTTTGCTCGTACAACTAAGGATTTACGTGCTACCCGTGATATTTGAAAATTATGCCAAAATTATGCAAAATTTTCAAATATCACTTGTGGTGTAAATCCTTAATTGTACTCGCTATCATATGATTACCTATTAATGCAGTCATTATTAGCAAGTTATTCCTGTTTAGGGTACTCAAACTTGAAAAAGAAACAAAAAACAAAAACAATTGCTACTTTACCTTCTAGTTTCAATAGTAGGAGAATCCTCCGAATCAACAATGCAAGCGCTCTTCGAAAGGAACAATCTGCTTTCGACAATGAATTGGATCTTTTGGTTCCTCTGAGCAAAATGCGATGGAGCTTCCTGTAGATGGGGTATTTAGTCGTCACGGCACGAAATATGTTGTCATCCGTGACCAGAGTTTTGATACTATCTTTTATGTCAGCGACAAGTTTATCAGCAAACCTTTCAACCAATATAATAAATTCAATGTTCACGTTGGTTATTACGCCAGCTGATGTTTTAACGACTAGAACGACGCTGTGCCTTCTGGTGTTGTCGAGTTCTAGTGTCAAACCAACTAGACTCTTTACCAGCTTTAGTACTCCTTTCGTAGGATCAGGGAGAGAAACATACCCTCCGGTCTCATCAAGGGAGAAGACGGCACCCGACACTGAAAGTTTTGGCTTGACTTTGAACATTGCATCATTTACTGGAGTGTTCTGACTGAGTACACATTTTACAACCGAATCTTGAAGAAAGGAAAGAAAATTTCTAACTTTATTAAAGCATTATTAAACAATTTTAGTATAAATCTAAACAGTTTATGACAAAATAGAGTACGAAGGAGAACTCCATTGCTATGAAAATTGGTTTCAGATAAGCTAGCAGACATAAAGAACGGCCATAAAGTATCTACAACCCCATGCCAAGGCGGAAGATATTAAACCTTACTCTTTAAAAAAAATCATAACACCCCTAACATGCAAACTTTAGGCACGAATGTCGTACCCCATTCAAATATTACTTGAATATTTCATACCCTTCCTGTAATAACAAGACAGCAACTTTAATAAAAGTATAGCGTGCTGCGTAGGCAGTGTTGAAACAACAATCGAAATATTGTAAGGTTAGATATACTGCCGAAACAGAGAACGTAGGAGTCTAACGTTTCGAGCGAATGTCCTTCGTCAGAGAGGAACGTTCCTCTTAGTATATCTCTTCAGTATATCTAACAACTGTATAATATGTTGAATAATAAACTAAAAAATAGAATGAAAAAAGATCGCAGGAAACATTACTGAAATGTCTATTCCTAAAGTTTGGCTGAAGGAGGAGGATAAACTGTGTCGGTGTGACACTAACAATTTTTGAATTATTTTTGTACATTAAAAGTAGATTTTATTTTTTTTATATTTCATCCCCCTTCATGCACATCTTATTAAAAGGGATTGGCATTAAAAATTAAGTTTGTCTACTTTGAAAGAAAAAATTGCAAAAGAAGATCCTTTACAACTTTTTCATATCTTTCTACGTTTTCAAGATATTTCAATTTGTTTGATATGTAAATGAGATGGTCTCTAACGTCAGGACTCAGGAGTGGGGTAAAATATTTTCATACAGAGCAAAATCACTTACATATCTAACATGAAATGTTCAGCGTCGCAAGGAGTTTTTATGTGCACAGTTTCAAATGACTTCGCTGAACAAACTTAGAGATATAACTGGTTTTGCTACATGTGAAAATATTTTACCCCACACCTGACGTCAGAGACCACCATTTACATATCAAACAAATTGAAATATCTTGAAAACGAAGAGAGATACGAAAAATTTGAAAAGGATTTTCTATTACAATTTTATGAGTTCTTTCAAATTAGACAAACTTAATTTTTAGTGCTATTGCCCTTTAAAATATTTTGTACCCCATCGAATGATCAAAATATCCTTTGCCCCTGGGTTGTAGATGCTTTATGACAAGCCCCTAATACTATTATTTCTCAGGATATATAATCGTCCTTTTTAGATTTTTTCTTTCTCGATTTAACTCTTTGGGCATACTGCATGACTTTCCGAGACGTCTCCCCTTGACAAGGAAAATGAAATTGTTTGGAGTACAGAGAGAGTAAAAAGATAAATAAAAGGGTTAAAAGGGTTAAAGTGAATTTTACTGACGAACGTCATATATGACTCAAAATTAATGAAGCGACATTAAAATAATATAGGACAGGCAATTTGCCAGCTGCATGTTAGCTTCAATACTGTCGAACTGATACCTGTCGTGCCAATATCGTGAAATTCGTTACTTAATACCAAGTTCTGTTGTATTAACAGTGCTTCACTGAAGCAGCTTCAGTCAAGTCGTCAGTACGCCCAAACACTCGTATGCCGTTTCCTTCGATTTGTGCCAATTGGTCGAGTCGTACCAGTCGTTAAAATTGACCAAGTGCCAGTAGGCCTTACAATGTAATGACTATAGTATGTAGTCAAGAAAAAGGAATCTGTAAACAATCCTTATCTCAATCTCGATCGCAACTAAACTAATCTAAATGTTTTATTTATAAGAAAGTAAGAAAGAGGGCAATATGGCAGCCGTCTATACCTTTAAAAGATAGTGGTCATTAACTAAGTGGAATTAACTTTTCTGTTTTTTACTATAGGGAATAATAAATAAATATCCAGATCGAAGTGAATTTTAAAACTCATGGTTCTATTGCAGAGAAACAGTCTTTAATATGTAGCTTTGCCTGTATAAATATGTAAACTAGTACTATATCATAACCTTGTTAATTTTTTAGTACGAAAACCCACGCGGCAAACAATAAATAAATCAGCACCTTGTAGAAAATCAACACCTTGTTAAAAAACAACAAATAAAAAAAATCAATACCTGCAGCTTGTGTGAAACTCAAGATTGTCAGAAGAAAAGCAACAGAAACCAACGTGCATGGTTTCCCCATTATTTCCAAAGCAACGCGACCAGAATGAGATCAGTTTTCAATCGGCTTCGCTCAGGCTTCTTGTATCCACTCGAAGGCTATAGCTGATATGCCTGTACGCCCTGACTTATATATAGAGCATGACCGCGCGAGGCCTGTACCTATTATGGTGTTAACAAATTTGACCACCCAGGGATACGGAACCACATCATAGACAGATCACCCTCCAAGTTGAATGTTACTAAAAATAATTGAAAAGCCCTCCTCGTGTTTCCTGAACGTGGGCATGGAAATGTCACTTCATTTAAACCTTAAACTTCCCAATTCCCAATTTAGTTAAATATTAATTTTTAAACTTCGTTAAAGTTTGTATTTACTTCAATGTACACATTATATAAAGTTAGTTCATTTAATTGTTTTAATTGTTTCAGAAATGCTAAATGCGTCGGATTTCTGCAGCTTATATATAGTTGCGTGTAAACTCTTCAGTTGTAGACTGAAAATGAAGTGCTTGAAGTGGTTAATTACTAAGATAATGAATCAACATTTAACAAATAAGATAGCTTTGTTAAGATAACTTCAGTTTTATAACTACACTTCATTTTAGGAAGTGAATTAACCAACGTTCATATATCTACTCAAAATGCCGTTAACACATTGAGGCCTGGCGTTAGCCAGAATAAAATATATTCTTGCGTTAGCCAGAATAAAATACTAAAGACTCGTCTTCAGGCTTCAAAGTGTTAACGTATTTTAAACCGATACTGCGGTTGACTGTTCGCGTTACTATATTTCCATTACATAAACGTTCACTATACATGTCAAGTATATCTTCGTAATATAATCAGCAGCATTATTAAGTATTATTAATAGAAGTAACAATACTGCATGTAGTATAATATTCACGTCGCATAAACTAAAAGAGAGTATTGCTGGTTTGGAAAGTGTTTTGAGTGTGTAACCAAAAATAGTTCCGTATGTATACAATGATCTCTTACCAAACTTGAAACTTGATGTATAATGTTTTCCTAGGCAACAATAACAAACTGAAAGTATATTAGTATAAAATGATTCAAAGAAAGAAAGAATTCCTTGTTTGAATTTGGCCGAAACGTTACTTCGAAAGGAAACTGCCCTACGCGGAGTACGGTATATTATATACATTCCTACAAAAACAGTATAATTGATATAATTAGTATTCTTAGACGGGGTACGCAGTATTATACAGTGTATATACACTATATAAGCTGCGAAAAAACAAACAACGTGCTTATCTTTTAAATATATTTTGTTAAAGAACACACACACAAACATAGACAATTAAATCTGTACAATACATGCACAACTAACTGTCACTAAATTATCATTTTTTTATATATTTCTTTGCATGCGGCGTATCACATACAAAAGGAACTCCAACTTGGCTGCAGAATACATCATTACGTTGAAACGTCGCAAATTAAAGAGCAAGGATCTCTCCAGAAGCTGCAGTTATCTCAAATATAAAGAAAACACACTTGACTTTTTATGATTGCGGCAAATTTGTCTCCTAATTATTAAATAGTAAAATATGAATATAACATATATTTTTATGGTACTCAAATGGCTGTGGTACTCAAAAAGTTAAAAATATACGAAAAAATAACAATATTTTTAGACTATAATTATAAAGAAAGCGTCTTGGCTTTGTTTTTTATGGCGGTATAGTACAAATGGTGTCAGAAGAGACTCGATCGGCTTTTGCTTGGTGTAAGGACAAAGTGCAAAGAACAAAGTGCAAAGAACAATAGGGGAGTTCAAGGTTTATTTCGCCATATTGCAGGGGGTGCAAAACCATTGGGGCGAGCGCGCGGCCATGCCTATTTATCCTTGTTAAAATCATGGCGAAACTTGCGAAGCAAGAAGGATATCGCTTCGGTTTTTGTCGAATTCGTCTTTAATCGTTGTTTGGATCACTTTCCTGTGAGCTGATATGTTCGTTGTTTGATTTTAGACCATTATCGCTGATAACCAACGCGTAGGAACGCTATAATACGAAAATTTCTTCAACTGAGGGGTCACTGCGCCATTGTGGCATTCACGGGACGCGGCTGTTTGTCGATTTTAGCAGAGACAAAACGCCTCGCTGTATAGTGGGATACTGCAATAACAACAAACGCAATCCTGAATGTTGGGTGAAGAGGTATTATCTTAAAATTTTGGTTCTTAATAAGCGGCCAAATCACCAGATTTCGGCAGAAACTTGGCGTAAGCAAACATTTGTCTAGAATATCCGTATTTTCCACTTGTTTATCACCCTTCAATGTCAATGGTGTCAAATTTCCCAAATAAAATTGCTTCGTTCTTCAAAATAATTACACGTTTAACTCGACAAAAATAGAAGCAATATGTACGATTTTATCTTTATACTTAATAGTTAGATCTAGACTTAAACTGCATTTATAAACTATATTTTGCGCTGTATATGCCAGTTAATAACGTGTACATATTAGAAGTAAACACGCGTAACCCGAAACGTATCCCTTTCCTGCGAGGAGATATACATAATACACTTCGTTTGATAACGAGAAAGAGGATATTTCAGACTTCAGATGACGAAGATGAACCTCTGGTTACTTACGTTACTATACGCTTGAAGTTCGAGTGATTTACAAGAGAGTTGGAGCTAAAGTTTTACATTGCGTTGCTGAAATCGGCACTCAGTCGTGCCCGTCATAACAGCGCAGCCACCCCTCAGTTGAGGAAACTTTCGTATTATAGCGTTTCTACGCGTTGGTTATCAGCGATAATGGTCAAAAATCAAAGAACGAACATACTAGCCCACAGAAAAGCGATCCAAACGACGATTAAAGACGAATTCGACAAAAACCGAAGCGATATCCTTCTTGCTTCGCAAGTTTCGTCATGACTTAACAAGGATAAATAGGCATGGCCGCGCGCTCGCCCCATTGGTTTTGCACCCCCTGCAATATGGCGAAATAAACCTTGAACTCCCCTATTGAAAGAACACACTTTTGAATTTATACACACGCGAATCTCAGAACACGTGAGAGTTTCAACCTTTAACAGGCAAGAAATTATCGTTGTCGCAGTTGAGTAGCATCCACTCTAGACAAACTGGGCACACCGTTGCGCATCATGTCGTTCGTCTTCTAACTTTGAACTCCTCATTCGAGAAAGTTTACTCATTTCTCAATTTAAACCTTCTCTCAATGAAAATATTTCCTCAATAATGCTTTCTCTCTTATAATCTCCTCCCCCCTTACTTCGTTCACCTATTTCTTCTTATTTTTATTATTTTTATCAGTTGCTTGTACATTTGTAATCTAATATATTGTTTACTCTTTACTTTTACCTTATTCAATAGTTTATCTATTGTAATTTAAATTTTCAAATTTAATCCCTTATATATATATATAAGTGAGTGAGTTATGGTTCACGAAATGTTAGAGAGTGCTCAATACCATATATAGATAGAGCAAAATACAAAGTATAAAGTATAAAGTATAGTTTTACCTTAAAGTCTTCGCTACCAGAGGTTTCACCCTAAACGGGATCATCAGAGTCGCCTGATGATCCCGTTTAGGGTGAAACCTCTGGTAGCGAAACCTCTGGTAGGTAAAACTATACTTTATACTTTATACTTTGTATATATATATATATATATATTATATATATTATTGTTATCACCTGGTCTATACTGAAACGCGCCACCCCGTACACCGCCGGATCAACCCGATGCAACCTTTGCCTCGAAGAGAAATTACAGATTTTGAAAGCCAATAATGAAAACCTACTGAACAAAAGAGCAGAAATCGTCTCAAAATGCCGTCATGAAAACAAATTTTATGCCAAGAATTTATGCCGAAAGAAAAATGTGATACGTCGCCAATCAACCTCCCACTCAATCAATCAACACCTCCGAGCAGAGTCATGTCACCACAAGAGAAGCAGATCATACTCAGTTGCCTGCATGATGATCGTGTAACAACGTGAAACTCCGAGTAGCAACAAACTCCTTCATTTAACCTATATATATATATATATATATTAAGAATTTTGAGCTGGGCTCTTATTTTTATTTCACGCGATTACACTTTTGATAGTTTAACTTGATAACGTCCCTTTAGGGGTTGATTATAACCGGGCTAGCCCGGTTAACAGGGCTCACGCGCGATTGATTAGGATCTCACTGTGGTTTTGAAACTCACATAAACTAAATTTACAAAGAAGAATTGGTTTAGTTTAGATGTAAACGAACCCTAACGTTCATTAAAATCTCCTTTTGTGGCCGAGGAAAGAATTTCGTGACACGAGTCAGCCAGGTCAGCCGGGCTAGCCAGGCTCATGTAAACAGCCCTTAAGATTTCTTGAACTGGGAGATGACAAGGAGTTGATGTCTTTTAATGATAACACCTATTTATAGAAGTATTATTTGCAAAACAAGTTTTCAAAACATAAAAACAAATGTAATATATCAGCAAACCTTAACAAGATGTATTGTGTCCCAAAAAAGGACTGCATGCCGGAAACTATTTATGGTTCATGCATGCGTGGGAAGATTAGAAAGGCGTATTCGCAATGGTGCTGAATCTTAACGCGACACGATATATATTTGAAACAGTAAATAAAAGTAGCGGGCTGCGTAGGCATGCAGTGTTGAAACAACAATCGAAATATAGTAAGGTTTGATATACTGCCAAAACAGAGAACGTAGTAGTCTAAAGTTTCGAGCGAAGACCCTTTGTCAAAGAGAACCGTTCCTCTCTGACGAAGGGCCTTCGCTCGAAACGTTAGACTCTTACGTTCTCTGTTTCGGCAGTATATCAAACCTTACTATATTTCGACTATATATATTTGTTTCACTTGCCTAAAATTATATAAATCTTTCACTACTGGTTTATCGGAGTATATAGTTTGACAAGAGTAATTAGTAAAAGTAATTTGCCAAATGCATTGAGTTCCGGGATGTTTGATTTCATAAGATATATATACCCAGCAGTTTTATACACAAACATGTTTGCCCGCAAGAACACAACAAGACTAACAAGATTCTCTTTAATTGTTAAACAAGCTTGATTGTCTAAAATAGGCTAAATAATATATATGTATAAAATTAAGTATGCGTATAAAGTTGCGTCGTAAATATTTTTTATAGGTCCAAGTAAATGCTCGTGAATGCTGTTTTCGGTTAGTATGATGGTGAAGTAACGCCAAAGAAATTTGTATTCCAAGTTAACTCTTTCCTGTCCGAATCGGCCTTTGGATCAGACGATTTTATTCACCTCTGGGGAAGCCCTCGGACAGGAATGAGTTAAGCTACACTATAAAACAGCCTCCTACCAATTCATTTTCTTAAATCTAAAGTATACAGTACACACATGCAGTTATACATTAACATGTTCTTTATATATATATATTTCGTGATAGAAAAGAGTATAAAAAACAAAACAATCTGCTTTAAAAGAAAAGTCTCGCACATAATTCTGGTGTAAGTAGTTTTTAACGAGGCGTTTAATTATTTTGATGGTTTTTAAATATACATTAGAAATTTCTCGAACGGGTGTTGCGTCAGACATAGAATTGGACGCTACGCTGGATTAAACGTTTCTCAACGTAGTCTAAAAAGTTCCTGTTCATGACCCAACGTTTCGACACTCCGATCTATAGTGCCTTCATCAGGGGTGATCGTTGTGAACACATTCCCCATATTAATCTATACTCTCCCAGAAGCACTAGTGGGATTATAATTTAACAAACGTGGGTAGTAACACAAATGGTAATACTTTTTAATTTCCCCACGCAATCTCATAGCTAGAATTGAGATTTTTCTTTTTTCTCTAGTCTTGCATAGGCTAAGGGTTTAAGTCTAGCATATTTTTTAGTTTCATCGGTGTATAAACCACTGTCGCTAGCCTCACTCGCCCGCGTTCCTGTGACCCCCATCTCCAACCCGTAAAAATGGACTGTGTAGTACAGTAAAATAAACGACCTGCACGGTTTCATGTCACGACACTTGTTGGTACGGCTAGCTTTGCTGACTGCTGAATATCACGTACACTGAACATTGGTCTATGATTCTTGATATATGTGGAAGAATGCATGCTCGCCCATATATAAGCACGTTTACCACTCAACAACAAAATACTAAAGTGCAATACTAACGGTACATGTTTAAATTATTCTCAAAGTGAACAACACCTCTATGTTGTGACCCCATATAGTTCCATTTACCTTATTTCAACTGATAACCACAAGTGTTGTAATAACTTTTGTGTTATAATAGGGAACTTGACTGTTCTTTTTTACTTTAAACCAGAGTAGCACTTTATTATATAAAATAGAGTGTTTTATTGATTTTTCCGCCACTAATAAAAGTGATAATCTCACATGTGCGATTATTTATGATAATCGCACATGTGACGATTATCGCTGAATCAGCATTATAGTTTAATGCAATTTTTGCAAGGCAATAGGACAATTTATTTATATAATAAACAGAACAATACATGGATGCTTGGAAATATGAAATTTATTTCTCGTGTTGAGCAGGATATGTCACTCGTTCGCTTCGCTCACTCGTGAGATATCCTGGTCAACACTCGAAATAAATTTCATATTTCCGCACATCCATGTATTATTCTCTATATACACTATGTCTTAAACAAGATCTTAGTTTTATATCTTTGTAATTTTGTTTCTGTAATTAATCTATATATAGTTAGAACATCATTGTAACTTGTATTCATAGTTTATCAGCTAGGGCTCCTATTGATAACAACATTTGTTATAATTGCTGAAAGGATTACGCTGATATGTTTTGTTAGTATGTTTTGAAGAAGTGTTTCGATCTGTGTGACATGCATTACTAGCATAAATAGCAAGTGAGTATAAAATTAACACGATTAAGATTAACATGCACTTGAATATTATACACACAATCAATAAGCTTATAACGAGTCAAAAACTTTTGAATGTTTTTTTAATATATCTGCCTGATTTTGGAGTTTTTCTGATATGTTTGCGTGTATATAACATGAGTCATAAAAATAAATTAAACGAATTACATAACTGTTTATCGGGTAGACCTGATTTGCATGCCCACGCATAAAATGCCTGTTCCGGCGCAATTTATGTGCTGAAGTACCACAGCCCGGCTCTGATCTTGAAAGAGATACATTTCCGCCAAAAATGAATTAACGTGCTAAATAGTTGAGCTATATTCTTTGCTGTGCAGTGGTTTTATCAAATCGCACTACCCCGCGACAGTTTTTGCGTTAGTTTATATATTTTTTTGCATTTCGTGCATGTAGCTGCGCTCCAAATATAAATAGGGAAGTTTAAAACAATTAATGACGCCATTATATATATACAGAAGTAGTTTATTAACTATGAGTTAATAGCAGCCGTTTTAGCTTTAAACATTCTCTCTTTGTTTCATAACAATTGACAAACCGGGCGGATATCGTTCACCAACTTTGCACACTGTGTATAATTAAAAGAGCCATAAACTCGTTTTATATACATTGCGTTCAATAATGATCTATTTAACGACTTCTTATATCTCGCAACATCATCGGTGCCGATACCAAAGAAATCTTTTTGAAAAAATGAATACCGTAATAATTTTTGGATAAGTTGTAGGTAATTGGATCATCACTGGGGTTAGTATTTAGTAGATTAACGTAATATTGTAAAAACTACATCCAGCCGACAATTTGAAAGAATACAAGACAAAAAGCATAAACCGAAAATAAACGTGAAATTCAAAATATGAGTTAAAACAAGACAACAAATGAAACGGTGATATTTCGACTTTATTATAAAGTCATCATCAGACCAAGTGACCAGAATCAAATATCTACGTTCTATATATACAAGGATGGTGAAAGTAGGATTAAAATAATTACTAGTGTTATATTTAACAGATATACCATGAGCTCGAGTTGTATATGAGCTCATAGCCAACGAGGCGTTTCGCCGAGTTGGCTATTAGTTCGTATACAACGAGAGCGAATGGTATAACTGTTTTATTATATAGCCAAGCACTGTACAAGAGACAAAATTACAGCGAAATGTTTGAAACAACAAACTTCCGGCATAGGCAACTTAATACTTCCGCCATGCGTAATGATGCATTCACATAGAGTTTCTCGCTGAGCTGTTCGGTAAACAGCTTCGAAATGTTGTATAAATGTTCAGTCGAGAGGCAAAAAATGTGTTAAGCAGATCCGCAACAAAAAAGATTAAAAGGTACCTTTATGAAGTCAAAAGGTGGGTCAGTTGTTTATATTAGCGTTGCTGTCGTGAAAAAGGTTTTGATTTCATGCAAAAATGAAACTGAAACACCTTCGGCAGTGAAACTAAATTACTTAGTTGGTTGTTTTTGGGGGGAAACAGGCTTTTTACTACTCCAAATGCTTATCTAAATAAAAAAAGTCTCTTTACTGGTGATCTCCTACGAAATGTGTGTTGTAAGCTTGATTTTAACCGTGAGTTTCTTTGTTTGGCAACAAATTAATATCAACCCGTTAATTTAGTCGGGTTTTTGAAGTAAAAAGACGTAATTTTTAGGTCAACTTTACCATTCAACATGCTAAATTTTGTATTTGTTAATGTATTTTTACACAATGTTGTTTTTTTATACATTGGTTTGAGGGTGTTGATGTTTTTCTGTATAAACATCCGTCAATTTCAACTCTTTTCGGCAGTTTAAAAAAAACATGCCGCCATCTTGTTTTTCCTCTACTAGCAGGATATGAGCTGATAGCCTAGTAGTAGGGAACCAATCAGATTACACAAAAGCTCATATCCGATAGCATGCTATATAATAATTAATGCTATACTTCACCATCAAATTTTCGACAGTCGTAGGCCTGGGAACGATGTTACCAACATGAATTATGGGTAAGAAATGTATTATCGGCATATTGTAAATTAATGTTGCATTTTATTCGACGCATGAATAATACGCCGTCTGCATCAACGCCGTAGTTGAGTCGTACGATTATACGACTGGGCTCGTCGTATTTAATGGCTCTGTCGAACTTAATGCAAGTGCCATATTTAATGGTTACAGACGGCGTATTTTTCATGAACATAATTCTCCTATTTTATACGGCGCATAAAAAATACGCCGTTTTACGCTCTAGCGGCAAGTTGTTAAACTGTAACGTTAGTGTACAAAATACTCGATAAAACTAAGATTTACGGCAAGAAGTAAAATACTATATAGACATTTAATAAAGTGGATATAGTCAATGCCCACTACATATAGAAATGCAGAAAAGATATAAGAAACTTATGATTAGTTGTAACGTATACATACTACATACATATACATATACTAACGCATGACTAACGTATGCACTACATTACTCAGAAACATTTCTAAGCCCTAAGGCCTGGCCAAACGCTTTCAACATCGCATTCAACGTCATTCAACATTGTTGAACGATGTTGAATTATGTTGAAAGCACGAGTGGCCAAATGAATTCAACATCGTTCAACATTCATGAATGACAATTAATTGAACGCGGGCTACCACAAAAGCTGGAATCGACAATATCCCGCATGGCGCATGCCTCTGTTCAACAAAGTTGAATTAAATGTGGCCAAATGCGTTCAACATCTTTCAACATTTTGAGAACAATAGAAATGTTGAACGCGTGTTGAACGAAAATTTGAACATGTTCAAATTTCGTTCAACATTGTGAAGATGTGTGACGTAGCCTATTGAGCTGTGACGTATGAGCACATGTTGTTGTAGTCGGTAGATGAGTTTCGAAGTTGTAGTGTGACAGTGATATATTGGTAGATTCAAGGTGATTGTGATAGCGAGTGTATAATAAAGTTAAACTGAGTATTAAAATAAAGTAAAGAGGTCCCGTGTGCTTCGTTACATTTTTGGAGGTCCCACCGAGATCGATGGACGACAAATGTTGAATGGACAACGAGATAATGGCGGAAGAAGAAGGAGCTGTTCAAGTTGACGGAAATAAAATATCCTATTTGTTGTTTAGAAGACCCGACAAGTTTAAAATTGGTGAAGATTTTGACTTATTTGTAAAGAAGTCCGACTTGTATTTCGAAGCGGTTGAGCTTAAAGATGAGAAGAAACAAAGGCTTGCGTTGTTGTTCAATCTTAGCGAAGACGCCTTTCGTCTAGCGGAATCGGTTGAGTTTACTGAAGGAGTTGACGCGTATAAAAACTGGATTAAGCAGCTGAAATCATTGTTTGAAAGAAACCAGACGCCGACCGAGAAGAGATATAATTTTCACCGCCGTGAACAAGAGCCAGGTGAGTCAGTTAACTCCTATGCTTTGTCGCTGAGAGAAGCTGGAGCAAAATGTGGTTTTCGTGGTGATGAGTACTCCAGTAGATTAGTTGATCAGTTTATTCTTGGACTGAGAGATCGTGCTACGCAGAGTAAACTATTGCAAGAACCACCGAACACTTTGGATGAGGCTTTGTTGATTGCAAGGAGATTTGAAGCGGCGAATGCCACTATGCAAACTTTAGCGGCAGAAGCATCAGGAACGCAGAAACAGAGTCAGAGAACGACCATTGGAGCCGTAAATTCAACTCCTGCAGCGATAACATGTTATTCGTGCAATGGATTTGGACATGTCGCTAAACAGTGCCCGACCGCCAGCAGTTTTAGACAACAAAACACTTTACCGTCGCCAAGAGTATGTTTTCAGTGCCACCAGCCTGGACATTTGGCCCGTAACTGCTTTCTTTCGAATTATCGACAAGATATGGATGTACCTAATGATCAAGGTAAGAATTTTTCGAATAGACCGTCCCCAGTTTGTTATCGCTGTGGCGTGAAAGGTCATATTGCAAAATTTTGTCGTGCGAAATTGGAAGACAAAGAGACCTTAGAGACGGTGCAAAGTCAAGGTCAGTGTGTGAACACTAAACAAAACCAAAGGCAAAACAAAACCGATTATAAGGTCAGGTTATCAACGATTTCGCCAGCGAAGAAAAGAAAAACCCTCATGGTTGAAGCTCAGATAAATGGGAAATTAAAACTTTGTATTGTTGACACTGGTGCTTCGATTTCACTGATTAGCCAGGATGAATGGCAATCATTGAAACCAGGCAATGCCTCGTTGTCGCCATCTGATATTGTTGCTGAAGCTGCAAACAATTCTCCAATTGGTATTTTGGGCAAGACAACCTTAGATGTTGATGTTAACAATGGACAGAAGTCTAGTCATGAGTTCTATGTTGCCAACGAGATGATATCTGAGATTATTTTAGGCCTGGATTGGCTAATGAATAACAAAGTCCTTGTTGACCTTTCCAGACTGGTGTTGACATTTCCAGATTTGACAACTAAATCCTTATCCATATTCGACTCAAGTGTGTCAGATCCCTTAGCTGTTGTTTTAGATGAAGACATAGAAGTCCCAGCGAAGCATGAAGTATTTCAAATAGCCCGAATAAGAAATCCGACCATTGCTGAATGTGTTTTGGAGCCTAACATGGGATTGACAGGAAGAGGTGTTCTCGTTGCCCGAGTTGTTGTTCAGCCAAAAGAACAAAGAGTTCCGATCCAGATAATAAATCCTGGGGCACAGCCAGTTAAACTGTACAAAGGGATGAAAGTAGGAAGCCTACAACAAGTTGACGATGTTGAGATGGAAGATTCCATTTTTGAGTCAAAAGATAACAGTCGTACCAGCCAGAATGAAATCAGTTTTGAACTTGATCATCTGCAACCAGAAGAGAAGACAAGAATGGAACATTTGTTGAACAATCATCGAGATATCTTTGCTACAAGTTCAGAAGGGTTCGGCTTAACCTCATTGGCAGAACACAAGATCGAAACTCACGATGCAACTCCAATAAAGCAGTTACCCCGACGTTTACCACATGCACTTCGACCTGTTGTAGAAGAGCAAGTGAATGAAATGCTGGAGAAGAAAGTGATAAAGCCAAGTAATTCACCCTGGTCCAGCCCCATAGTCATGGTGCGAAAGAAAGATGGGACGTGGCGCTTTTGCATCGACTTTCGAAAGCTGAATGAAGTCACAGTGAAAGATGCTTTTCCTCTGCCTCAAATTGCTGACTTGGTCGACACATTATCTGGACACAGATATTTTTCAACACTGGATTTAGCATCGGGATATTGGCAGGTTCCTGTGGAAGAATCCAGTCAAGAGTAAACAGCCTTTGTAATCCCAGGAGGTGGTCATTATGATTTCCTGCGCATGCCTTTTGGGTTGACAAATGCAGTACCTACGTTTCAGCGGCTTATGTTAGCAGTCCTAGAAGGTCTCCTGCCCCTCAAGTGCCTCGTATACCTAGATGATGTCCTAGTCATTGGTCGGTCATTTGAGCAGCATTTGGAAAATTTGAAAGCAGTTCTGGAAGCCATCAGCAAAGCCGGACTGAAATTGAAACTTTCGAAATGCCATTTTGGACAATCAAGTGTAGATTTCCTTGGTTTTACTATTTCAGCTTCAGGCCTCGCTCCAGATCCCAAGAAAGTGGAAGCTATTAGCAGATATCCAGCACCGAAAGATCTCACGGAGTTAAGGTGTTTCTTGGGTATGGCGTCATATTATCGCCGTTTTATCTCTGGTTTTAGTGACATTGCAAGTCCACTGAACCGTCTTACACAGAAAGATGTACCATTTGTCTGGGACAAGAACTGTGAAATCGCGTTCGAAACCCTGAAAGAGCAGCTTATTTCATCTCCTGTCCTGAGATTCCCTGAGTTAGAAGGGGATTATATTCTATATACGGATGCAAGTGATGTGGGAGTGGGAGCAGTATTGGCCCAAAAGAATGGAAGTGGAGAAGAAGGAGTCATTTCTTATGCATCAAAAGCATTCTCGGGTTCAGAGAAAAACTGGACAACAACTGAGAAAGAAGCATATGCTGTTGTCTGGGCCCTGCAGTATTTCCATCCATATGTCTATGGGAGAAAGGTGACCATATTTACAGATCACAAAGCTTTGAAGTGGCTGAGAGACATCAAATATCCGAATGGTAAGCTGGCACGCTGGATTCTGAAGCTGGAAGAGTATGATTATTCCATAGAGCATACACCAGGTAGTATGATGCAACATGCAGATGCACTTTCCCGTGCTCCAGTTAACAGTATTCAAGTTTCAACATTGTCATGGAAGGAGTTTGAAGAAATTCAAAACCTGGATGAAGATATTCAACTGGTGAGGAGCTGGGTATTGAATGGTTCCAGACCAGATCAGAAACCGGAGGATGCCAGTGAGCTGGTGAAAACATTGTACAATGTATTTGAGTCCTTAGTGATGGAAAACAGTGTTCTTTGCAGGAAATGGATCAATGGAACAGGTAAAGAAACCTTTCAAATTGTTTTGCCTAAATTTGCATCAGCTACAATTTTGAAAGAAGCCCATCAACAAGTTGGTCATCTTGGAGTGGCAAAAACTTTTGACATGATTCAGAGAAGATTCTATTGGCCAGGATTTTTCAAAGCTGTGGAAACATTCTGTAAAAACTGTGAAGTTTGTGCCCGAAACAAAGTTGTACCAAGACCTCGAAGCCCCTTGAAGCCAATTGATGTTGTACCAGTTCCTTTTTACATGATAGGAGTAGATCTTGTTGGTCCTTTAAAGACAACCCGTCAAGGAAACAAGTACATCCTTTCCATTATTGATTACTACACAAAGTATGCCGAAGCAATAGCTCTTCCTAATCAAGAGGCTGAGACGGTAGTTCGAGCTCTGGAACAAGTCTTTGCAAGGCATGGAATGCCTTCCGTTTTGCTCACGGATCAAGGAAGAAATTTCGAGTCTCATTTGGTCGCAAGTATGTGTCAGTTGTTCGGAATAGAGAAGAGGAGGACAACAGCATATCATCCACAAACAGATGGACTTTGTGAGCGATTTAATGGAATTTTGAAGTCACTCCTGCGAATGAGAGTTAATAAAGACAAGGATGATTGGGACGAGCAACTACCTCATGCCTTGTTAGTATACAGAGTAAACAAGCAATCTTCTACAGGAGTGACACCATTTGAAATGCTATATGGGAGAGATGCCAGATTGCCATTGGGAGTGGAGAAAGAAGAATTAGCTGCGAGACCAACCCATGGACCAGCCAGGTTCCTAAAAGATTTAAAGAAGCGACAGAGTACCCTGCGAAAGATTGTAAAGAAGAGAATCAAGCAGGCCCAACAGAAGCAGAAGCGTAGTTATGATTTAAGGCACCGTGCACAAAGTAGCAAAGGTTTCAACGTTGGAGATACAGTGCTCCTTAAGAATTTTAGAGCAAGAGGATTGGATGAGAAGTACATTGGTCCATATCTAGTTATTGATGTCCACGAGAGTAGCTGCGAGATAGAGTCATTGGCCAACAAGGAGAGAAAGACTGTGCATTCAAATAATTTGAAATGCTTTTCTATGTTGAGTGATAGCATGCAAATAAATTTTTAATAACACGTTAGAGCCAAAATATTCTGTCAATAGTCCTATAGTCGATAGAGCATTTAGGCATATTATTATTTCAAATCTTTTCAAACCTACAATATATTTAGCTGAGGGTTTCTGCCTACACACCCTGCTACATACATATTTTTCTAAATATATAAGCCTTTTTAATATTAGCAATGAAGTTAAATGCAGAACATTTAAATATATACTTCTATTCATAAATGGATGCAATTTGATATTCTTTCATGTACATCTCATATAATCCTTCCTAACAAGGCTACAAAGACTAGTTTAAATGCACTTAATTTATTATTGAGTCGGTTTTCTTTGTTCTTCCAAGGTCTTTATAACGCATAAAGACCTTGAATACTAATTAGAATCGAAATGAAGAAAAAAACAAGGAAAATCTTTGTCCAAGGTGGAAAAAAAAGACAAAACTTTGTTGGAAAATCTCCTCGATAATAAATTAATCCTCCATTAACCTCGAACGTTGGGATGTATGCGATATAAAGCCCTCGGACGCTGCGCGTCCTCGGGTCTTTATATAGCATACATCCCTCGTTCTCGGGGTTTATCTATTATATAAAGAATATTAAGTTGGCATCCATTTATGAATAAGGTCTATTACAGTCTGAATGGATTCCTATTTAAATTTCCATTTACTTTTGTCATTGTTTATATACAGGGTCAAAACACCAATGGAATGGACGGAGGCACATGATGTGTTTCTATGTCGTGAAATGCTTGTCGTTAACCCATTTCAGGCTAAGAGAAAAACAACACAGCGAGCCAAAATGTGGGAAACAGTTGCTGATCATCTTGAACATGTTGATGCTCCCATGTTCAAGGTGACGGTTCGCTCTGTTCGTGACAGATATACACTCATCTCAAAAAAGTATAAGAAAAGAATGCAAAGTGAAAAAAAGGCAAGTGGGATTGTACCTGAACTAACTGAGCTGGATGTTCTTCTGGAAGAGTTATTAGAATTAGAAAATCTATCTGAAGAGGAGAGGAATAAGGAGAATGAAGAAAAAACCAATGATGAGGAAGATCGAGCTAAAGCCATTGATATCAGAAAGAAGGCGATGGAAACTCTTTCAGAGACTAAAAAAAGAAAGGTCAGTGAGGGTGAAGAAGATGAAACACCAAAGAAAAAATCCAGGAAATCGTCAAGTTGCACTATTGAATATTTAAAAGGAAAAAAATGACATGGAGTTCAACCTAAGGCAACAGGAGTTAGAGCTGAAAAAAATGCAATATGAAGATGACAGAAAGAAACAGGATGAAGCAGGTAAAAGACACGAGGATATATGATGAAACTCATGGCACATCAAAATCAGATGATGATGGAGCTGCTCACCAAAACTATTCAGAAATAAACATGTTACTGGATTTAAACTGTAAGCTCTAGAGTACTGTACAAGTACACTGTTTTGTTGTTTTAACAAGTGGAACATTTTAGTTTATTTGATAAACACTGGTTTTGAAAGATTAAGTAATATACATTCAGGTGTATGTTAATATTTGATAGTTGTACAGTAACTCTTATTGACATGTTGTTCTTTACCATACTGTGGAACATATTATTCCTAGTTGGTATTAAAGGTTGATATTATTTTTACATAACATTAAAACAGAAACACATTGTCTTTACACCAGGTTTAGAGTGCATAGTGTTTGTTTAGGAAAGGTACTCGTCAATTGTTGGGGGTTCGAGGCCAAAACATTTTGCAGTTTGATTTCCATACAAACAGGTTATAGCATTCCTAATTAATGTGCATACCATGTACATTTTCCCAACTTTACTGAGACCTATTTTTAGGTTGCTTTTAAAATCCATGAATCTGAATGATTTTATGATATCACCAAATATCCACTCGACTGAGACTCGTACAGAGCTCATAGACCGATTGAAGGCTTCCATTCTTGGGGTCATTATTGCATCTCTAAATGGTGCTTGTAAATTCACTCTTAACGGGTATGCTGGGTCTCCATATAAACACATGGGTTGGCCATTGGGTGAAAAAGCATAATTCTCCAAATCATGCAGAAGACCAGAATCTCTGAGCATGCCTGAATCATGCCTTTTCCCCTCTAAAAGAATGTAAAGTTGCAGGTATAGTAAGTAAACTTTTTACTTAATTCATTTAATTAGGTTTAGTTAAAGCTTACAGGGTACACTAATTAGAACAACAAAATTAGTACGGACAAGTAAAGGGCAGACCATCAGAAGAATACATATAATGTATACCATAAAAGCTGTATTAAGCCTAGGGTGGGGCTTCTTTGATCCCATATGTCAAGTAGGGGTCCTAATAGAAAGGTGGGGTGTTATTCAAAATTTATAAAAAAGAGAAAATTCAAATTAACTTTACCAACATTTAATTGTAGCAATAAATAAAGGAGATAGTATGTCTAAATAGGGTATACTAAGGGTGGACCATTATAGAAATCTTGGGAGGGGGGGGGGGGGGGTGACAATTACAAAAAAAATAAAAACTGCAAAGAAAAATGACTTTAAAAACAATTCCTGCAGCTAATGATCCAGTGAAAAAACTAAAAAAAATCCTGCAGAGAGGTTGGACTGAAAAAAATATTCATGCCCCAATTTTTTTACCCCCCCCCCCCCCCCCCCCCCCCCCCCCCCCCTTCCCCCTTCCCCCTTCCCAAGATTTCTAATGTGTGGTCCACCCCTAATGATTGTGTCACTGTTGGTGTTTGAACAAGTAGAACATGCAATTTTATATGGGTGACATTGCCCTGATGAATGTTGACAATGGAGAAAACATTAATTCTATAAAACAACAGTAGATTAAGGGACAAGATCGGTTGTTACAATATGTTTTAATAGGCTATATAAAAATATCTCGGTTTATCATCAGTAGCAGCAAAAAAAATGGGCGCGGGCGGGCGGATTTATTTTGTTTTGTATGTTTTTAAATGTGTTTGAGCATAATCACGCAAATGGAAGTTAGAAAAATTTCGCTGTTTAACGGCTACATGCCAAAATATATACCTGTATGACCTTTAAAAAAAACAAAAATTCTGTGCGCCAGGGCGCGAAAAATTGATGCGGGCGCTGATGACAAACCGAGATATTTTTTAAATGGCCTTATGCTTACCTACTGGCCCATACATGTTTGCAACCAGACCATTTGGTAGTGTGACAGATTGAAATTTAAGACTATGGACTCTTTTATGCCCGTTATAAACGATTCTTTGGTTCTTGTTAGGTCGGCATATGGGCCTAACTGTACCGTCCACAAAACCAAAACAATTATGAAGTGCAGCCCCTTTTGCTGCTACTGCATTGGCATAAATCTGGAGGGAGGCGGGATTCAGAAACTGGTGGTTCCACTGTGTAACTCTATGACTATGGGCATCATATATATAATCGACGACTTGATCTGTGATCATACAAAGTTCGGGAACTGGCCTGCCGAAGCGATATATCATATCGCTATAACGACATGGGAAACTTGTACGCTTCAAAAGCATACATAACCCCTCCATCTTTGTAGCAACACTTCTCTGTGGGCACCTGAATTGCTCTGGCAAACCGAGCACATCAGCTAAGATTGGTATATCTAGCTTCTCGAATCTGAATTCAGATTTGCATTCAGCTTCTTCCATATTTTGTAAATCAAAACGCTCATAAATATCGTACGAAAATTCAGGATTTCTGGATGTATTTTCTTCTAGTAGAAGTAATAACTCTTCATCTGTCAAAAATCCTCGGCTATGGCTCATTAAAGCCATGTCCCTCGCATCCTTAAACGAATACATCCCACTGTTTACAGTTGCAAAGTCAAAATGACAAAAGGTTTAAAACAATTAGGAGAAGTTCAAGGCGACAGACGTTCGTGTTCGGTTTCGGCATTTCGCTTAAAGTTCATTTTTTGGCGCCACAAACGCCGTCCTCGATCCAGGCCCAAACGACATTTTGCCGTTCGTGACTTCACGGACGTCTGGTGCTTAAGCTCTCTAATGTCATCTGTCAGCGGTGACGTAGGACCGGACCGCAATGGGTTATTAACGAAGTCTGAACTACTGTGTTCACGTCGTCCTGTAAACGTAAAAATGCTCAAAGTGGTGTTGTTTACCGAACGAGGACAGTGTTGAAAATACTCTTGCGACTACAAGTCAGTATTCATTCTCTTTCTATTTCATTAATAATTATTTTCTTATAAAAAGCTATCTTTTAGAAAAGGCTGTCCTTATTAAGATCTACGACGGTCTTCAAAAGAAATGAATTATATATTATAAAGGGAAATAACACTAAAAATTAAGTTTGTCTAATTTGAAAGAACTCATAAAATTGTAATAGAAAATCCTTTACAACTTTTTCGTATCTCTCTTCGTTTTCAAGATATTTCAATTTGTTTAATATGTAAATGAGATGGTCTCTGACGTCAGGTGGTGTGGGGTAAAATATTTTCACATGTAGCAAAACCAGTTATATATCTAAGTTTGTTCATCGAAATCATTTGAAACTGTGCACATAAAAACTCCTTGCGACGCTGAACATTTCATGTTAGATATGTAAGTGATTTTGCTCTGTATGAAAATATTTTACCCCACTCCTGACGTCAGACACCATCTCATTTACATATCAAACAAATTGAAATATCTTGAAAACGCAGAAAGATACGAAAAAGTTGTAAATTAAAGGATCTTCTATTACAATTTTATGACTTCTTTCAAATTAAACAAACTTAATTTTTGTTGCCAATACCCTTTAAGGTGGCTCCCTATAGTTTCAATAAATACGCGTTATTTCATACGCTCATTATCTAATGTTATTCACAAGTTTAAAAATTTGTTAGATAAATACTAAGTAGACCTTACTATAGCAGAACTATCGCAGATATAAAATATCTATCAAAAAGTTCAATTATTTGCTGTTACCATGGTAATAATGACGTTGGAACTTTGGTATATTTTCAAATATTGCATAATTGAAGCGGCATGTCTTCAATTTGCTCCTTTGAAATTTTTTAAAAATTGCTGAGACGATAGATACTGTTGTGGAGAATATCCTTGCACAAAATTAGAGAGGGTTGTATGGACAGATTTTTCCCTATAAAAATTATCGATTTAAAAAAGTTCTGTCTTATGAAAATTTTTTAAAAATTATATATACTTTAGAACTTTTTATAAACTACTTATTTACAAAATTTTAGCAAAATTCACCGAAGAAAACGTCCACAAGTCTAATATCTATGTCGACGCAGTCATAGAATTTCGAATCGACAAGATCGCTATTTACGCATGCGTAGCGATACTATTTCTAGTCACCAGTCCCCTATTGAAATTACCGTAGGGAGCCACCTTAATGAAAAAGAAAGAGAATGAACTTGTAGTCGTTTAAGAGTATTTTCAACACCGTCCTCGTTCTGTATACAACGCCACTCAGAGCATTTTCACGCCTTCAGGATATGTCCTAAAGACGTTCAGAGCTCACAAGCTGTTTCTTGACGTTGACTTCAGCTCAGAAACTGCAATAAACAAACTCGAAACATCAAATAGTATACTGTAGTCAATTTACCGTGGCTGCCAGTGGCGTCGCCACGGGGTGGCGTTCAGTTCTTTTCCAGATCGATTTCGTAATTTTTCCAAATCAGTGGAGAAAACATTGGGGGGGGGGGGGGGGGGCGAAGTAGTACTGAGACTCTTTTTGTCAGTGGCGCTCATGGCTGTTAATCACTCCAGCGTTGGTGCATTCCATGAAGGGTTACATAAAGTACGCTCGGTCGGCGGTCGTATCCGCTCCGCTGATACGAAGTAATTAGGGCTCGGGCAAAATTTCGTAATCGCCTCATCGAGATAAACGGGAAACGAGAGACTCTGGGATAATCCGTTCACGCCATCACAGGATTCTTGTGATCCGGAAGAAGAGTAATCATGTTCATCAGCCAATGAAATACCGATGTGAAACGGATTATCCCAGAGTCTCTCGTTCCCCGGGTGGGGAACGTGGGCTCAGCTGGGAACGAGATTGGATAACATCGAGATAATATGGAATGATTTTGAGCGCATTTTATAATTATTATGAAAAATTCTATGAAAAATAATCAAATATATATTCAAAGTCCTAAAATGTGTTTTCTTTTGTGCATTTTTTATGACGTTTTATAACCTTCAGAATTCTGTAAAATCACCCCTCAAAGTGCAGGAAATGGTGTTTCAGGGACTCTAGATTACAAAATTTTCCGGGGGGCCATGCCCCCGGATGCCCCTAGAGGTTTGTCCACCCCAGTTTGAAGGCCGCTTCGTCAAGCTTGCCCACTGCTAAAAAGTAAAGCTAAGCTTCTTTATTTTTATTAAGGCCAACACATGACAGTATTTAGATACTTAAAATTCAATGGGCCGGCATAATGACCCTCATCCGTTGAACTAGTTAGTAGAATCTGAGTAGAGAAACTATGGTGTTGATTTTGCGGAAGGATGAAAACCGGAGAACTCGGTGAAAAACCCTCGAAGCAGAGGAGAGAACCAACAACTCTACTCACATGAAGCTAAGGTGCTCACCCATCCAAGTACTAGCTCCATTCGACTCGGGCTTAACTTCAGCGGTTGAGAGGCAGCCATAAAGTGCCTGCGATAATTAATGCAATTGCGCCTGGTGGGCTTCAACAACCTCTTAAAGTGCCTCTATGGTCTGTGGGATCTTTACAGATTTAAATAACTTAGGTTGAAAGAAAATGTTTCCCGAAATTTTTTCTCAAAAATATTAAATGCTCGCCCATTAACAGTGCTCCGAAGTTGGCCAAATCAGCCCAAATGGCACCATTTTGAAAGTTAGATCGTTTTCTTGGGCCTGGGCTCTAATTGATAGATTTACGTCACATTTGCGTCACAGTCGGAACACCAACATTTCTTCCACCGAGTCTGAGTCAGACGAACCATCTTGGAACATATTGACGAATATATCTAAAGTTTTCATTGCTTAAATAAAGGTTTAAGAGACGCAATACCAAAAACACACTAAATAGTCAGAAGTTCAGTTCCGACCGTGACGTCACAGAGTAAACTCGCACCATGTCGCTAATGCACGGTCACAGTTATAGAGGTACCAACTTTGAAGCGCTGTTAATGGGCGGGGATTTAATATTTTTGAGAAAAAATTTCGGGAAACATTTTCTTTTAACCTAAGTTATTTAAATATGTAAAGATCCCACAGGCCATAGAGGCACTTTAACGTCAAAACAAATATCAAACATTCAGGAAGGAGTACTTGTAGCAGAAGTGTTATCTCGAGCACGCTATTATATTGGGCTGGCTTCGGAAATGTCATGACAAAGACTGTAAAATTGATTATCTCAAGTCTAACCACTCCAATGCCTGTAAATATTTGCCGTGCATGACAACCACTCGCTTCAGGCGAAATGAAAACGAAAAGTGTATCACAATTACCACTGACCTGTTATATACAGGTCAGTGATCACAACACGGACAAGGTATAATATTGTAAGTAATAGTTAAAATATGAGCGCCCGATCTTTATCAATATGGGCATTTACAATGGCGAGCCGAACAAATTGTAAGTGTAAATGATGAACACTTTGTGTAGAAAAGGTTAAATAAGATCATTTTAACTCAGAAAAAGCTGAATTTGAGCCACTAGTGCCTATTAACTTCGATAAAACATTGATGTTTTATTAATCAATGTTTTATCCGTATTTAAAGACGCTGAATAAACATTCATTTCTTTTGAATTTTCATCATAAATTATTAATGAATTTGATAATATGATATTGACTGGTTTCAATTACCACGTTAGCACATGGCAGACATGACAGTCTTAAATAATTTATTCATCTCTAGCGTGCATATTTTTTGTTCCATTTTACTGTACAAAAGTTTTGCTCCATTCACCATGCAAAAAGTTTGTTGAATTACACGGTTCGATCTGCATTAAATCCAATCTATTTTAAAGAGAATTTATTTTGGTGTAATATAAAAGAAAAACATATAATGAATGTTTTCATTCGTGCAATGGCAAATATTTTTATTGGGTGGAAGATGAAATGTTCCATTCAACTCGACTGTCGGCACTTTGAATGAAACATTACTTAGCACGTGATTTACCGGGCGGAAACCGTAATCGCAAAATGAATATATAAGAGCCCAGCTCTAAATTTTAAAATGCAATACCATAACGAAAGGAAACCATTTAAAAACAAAATATATTTATTGGCGTTTCGTTACTTAACCAGTAACATCTTCAGAATGACATTACAGATTACATTGAATATATTTATATATAACATTAATATAGTTTCATATTACAAGAAAAAACGGTAAAAAGGAGATTAAAACAATTTAAAAATATAAACTATAAACGAAACATTACTTCTCAAACTCATTAACAATTCATAAGATAAAAACAACAGATAAAACAGTACCGAGCCGGAGTTTGGTCAAGCACTTGCATATTTCTCTTAAAATACTGATTCATTTGAGAAGCTATATCAAACACATGAAAGTTATGTTTGATCTGATATCAAAACACATCGAAGTTGGTTAAAAAACCTCGACTAATTCTCCTTGCTTTTCAACACACTTCTCGGTGTTTGATATCAGATGAATCAAACACTCTCGTGTTTGATATATTACATTTTTACCTCATAAATATATTCTTACTATTAAACTCATAAACATTTATTTATTGTATTATTTGTATAAAATAGTATAATAATTTGTACTAGTTGCACTCTGACACACTGTTCATCATTTATTAAAAGGGTATTAAAGTACAATCAATGACACATTTTAGTTTTAACATGAATTTCTATTTCCTGTAACAGTACACGGTGCAATCTTCATTGCAACTTGTCTTGCAATGCCAACGGCATAGATGTATCGAGTTTGCGCAGAACAAGTTGAATGAAAAATTGCACTGTGAACATTGTTCATGGTTGGCAGCACAACATTGTTCACAGTTGGCAGTTGGTATGTGTAACTCCAGGGGTAGCGGATGGTACAATAAAAGATTTCGAACTCAACAGATAAACAATAAACAAGACTTTAATTAACAAATAATCAACGATTACCTTGGGTAGGCTGATGTAGGTCACGAAATTATAGTAATGAATGATTGAACAGGGGTTATACGAAGAAATAGAGTCGGTTGCGAAATTTAGCCAATGGGAACTGTTGAATACTGTTGGTTCGAACTGAAATACGACAACGGATAATCTATCTTACCTAATGTTAACTAATGTTACGCATGCAAATATACCGATAAATAAAAATACTAACTATACGTTTACGATTACATACATGAATAAATGGACTTACGCACTTTGGTTTACTCTTGTACCAAGTAGCGATAGTAGATTGAGTAGATAGATGAGTAGATTGACGTAAATTGAAATAAAGTCCCTTAACTTTGGTAGCGTACTAGCGTCTGTACTGAAATAGGAGTTTGAGTAACTGTCGTGGGTCGTGTGTCGTGGGTCGTGTGTCGTGGGTAAAAAGTCGTCGGGCGTGGGTAAAAGGTCATCATGGGTCGTGGGTAAAGTCGTGCGTCGAAAAATATGCTAATATAATATAATGTAATGTAATGTAATGTAGTGTAATATATAATATAATATGAATTTAACAAAATTGTGAACGAAAATGTAGTCCTAGCGTATCAAACGGTTTGAAAACACGTCGCACTTTGCATTGGCCGTAAGTAATATCCGACCTGTTCTGGCTATCTAGTAGTTCAATCAGTTCGATCGCCCCAGAAATTAAACTCGGACCCAGGTTTAGTTTATTTCATGCATTAACTCTAACCATCGTATAAATCAGTGGATGTTTGAAATGGTAAAGTCTATATAAACCTTGACGGAACCGAAACATACATTTTAGCGCATTTAGCGGCTTGCCATGCAGGACATTAATTATAAAAGATTGTCGTTTTGGGAAATTCAACCTTTCTCCAGGTGACTACGCACCGTAACACCGTCACCGTAGGCATGGTATCAGTTTCACAGGAGTGTAACCAAAAGTCGAGTGTCGAGACAAAAAAAGTCGAGAGTCGAGATTAAAAATATAAAGTATTATGAAACTGTAAAACATGACCCAACTGTATTGTGATCAAATGCAACAACATGTGGTCTTTCGGACAAACACAGCAAATCGGCATAAAATATACACTCGCAAAACACACTCAGACCACTAGCTATAGTTAAACACAAGTACACAACTTCTGTTCGATCGCCCTATATTCAGAGCAGGCGAATAATAATGGACTAGTGGTTATCACGGCACTTTCAGATTGCGCATCCCCCGTTTGTTATGAGAGATGAGCCTACCATATTGCCTTTCCAACGCAAACGATAATGTGATTAACATCACATCCAGGCACAGTAATAAGACCAGACCCGACAAAACCAAACTTGCTTTGGAGTTTGGATATTGCCATTTTTCGAGAATACGCAATAAAGATACATTTAAATACTAGAAGTTACTATCGCAAGTGAAGTGCTGTCTCAAATGGGACAACAACCTTTAGCCTACTCCACAGGCATCTGTGTGCACTTCATGGCTAATGTGACACCGCCTTGCCCACTCCACCCATGCAAGATTGCTCACTCCACCTGAGATTGCCCACTCCACCCAAGATTGCCCACTCCACCCATGTTTGTCCACTCCACCCATGTTTGCCCACTCCACCCAAGTTTGCCCACTCCACCCACGTTTGCCCACTCCACCCAAGTTTTTCTCACCTCTTCACCATAACAGCCCACAGAGTTGCTTGCGAAGGAGGTTGGAAAATCCAAAAATTTAATTTTTATTACAATAGACAGAGTATGTACACATTTCTTCTATATTTTTTTAATTATAAAATTGAGAACTACAAGTTAGTATAACTTATCACTTGACATGATGGCAAGGGTTTTGACAGGATGTACACATAATTTATAATATACAAGTATTAAATAATCATGCCTCTTGCTCTAATGCTGTGGCAAGACTGTCAATGCAATTCCAAGTGAGCACATCAAATTATTTTTCGTGAATTTGTATAAGTCAAAACACACACACACACACACACACACACAGATCAGAATGTTGATCATGAACCCACACCAATATACATATAAAAACAGAAGAAAACATCCGTGAAATCTCCCACCAAGGAACACAGCTGTCAGTTATAGAAACTCATATCTTACCTCGACAAGATAAACTATCCTCGCTGAAATAGTAAGATAGTTCACAAGTGTGTTGATCAGAGGTTGACAACAGTTCGTACGTTGTTCAGTGACAGAAATCCCTCACGAGAAATTAGATCATTGTTAAAAGCATTTAAGTACATGTTGTCTCCTTGTACTTGGACATTGTCTAAGACATTGTCGACGGTCGGTTGGTTCAACTTGTTTTCCTCGACAGAAAATTCACGGTAAGAACAAATACATCATGTCTCTACTTTCTCGTGGAAGATGAAGGTTTCAGTGCGTCGGACTGGCCCTATGTGCCATTGTGCCAATGGCACATGCGCCCCCTTAGGATGCCGTTACTGCGCCTCTTTCCCGTTGTATAATATTATATTTGATATGTAGTACAATTCCTATTTAAAAACCCGATTTTGGATTTATAATCGTTTTACGTTTAATCAGTATGGTACAGCTAATAGTATATTACGATTAAATAATATTTTAGTACCCGCTTCACGCAGCTGACAGCCTGACATGAAGTAGTCACCTAATTAATGGTTGACATCTCCTCATGATGTATGCCTTGCATGTTATGGTGTATTCCTATATAAAATGAGTATATTTGAATATTTTGTTTGGTATTTTATATCCTTATCAAATTCATTAATAATTCATGAAGAAAATTCAAAAGAAATGAATGTTTAATCAGCATCTTTAACTACGGATAAAACATTGATTAATAAAACATCAAGGTTTTATCAAAGTTAATAGGCACTAGAGCCTCAAATTGAGCTTTTTCTGACAGTAAATGATCTTATCTGATAAAACTTCTTGACGTCAGAAAGAATACTAATGAACATACAATTTTATATAAAGAATACTAATGAACGTACAATTTTATATAAAGAATACTAATGAACATATATAATGTCCAATAACGAATCGTTTTTGAAGCCATTCAAAACACTCGCATCACGTGTTTTAAATATTACTTCAAAACTCTTTCAAACCCCCCCCCCCCCCCCCCCCCTCAAAATGCAGGAAATGATATTTCAGAGACTCTAAAATTCAAAATTTTCCGGAGGAGCATGCCCCCGGACCCCCTAGAAGTTGGTTGTGCCTTCGGCGCTCCTTGCCCCACACGTAGTAAATATTGCCTGTTTTGCCCCCTTGTTAAATATTCTGAAAGAAACCCTGACAGCGCCCCTCTCTCTAATGGCACCGCCCCTAATACGGAGCCAGTCCGACTCTGCAGTGGGCAGTCTCGAGGAAAGCAGTGCTCTTTCATGATATATGGATGACGTAATGCCGACAGACAGACAAATAAACAAACGCAATACTTAACAAATCGAGATCTGGTCAATGAGATCTGGTCGGCTATACATAGCTCGGAAAAAGGACTGGGCACGAGGCAACGTCAAGAATCACGTGTGCTGCCTCCCTTCGGTCGCAGCAATTATATATCTCCGTATAATTCCGCTTATTAAATGTATCTCTATTGCGCATTTCTCGAAAAATGGGAATATCCAAACTCCAAAGCAAGTTTGGTTTTGTCGGGTCTGGTCTTACTGTGCCTGGACGTGATATTAATCACATTACCTTTTGCGTTAAATTGGAAAGGCAATATGGTTGTCTCATCGTCTCATATTATACTCTCATAACAAAAGGGGATGCGCAAACTAAAAGTGCCATTATTATTCGTCCACGTTCTCCGCGCGCTTTACGATTGCCCGCGCGCCTGCGAATAGAAGCATGAAGCATCTGCGGAGGAGAGAGGTCTGAGTGTGTTTTGCGACTGGCCAGAAATTTGCGACAGTGAGCCATTTTATGACCAGCGGCTAACTACATCAAATTGACAATAGCCAGACATTCCACTTTCAATCCTTCATTCTTTCTTAAAATGTGATTATTGGTTTGTGAAACATCTTCAACGTTCGCTGGTTGACTTCCTAGTCGCTTAAACGCAAGGAAAATGCTCTCAATTGGCAATTATGGGTCGAAATTGCGCAACGGAGTCCCCGTTGCGCAATATAAAAAGAAGAGACAAGAAGTAAATATAGAAATGGCCACTACGCTGAGAAAAAATATCGCAGCCTCCAGTAAGATAATGTAAGAGAAGCGCGTCGTCAGGGTTTTATTTTGATACCAAATGTGACCACAATGTGGCTTATTCTGGTCGTATTTTTGACTGAAAATGAACGTGCGTTTACACTGAAATTTGAAGCTCATAACAACCTTGGATAACGAAAAGCTTGCAAACTACAGATTTTTAACTGTATTTTGGAAGAACTTCTTTGCATCGCTCAAACGGAAAATACTTTGATTTGGGAAGAGGTAAGATTGTACTACAAGGCTCCGTCGTGGCAAATTCAAAATAATCTATTCGATTCATGTAATTTGCCATAAAATATTGCGTTGAGCGCTTTATTTGAGAATATTTACAACGCCACAATGGAGCGCGAACTTGCCATAACCAGCTACCGAATGGAACAAGTTAACTATCACTTCAATGAAATATTTTTGGGTATATATCGTGGCAAATTGGACAAAGTATGTGTTTAAGCCCATGGTGTCATTGTTTGCACGCTCTCTATATAAACCTTTGTGTTTTGCTGTAGTTGTTTCTCTTTTATGAGATAACGTTGCTGTACGGGGGCGCAATGTCCGACTTTTCTGGCCATTGAGTGTATTTTATGCCGATTTGCTGTGTTTGTCAGAAAGACCACATGTTGTTTCATTTGATCACAATATTTGGGTCATGTTTTACATGTATAATATTTTATAGTTTTACTATTTTTTCTTGTTTAAACGTATAAGAATTACAAATTACACTCGACTCTCGACTTTTAATCTCGACTTTTTTGTCTCGACAGTCGAATTTTTTCTGATTAGATGTTTGCCACACACATTTTCCAAAACAACAATTTATTTTATAAGTAAAACAATTAAAATACTCCAAGTCGTCAGCTGGACCGTTTCGCCGCAGAAAAGAGCGAAACAATAAGTGGCCACGCTGGTTATATAAATGAATGTCACAGAGTGCGCAATGCTGATCTGCATGGCCAAGCTATTAAATGCGCCAAAATGATATGTTTCTGTTAAGGTTTATAGACTTTACCGTTTCAACTTCCATTTATATGATGGTTAGAGTTAATGCATGAAACAAACTAAGCCTGGGTCTGAGTTTAATTTCTTTGCAGCAGTTCAATATTCGATCGCCCCAGCCAGAACAGATCGGATTACTTGGAAATTACGAC
Organism: Paragorgia papillata; assembly: GCA_035771165.1. Taxonomy (NCBI): domain Eukaryota; kingdom Metazoa; phylum Cnidaria; class Anthozoa; order Scleralcyonacea; family Coralliidae; genus Paragorgia; species Paragorgia papillata. The sequence goes on from JAWNZC010000406.1 coordinate 4,162,414, forward strand.
CAATGCAAAGGGCGACGTGTTTCCAAACCGTTTGATACGATAGGGCTGCGACGCAGGCAACATTTTCGTTCACAATTTTGTTTTACTCGTATTATATTATATATTACACTACATTACATTACATTATATTATATTAGCATATTTTCTGACCCACGACTTTACCCACGACCCACGACCTTTTACCCACGACCCACGACTTTTTACCCACGACACACGACCCACGACAGTGACTCAAACTCCTGAAAGAGTACTGAAACACATGAGTCTTGACTATAATAATTCTGTCCTAAGATTGTCACCCTGAAGGCATTTCCGAAGGAACAAAGAAGTACTAAATAATAAAGGTTAAGGTCCTATTATACTAACTAAATAATTATTAAAGTTTAACCGTTTCAAACTAACAGCATGCAAGACAACATTGTTTACTGTTGGCGACACATTGTTTACAACGCAATATTGTTTACTGTTAGTGGCATGACATTGTCCATAATTGGCAGCAACATTGTTTATGGTTGCCATGCAGCACAACATTGTTTACTGTTGGCAGCATGACGTATATTGTCCACAGTTGGCAGCATAACATTGTGCACAGTTGGCAGTTGGCATGCAAGACAACATTGTTTACTGTTGGTGACAATTGTTTACGATTGACAGTACAACATTGTTTATGGTTGGCAACGCAATGTGGCATGACATTGTCCATAATTGGCAGCAACATTGTTTATAGTTGCCAGCACAACATTGTTCACTGTTGCATGGCAGCATGACGTATTGTCCACAGTTGCAGCACAATATTGTTGATTGTTTATAGTTCCCATTCAGCACACAGTAACAGACTGTTATTGGCTGTAAACTGCTTGTGCCTAGCAACTCACTTTTACGCATACAAAACTCAATTTTTTCTGAAGAAGCACATCTTTATAACTTCCTAATATAACCTATTGCATTGGACGGTACTACTGTATATACCATTGTAAACTGCTTGTGCCTAGCAACTCACTTTTACGCAACAAAACAGTCAATATTTTCTGAAGAAGCACATCTTTATAACTTCCTAACCTCTGACATTGGACGGTACTATACTGTATATATTATATATATATATATATATATATATATATATATATATATATATATATATATATATATATATATATATATATATATATATATATATATAAGTGAGTTATGGTTCACGAAATGTTAGAGAGTGCTCAATACCATATATAGATAGAGCAAAATACAAAGTATGAAGTATAGTTTTACCTTAAAGTCTTCGCTACCAGAGGTTTCACCCTAAACGGGATCATCATGCAGGATCATCCCGTTTAGGGTGAAACCTCTGGTAGCGAAGACTTTAAGGTAAAACTATACTTCATACTTTGTATATATATATATATATATATATTATATATATATATATATATATACCATTCAATCGTTTCTTATACGTACACTTTGCAAAATGTTAAACTATGCCCTTGGCATCTAAGACTTGACGCGAAACATTTTGCGAAAAATCTGTCGAAATGACCTTTGTTGATAAGCATACAGATATGGATTAATAGCACAACTCATATATCCAATAGTGAGCAAAAAATCAAAACACGCAGACGAGGTCATTACATAGCAAGTAGGACAAAGGTTACGTACTATACTTAGGAGGCTGAAAGGATACCAACAAACAACTTGAACCAGAACGATTATAGCAAAATGTCGAGCCACTTTCACTTGGTTGCGCATCTGGGATCTACGTACAGGCATATGACTATCATTTCCAGTTGTATTCGACACGACCGTCTCCTCCGTAAGATGTTTTGGTTTAGCAATCATGAAGTACATTCTGATATAGCCTGCAGCCATGATGAGTGATGGGAGAATAAAAAAAACAACGCTCAGTGCTACAGAGTAGCCTGCAGAAATGTTAAATTTACAAGAGAATATAGTTGTACATTTAGGCATGTTATGTGCCAGTGTGGGACTTAAAGGTGGTCCTGCCAGGCTTGGTAGAAAGGCGAAGAAAAGCGTAAAAGTCCAAACACCAGCGATGAGCCAAATAGCTTTGGCTGTAGTCAGAGTTACACCAGCTCGATAACCAATAGGGTCTGATATAGCTTTATATCTGTCTATGGTTACCACACAAAGAGTAAGTATAGATGCAGGCACTGATACTGTGTATAGTGTTGTCCATAATGTACATATGGTAGGGCCATATTTCCGGTGGGTTGCACCATTCAGCCTGGAATCAACGTCAAAACTGATCACCAGGCCTGCAGTGAGGATATCTGATACGGCTAAGTTCATGATAAAGTAATTTGTAACCACACGAAGGTGCGAGTTTACAATGAATGCATAGCAGATCATGAAGTTGCCAACCAGGGAGATGATGATGATCAAGATCATGACAGCACCTGTGAATTTATCAAAGGACGATGGAGGTTGGGATGCGAAGTGACTGCTTGATTGATTACACAGATTGACACTGGAATTATTCATGACTGTTTTGTTGTTTGATTCACCTGCATGAATATGCAAAATGGATATGTATAATTAAAAAATTTAGTCCTTCCTTTCTTTCTTCCTTCTTTCCATCCCTCTGACCTTCTTTTCCCCCTTGTTTCTTTCCTTCCTTCTTTTCTCATTTTTTCTTTCGTTTTTTGTCTCCTTTCTAAAGGAAGCAACTATACGCTTAATTTGTAGAATTCCAGTAGACTTGCAAACTTGTACAGTTGTACTATATATCAATATGTTCGCTAGGGAAAGAGCTATTGTTTGATATATGTCTGAACATTCTAAAATAATTATAGTTCCAAAGTTACATTCGAAAATGTTGAGGAGACTTAAAGTTATTTTTTGAATTTTACAAATTGGCTTATCTCGAATAAACACCTAAACTCTTTGGCTTTTTTTCGAACTTTTTTTCGAAACCGAATGGGAGGTCTTTCACTGAAATTCAAGACCGAGGCGCGTAGCGCCGAGGTCTTGAATTTCAATGAAAGACCGACCATGAGGTTTTTATGTTGTTTATATACCCAGCACACCCATTTTCTATTGTTGTCAAGAGGTTTTGGAAAATTTTTCTTGGTTCTTATGTCATAATTTAAGCGAATGAATAAAGTTTCCTGCCGATTTTTTGCTAATTATATGGTTTATTTGAATAGCAAAGACAATGCCTAATTTTAATATCGGAGACCTTTTGTTTTGACAATTTTAAAATAAAGTGCTCTGAAGTTTGATAAGTGATAAAATTGCAGAAAGTCATAGGTTCGCACTTTGGGTGGTTTTGGGTTAGGTTGAGGAGTAATGAGACGGAAGATTCTGACCCAGACTTGTACATTACTCAGTCAAGTCCACAGCGAGAAAGAACTGTACCGGCATTTGATGATTGCTATCGAGAGGCATTATCAACTATAGAACCAAATGAAGATAATTGGCCGTGGGGTGTCAACATAGACGAAGTCGATGAGCAACCCGCTGTAGCGGATTTGAATAGGTTTGCAACGCCTGTATCTGAGATCGAAATTCAAGCTAAGATATAGGCGATTGTGTGCCCAAGTCGACAAAATACAAAGATAAGTGGGCTGTTACGTTGTTTAAGGATTGGCGAAAGCAAAGAAACATGCAAGTCTGCAATGTTAATAAGGGAAGTGTCGGTGGTCAAGCGCCTGGTTTAGAAGTTATAAAAAATTCCCTAGAAGTAATGTTGGACGATGAACTAAATCGGACATTGGCATGTTTCATTTGTGAAGTAAGAAAAACTGATGGAAGTAAATACCCGCCAAACACACTTCATGGGATAATCGCTTCAATTCAACATTATTTGAAAGGGAAGGGTAGAGTAGTGAGGTTATATATTCAACGACGAAAAATTTGTTATAACATTGAAGTTATAACATTGAACGAAGCAGAAGAGCTTTGGCAGAAAGGAGTTCTCGGAGATTCGCATCCTCAACAATTACTTGATACTTTGGTTTTCCCATTTGGTATTCATTTCGCGTTAAGAGGAGGCAGTGAACATAGAAGACTTCGAGCAGAAAACTCACAAATTGTTAAAGGCGTCGACAAACAAACTGGCATGCAGTACTTAGAGTATCGTGAAGATGTTTCGAAAACAAACGCTGGGGGACTCAAAGATCGAAAACTGGAAAGAAAGGTGACGCGTGCATATGAGAATAAAGAGAACAAGAAACGCTGCATTGTTCGTTTGTACGAAAAATATATTAGTTTGTGGTGAGTATATGTATGATATATTTGCGCTTTTAATGAATATTGTGAAATTATAGCTCAATGGCTGTATGTGCTAATAAGTTACTGCATGTTTAATAGTCAGAGATACGTTATGGTAAAGTTTTTTTTGTTTTTTTTTATATTTGTAGCCCTAGTGTTGGCGCTGGGAAGTCGACCGGTTTTTATCGAAGTGCTTTGAAATGTCCCAAGCCAAACTGTTGGTACAGCGATGTTCCTGTCGGCCATAATAAACTGGCTTCGACTGTTAAACGATTATGCGAGCAGGCCGGTATATCTGGATATAGAACAAATCATTCCTTACGAGCAACAGCAGCAACAAGGATGTATGATAAGGGAATTGATGAGCAGCTTATATGCGAAAAAACTGGCGAGGCATATATAAAGCGTTTAGTTTTAGTTTTTGAATTATCTATGGACTCAGTATTTTCATTGCAAATTTTAGGTCACCGAAGCAATGCCGTGAGGGCGTATAAAAGAACTTCAAGGGAACAAGAAGTTGAAGTGTCTGACATTTTGTATGGTGTTAATGTGACTAAGTTGAAGAAAGCAAGAGAAGAAGAACGATGTGAGACTAAAAGTAAAAGTTGTGTAGAAGGGAGTAAATGCGAAAATGAGAGTGCAAGCGAAAGGCCTAATCGTAATAAGGCTCCGATAAACATAAATTTTAATTTTGTTGTAAATTGAAGTGTGTGTAATGTTGTTGTTACTCTTGTTATTCTGTAGCTTGTTTTTTTGAGCAAATTTTTGTTGCGTGAAAATTTTGCTTCACTAACGGATATTTAATTTCACGACCTGATATGGTCTTGAATTCAAAATTCAAAACCCGGTACAGGTCTTGA